>CM054123.1:22366521-22760035 GCA_028751855.1 Ambrosia trifida | reverse complement strand
GATAACGTGTAAGGGAAATAACTCTAGGCTACATGTATTTCTAGGGCTTCGAATTGGGGATAAACGTTTATTTGTTTATTAAACAAATTGTTTATTAATTATGAGAAATTTAATAAATAAATAAATAAAAGTCTCTTGGTAAAATTTTAAGTTGAATATAGTCACAACATAAGGTTTTAAGTATGAAAATAATTTTTATAAAATTATTTTCTTGAAAATAGAATATTTAATCTAATTATTTCAAATTGTCAAAATATGACTTTAATATCTAAAAATATTAAAATTAAAGATTTTTCTGAATTAAAAATTGTATTTCAGTTCTAGATATTTAGAAAATAATTTATATAAAATTTTGGTGCAAAAAATATTGAAAAATGAATTTATTATGAATTATTTATGATTAAAACTAACAAAAATTAATTAAAAATATAAAATGCACGGTTTTTCTGAATTAAAATAATTTCTGAAATGTTTAAGGATGTACAAGTTTAGAATAATTTTTGTGGAATTTTATAAAATCGTTTAGATATTTTTATTGAATTTTATAATTTTAAATGAATAAATTTGTAATATTTATTATATATATTAAATAAATTATTTTTGAAAAACTAAAAATTGGATGATGAACTTTATCAGTGGAATAGCATAAAATAAATTTTGTAGAATTTATAAAATAGTTTTAGTATTCTTAAAACGATTTTAAAAAGAATGAAGATAATATATGTATAAATGATAACCAAAAAAAAATGCTTGTTCATTGTGGGACTCGAACCTGGGCCATAGGCCGGTTCAAGTCTTACCACCACTTGTCTCATCCAACTGGTCTATGGTTCGTTTTGTGATAGATTCTGATTTGAAATAATTATATACATAAGCTACAATAGTGTTCTTCCCCAAATTTATACCAATCGAACCCTAGATCATCAATAACACGATTTAACAAGCAATAGCCCCTGTAATGTTGGGGCTATTGCTCGTGTATAGCCGATTATCAAAACCCACAAAGAAAAACAAAACTTACAAACGCGTTCTTGATTACAAACGATCGGTCAACGCGAAAAGTCAACGCGAATCAAAATGCTTTGAATGATGATAATAACAGAATTTGAGGTTTGAGAGAGAGTTATTGGCGAGTTGTGAAGAGGTTATGACGTCCAATTTATAGTGTTAAGGTCGGTTCATTGGATTGGAAGGTTTGACCACGCTTGAATGCATATGCGTGAACCATGCTCGAAATTGAGCTGAAACATGGTCTTAGGGGCTGATTGAACGCGTAAATAAATTGGTCAACTAAGTGTTTGTTAATTATTAATGTTTCTAAAGATAATACCTAAATCAAATGTCAAAGGTTAGTTGAAGAAAAAAAAATGTGTGATGTGTGTGTGTTCGTGACAGCAGCAGCACCAAGGGGAGGGGAAATCAGCTAAGGGTGTGTATATATATAACTCGGGTTGGGATAAGATCAAGTGTGAGGCATAGCTCAAATGGTTGTGACGTGGGTGTTGTGTGGCTTCTGCCCGGGTTCGAGTCCCGGCAGAGCTGTTTTGTTTTTTTTTTTTTTTTTAAACAGAGGGAGAAAGAAGAGGGGCTAATGGGCCTTGTTTCTGGGCCGGCTCAGTTGGGCTTAACAGTCTGGGCTCGAGATGTTTAAAGGAAAAGGTGGGTTTGGGCTTCAAAAAAAAAAAGAAAAGGTTGGTTATGGGTTGGTTTAGGATGGATGGTTAATGTAGTGTCCAAAACCAACTCTATATATATTTTTTATTATTATTATTATTATTATTATTATTATTATTATTATTATTATTATTATTATTTTATTATTATTATTATTAAAAAAAACATATATATATATATATATATATATATATATATATAATGAAAAAGTGACGGATGTCACAGCATCCCCTACTTTTAGAAACTTCGTCCCGAAGTTAATAGTAATATAGGGTTATGGATGTTAGGGTAAAAGTTAAGATAACTGTGGTTTGGAAAAATTCGAATGATTTGGATATGAGGTTTGATAGGTGTGAGTTAGGGATTAGGTTCGTCTCGAATAGCAAGGAAATAAAGATCTAGTAATTCACTAAGTTTCAAGTTTAGGAATCCTATGATGAATGTACGAGCTGATTGACTACAGAAAGACTAAATGAACTACCAAGTAAACAGAGTTCGTTCCTGGTCCGACTTCCAGTCTCACTTTCAACGCATCATTAGTGTTTGTATACAGGGTGTACCGCAGCTAACCCACCACACCTTTGATACCTTGAAAACGTACTGGACGTCTACCCAAAAACTCTAATAGAATTTCACACTACCCTAACGCACCTGTAAATTCATGATTACGTTCCGGACCGGAATCATCAATTTACCTTACATTAGGGTTTTGTGTCCTTCTATGATCCTATTCTAACAACACATTAACGCAAATAAATTTCACAAGAAGAGGACACAACAAACACGTTAAGTTACAATGAGATGTTATCAATGAAATGAGGCCAGGTAATAATGAGGTCAATTTCATGGGTTTGCAATGACTTGTAAGCATAATAGTATTTAAGTATGGGCTACCACTCGTCCGAGGAGCCCTTTAAATGAAATGTTTATCTGAGTTGCGTGGATAATACACACATGCAAGCAAGTTTGTAAGCACTACAACCATTAAGTGTAAGTGTTATCTTAGTGGCCTATAGGAATAGTTTACGAGTATCATGAATAATTAAATGTTCAATGGATAGTCAAACTAAGGAAAAAATCAAGTTTCATATGACAAACAATGATGTTTTTAGAAAAGCTTTGTAGGATTAAATAAGTATTTTGATTTCCATGGAAGTCAAGACCAAATGTTTCAATAAAATGTAAGGTAGAGTCTGAAACTTATACGATATAAAATAAATGTAACCGAATTTGATAAATTTCCAATCTGTGTTCGTACACAATAGTATGCAGGAAATTTCTAGATGTTATATGCTAATGAGTGCGACAAAATTGGGTACAAAATGATAATAGGATCAAGAAAATGAAAACGCAAGTGTTGGATTCCCGAGTCTTAAGAAGATTCCATCCATGGCTTAACCAGTGGGATTAATGTCATCCTGATCAGTTGTTTCGTTGGTATTGTTATTGAAAGCTCGTCCATGTGCCACCAGGTTTACATTGTTCAATTTGGGACATTGAGGTAGCATATGGTTAGGGTCTCTACAATGATAACATGCCCGACCGTTAGTAATCCGTGGTGGTTCCTGGGCAGCTGTTTGATGATTACTCTGTGTCCCAACCATTACTCGACAAGTGGAAACAAAGTGTCCAAACCTTCCACATCTAGTGCATTGACGACATGGAAAATTTGCAGGGTGATGATATTTGCAGGTGTTGCATTGAGGATGGATTCCCGTGTAGGCTTTCTTGATAGGAGGCTGAGCCACCGGATCAACAACAACATGGTTCTGATTATCGCCCATTCGTTTCTTAGAGTTCGAAGCAGTAGTGGCGGCCTTTGCTAAAACAGTCTTAGATTGTTCAACAGTATTGGTGGTTTTCTCAGTAGACGTCTTGGTGCCCTTTCTAACCAAGTTTCCTTTCCTTACGTGTTTGTCTGTTAAAGTGGCTGCAAGCTGGATGGCTTCTTCTACTGTAGTGGCTTTGCCTCCAGTGACAACATCTTGAATCAGGTCAGGTAATCCCTCGATATATTTTTCGATTGCTCGAGAGACTGGGGTGACCATGTGTGGAACCAGTATGCTAAGTTCGTGATATCGAGTATTATACGCAAGATTCTCACCACTGTCTTGTTTCAGTCCATGGAACTCTTCCTCCAGTTTCCTGATTTCGTTCCTAGGGCAGAATTTGGCGATCATGAGTTCCTTAACATCTGCCCAAGATAATGATAAAGCAATATCAGCTCCTCTATTGCGCTTTTCACCATTCCACCAGGTTAGTGCCCCCTTTTGAAGGACACTAGTAGCATAGCGAACGCGGAGTTCATCAGGACATTCACTGTTCACAAAAGTACTCTCCATGCTTTCAAACCATTGGAGGAGGCCAGTAGCACCCTCCTCACCAGTGAATTTTGTGGGGTTGCAGGAGTTAAAGTGTTTGAAAGTGCACCGAAATTGAGTCGTACTCCCTATGTTGGCACTGTTACTATTCTGGGTTATCTCACTGACAAGGTTTGGGATCACTGCAGCAATTTGCTCGGCGACCAAAGATGCGAGGCGACGATCAGAACGTCGTCCAGAAGCACGAACAGGGCGTTGGCTGGCATCACGGAGCATGCGGCGAGCAGACATCTATGAGGTATTTAATTAATAATCATGAGATTAGAAAGTGTAAGTGTATAATCGTACAGATAATTATGAAGATATGATCTTGTAAGCAATCATGATATGCAAAGTATTGTATATGAAACGAGAGGGTATTATTGGAAAAACTTGTACAAAATGCTTGGAGTGTCCTTGTCTAGCCGTAAAGCTCAACAAGAACGTTGACTTTTCAAAGGAATTGAACCCAATGGTGATCAAAGGAGATATGCTTTAGCCTATAAGTGGACACTCACTCCAGGAATCCCCAGGTAAGCATAACAGGTCCGTAAATGGATTTATGCGCTATGCTTGCCTATGCCAGAAAACCCAGTGTACAGGCGTCCACCCTTCCAGATTGCACGTGTCCTTATCACACTCATTAAAGTTCAACAACTTTGAAGGAGTAAAATAAGAGTAGGTATTATGTCTAAGAGTGTCTTCATAGAAGGTAATGCTCCCGTTCCATGATGATGTAAACTTTCCACTCTCTGTAGGACACCATCTCTATGCACCATGATGAAAGATAAGAAGAATAGAGAGAGGGAAGAAGGGAAAGATAGAAGGAGGAAAGTAGGGAGAAATGAGGGGTAGGGTAATTCAGGAAATATTATGCATGCAAGTTAAAGTTCGGTTATAGTCTAGGCCATTTTATCTAATAACCTAATTCCCTATAACCATGGCTCTGATACCAATCTGTAACACCCGGCCCCTCTCACCGCCAATATTGTCCGCTTTGCCCATCCAGAGCTCACGGATTTGTTTTTGGTTGCCCAAGTGGAAACTTCCCAGGAGGTCACCCATCCTGGTAGTGCTCCCACCTGAGCACGCTTAACTGTGGAGTTCTCCTCTCATCCACTAACATTAAGCCCCAAAACGCGTTGGTTATTTAAGAGGCAAGACATTACTTATGAACCAAGGATCTCTCCTAGCCACGGCCGATGTGGTATTTTCCTGGGGTGTCACATTCACCCCCTGTTAGAGTCTCATCGTCCCTGATGAGGTATGCACCCACCATCCCGAACGGCACAGGAGTGGCTCTGATACCAATCTGTAACACCCCAACCGATGGCGGAATCATCGAGGTGCCACGTAGTGACGATTGTTCAAAAGCTCATGGTACTAAAATGTAAATATTATTGAATAATCAAAATTGTCTTACATGGAAATGGAAAATACACTGTCTAAATGAAATGTAAATATTGAAATAACTGAATTAAAATAAGGCACTAAATGTTCCTTGCTAAAGCACTAGATCAAACTGCACCTGAAACATGTACATAATAGATTTGGTCAACATATGAAATGTTGGTGAGCATTCCTAGTTTTGATATATATATATATATAGTAGGTTAAAAAGTTATACAATTCAAGTGCAAGCTACAGTGCAATTATGTAAACTATGTATCATACAAATGAGCGAAATCAACCCTGTGACTGTATAATGTACTGTATGAACTGTAGTGTACTTATCCAATAAATGGATAAAAGCTTAACACTGGCCACGGATTCTCCGATGAAAAAGGGGGAGAATCAATCTAGGCGGGTTGTCAATCCAAATAGCGCTATCCAATGTTAAGGTCGGCTTGTACCATGTTAATGATTTCACTAAGTACAAATGTAATCCACATGTAATGTCTAAGCATAAAGCACGTTGTAAGCAATGCACATAGTACTAGAATTGTATTGTAAAAGTGTAAACTTGTATTTGAAATTGTAATAGTGTACATGTAACACCCCAAAAATGTATAAAAGCAAAAAGGGGTAGGAATACTCACAGTTCACGTAGTAGTTTGTGATTTAACTAGACAACGAGATATGAATTGAGATTACTCCCAAATGATCAACCTAAAGTATTTGATAACGTGTAAGGGAAATAACTCTAGGCTACATGTATTTCTAGGGCTTCGAATTGGGGATAAACGTTTATTTGTTTATTAAACAAATTGTTTATTAATTATGAGAAATTTAATAAATAAATAAATAAAAGTCTCTTGGTAAAATTTTAAGTTGAATATAGTCACAACATAAGGTTTTAAGTATGAAAATAATTTTTATAAAATTATTTTCTTGAAAATAGAATATTTAATCTAATTATTTCAAATTGTCAAAATATGACTTTAATATCTAAAAATATTAAAATTAAAGATTTTCTGAATTAAAAATTGTATTTCAGTTCTAGATATTCAGAAATAATTTATATAAAATTTTGGTGCAAAAATATTGAAAAATGAATTTATTATGAATTATTTATGATTAAAACTAACAAAAATTAATTAAAAATATAAAATGCACGGTTTTTCTGAATTAAAAATAATTTCTGAAATGTTTAAGGATGTACAAGTTTAGAATAATTTTTGTGGAATTTTATAAAATCGTTTAGATATTTTTATTGAATTTTATAATTTTAAATGAATAAATTTGTAATATTTATTATATATATTAAATAAATTATTTTTGAAAAACTAAAAATTGGATGATGAACTTTATCAGTGGAATAGCATAAAATAAATTTTGTAGAATTTATAAAATAGTTTTAGTATTTTAAAACGATTTTAAAAAGAATGAAGATAATATATGTATAAATGATAACAAAAAAAAATGCTTGTTCATTGTGGGACTCGAACCTGGGCCATAGGCCGGTTCAAGTCTTACCACCACTTGTCTCATCCAACTGGTCTATGGTTCGTTTTGTGATAGATTCTGATTTGAAATAATTATATACATAAGCTACAATAGTGTTCTTCCCCAAATTTATACCAATCGAACCCTAGATCATCAATAACACGATTTAACAAGCAATAGCCCCTGTAATGTTGGGGCTATTGCTCGTGTATAGCCGATTATCAAAACCCACAAAGAAAAACAAACTTACAAACGCGTTCTTGATTACAAACGATCGGTCAACGCGAAAAGTCAACGCGAATCAAAATGCTTTGAATGATGATAATAACAGAATTTGAGGTTTGAGAGAGAGTTATTGGCGAGTTGTGAAGAGGTTATGACGTCCAATTTATAGTGTTAAGGTCGGTTCATTGGATTGGAAGGTTTGACCACGCTTGAATGCATATGCGTGAACCATGCTCGAAATTGAGCTGAAACATGGTCTTAGGGGCTGATTGAACGCGTAAATAAATTGGTCAACTAAGTGTTTGTTAATTATTAATGTTTCTAAAGATAATACCTAAATCAAATGTCAAAGGTTAGTTGAAGAAAAAAAAATGTGTGATGTGTGTGTGTTCGTGACAGCAGCAGCACCAAGGAGAGGGGAAATCAGCTAAGGGTGTGTATATATATAACTCGGGTTGGGATAAGATCAAGTGTGAGGCATAGCTCAAATGGTTGTGACGTGGGTGTTGTGTGGCTTCTGCCCGGGTTCGAGTCCCGGCAGAGCTGTTTTGTTTTTTTGTTTTTTTTTTTAAACAGACGGAGAAGGAAGAGGGGCTAATGGGCCTTGTTTCTGGGCCGGCTCAGTTGGGCTTAACAGTCTGGGCTCGAGATGTTTAAAGGAAAAGGTGGGTTTGGGCTTCAAAAAAAAAAAGAAAAGGTTGGTTATGGGTTGGTTTAGGATGGATGGTTAATGTAGTGTCCAAAACCAACTCTATATATATTTTTTATTATTATTATTATTATTTTTTTTTATTATTATTATTATTAAAAAAAACATATATATATATATATATATATATATATATAATGAAAAAGTGACGGATGTCACAAGTACCGTCGTCATCCATCTCTTCCTATTATATAAATAAAAAAACTACAATATCATCAACCATTTGATCGATTAGGAGATCCCTTTGATAGACATGTGATATCATAGACATGTGATATCACATCTCCGTCGTTCTTTAAGATCATATTGAGCAACATGATGCAATCATACGCCACGTTCCTAATAGCACACATTTCCATCGTCCTTTAATATCATATTGTCGGAGAACATTGATGTCATTGTTTGAGTCGGGCCGACAATTGAACACATGCTAAACCCGCAAAACTTTGAAGTCACCGCCTTAAGCATGTTGGTCGGGTACTAGTGATCACCTCTCATAATTTGGACACGCAGCATGGTCGGACACATTCTCCGAATGATACGTGTACAGTCAATGCTACCGTGCATCCCGAAAGGCGATGTGTTTCTTCATGTGCTTGATATAAAAGTGCAATGTCGTCGCTTGTCAGTCTAAGTAAAAACTCTTGGCAATACAACTGAATTATGGCATTACCGAAAAATTCTAGGCATTCCCATGAAGTCTGATCGGCCATACATAAATACCCATTGTATTTTCAGGAGGATTACTGGTTGGGAATTGTCTAACCGTCGATGTGCATTTTTGCAAAGTCGTAAAACTATTTTTGATCCTCCCGGGCTCTTGAAATCATACAAATTTGGGTTCTATTTCTTCAACAAATTTTAATAATAATGTGTTAGACATCTAAAATGTTGATCGAAACATAGTCTAATCATATTTGGATTATCAACGAAATAATCTCCCATTAGGACCCCGAGAGCTTTTTCACGATCATGTGGCACAAAATAAAATCATCAGATGAATCGGGATGAAGACATAAATTGTAAGTTTACATCAACCCCGACTTCAGCAACAAAATCCGCGATAAATTGTAAGTTTACATCATCGAACAAAATAAAATCATCAGATGAATCGAGATGAAGACATAAATTGCAATCCATATTGTGGTGTAAAAACATTTGGGTAAAAGAATTGATGAACTGAGAAAAAAAAGGTTGTAGAAAATGAAGATGAAAGAGATAATTTGGGTTAAAAATTGTGAAACAATTTAAGTTATATATTTGTTCTATTTTAATTGTTTATATTTTTATGGACCAGTACCAGTAGAACAGTCATATGTTTGAAAACCCAACCACCCGTTGCCCCAAGCCAATGATGCACACCCTGCCCTCCCAGGGTATGCAGTGACCAGAATCAAACCAAACCCAACGTTAGTGTTGCCGACAACCAAACCGATCCCAAATAAATCAAACCCGATTCGGGATTAAGAAGTGAACAATACAAGCGGTTTATCAACATGTTCACCAATGGCGAGACAACCCCACTAATGGCGAATATGGGAGCTAGATTAGACGATGATGGCAACTGGACTGTTGACTCGGGATGTATCGAGCATATAACTCACAATCTCAATACGTTCCATGGCAGCATCAAAGCAACACATGAACTACATGTTACAATTCCTAATGGTGACTCTATACCCGTAAAAGGGAAAAGGGTTGTGCACCTTATCAAATGGAACTGAAGTTCAAGATGTCTTATACGTTCGTGAATTTACATGCAACTTAGTATCGGCCAGTCGACTAACTCGAGATCTTCGCTGTGCAGTAACTTTCTTTGAATATTTCTTCATAATGCAAGACTTGAATTCAAGAAACTTGATCGGAACGGGTAAATGCCTACACAGTCAATACCGGATGAAGATGATAGGACGAGAAAGAAAGGCTATGTCAGCTTTGGTGGAAATATGGCATAAAAGACTCGGTCATGCTTCTAGCGGTAAGCTTTCTCGCTTTGAATTTGTTAAGAATGCTTCCTTTGAAACCACGGATTGTGATCGTGTGAGAAATCCAAGCACACTCGGTTGCCTTTACTTACAAGTCTCTATCAAAAGCAAATGTATTGAATTGTTGCAATGTGATCTTTGGAGAAGGTATAGAACCCCCTCAATTTTAAAGCCAACCTACTTTTTAATGATCGTGGATGATACAGTCGATCCGTTCGGGTTTTTTGCTACCAAAGCACAAATTTGATGCGGGTGACCATCTAATATTTTTTCACAAGATGGTCAAAACGCAGTTTGGAAAATCAATGAAAAGAATCCATTGTGACAACGGGGGAGAATTTGTTTTGAATCGAATGCATATATTTTATGCCTAAGAGAGCATAATTCTCGAGACCACTTGCCTACACACACTATAACATAATGGTGTTGTGGAACACAAGCATAAACATTTGCACAAGACTGCCCGAGCCCTTAGATTTGAGGCGAATCTCCCATAGAAGTTTTGGGGCTAGTGTGTCATGGTAGTCACCTACATAATCAATCGTCTCCCATCAAAAACTAATGATAACAAAACCCCAAATCGAAATCTTATATGAAGAAAAAAATCTGATTATGAACATACGAAGATTTTTTGTTGCCTCGTTTACTTTTGGAATACCAACACCGGGGGAGACAAACTTGAAGGGAGAGGGACACCGAGAGTATATTTGGGTTATCCACTGGAAACAAAAGGGTAAAAACTATATGACATTACCAATGACAAAATAGTGGTGTCAAGAGATGTGATATTTGTCAAAAATGTCCTTCCTTTCTAGAGCATGGATTGTATTAACAAATAAGAAAATATGAATCTTTTTTATTTTAGTCCTTGGTATTACAAGGAAATGGATGAAGTCAACAAAGAAATTTTGGGCCAAAATACAAATAGGTGGAGCATGAAGCAAATGAAGAACTGCAGGTTGTGGATGACGCCACCCACGTTGAAAGTACAAATGAAACAAATAATGATAGGTAACCTATTCTTGATGAAACCTGGATCCAACAAGATAACCAAATAATGAAAGATCAAGTCGAAGTCGATACCCAATCAAATCACCATGCTGAAAACCAAATGGAAGACGAGATAAGCAACCTGGAACATGACCAATCAAACACGAGCAAAGAGTTAGAACCTAACAAAAACGGCTTCGCGATTTTGTTGTTGATCTCCACCATCCATAGATCACACTTTGCCCACTTCAAATAATACGGAATATCCTCTCTCTAATTTTGTTTCTTATGAACACCTTTTTAGTTCTCATAAAGCATTTCTAGTAGCTATTGAGTCTCATGATGAGCCACAAAGTTTTGCTCAAGCTGTGCAGGATGATAGATGGAAGGAGGCCATGAAAAGTGAAATTCGTGCTCTAGAATAAAATGGGACATGGACTCTTGAGATTCTACCGGAAAGGAAACACCCAATAGACTCTAAATGGGTCTACAAAGTGAAGTAAATGCCTAATGGTGACGTTGAAAGACATAAAGCAAGGCTTGTGGCAAGGGGATGGACTCAGTTAAAGGGCGTTGACTACCATGATACCTTTGCTCCAGTTGCTAAATTGGTAACTGTGAGGACCCTCCTGGCCATAGCAATTAAAAGAAACTGGGAAATTCAGCAATTAGATGTAAACATTGCATTCCTACATGGAGACTTGGAAGAGGAAGTTTACATGAAGATTCCATAAGGTTTTGCCAACAAAGATGAAACAAGAGTATGCAAGCTTAACAAACCCACATATGGTTTTAAATAGTCTAAGGCAGATCATTCCTTGTTTGTATACAAAACTAATGACATATGTAGGCGCATTGATATATGTTGATGATGTTATTATCGTGGGAAACAATGTTAAAAAAAAAACACAAAGCATGAAGACCTATCTCAGTGAAAAGTTTACCATAAAAGATAATGGAGCATTAAAATATTTCCTGGGAATTGAGGTAGCTAGAACACGTGAAGGACTTGTCCAAAGTCAAAGAAAGTATACCTTGGACATCCTTAAGGATAGTGAACAACAAGGATGCCACCCAAGTTCATTTCATATGGAACAAAACATGAAGCTTGACAAAGGGAAAGAAGAAGAAGAAAAAGTTGATGCGAACTAGTATAGAATATTAGTGGGTCAATTATTGTATTTACAAACTACTAGACCGGTTATATGCTATTCAGTTAATGTCCTTAGTCAATTTGTAGCTGATCTAAGGAAGATTCATATGGAGGCTACCAACAGGGTGGTTCGGTATCTAAAAACTACACTAGGCCAAGGCATACTTCTACCTAAGGAAGGAGGGACAAGTTTGGTAACGTTCTGTGATTCAGACTGGTTAGGATGTCCCTACACCTGGAGGTCTAGAACTACGTATTTACTTCTTTTGCGTGGAGCTCCAATTCTTGGAAATCCAAGAAATAGTCCATCGTGTCACGTTCCTCGGCTAATGAAGTAGAGTATCATGTCATGGCAACAATAGTAATTGAGATTATTTGGGTTAGATGGCTACTTAAATAATTAGAAGCTCTTCAAAATGTCCCTACGCAACTCTTTTGAGACAACCAAGCTGCAAGACATATACCTAACAACTCCGTGTTTCATGAACGAACAAAACACGTGAAAATGGGTTGTTACTTTGTTCGAAAAAGAGTGGACTCAAAGGAAATACAAACCATGCTTATTGACATAAAGATGCAGATAGCCGATTTGTTTACCAAGCCCCTTGGTGATCGGCAGCTCAAAACTTTACTTGACAAGTTGGGCTTTAGTGAGTTACACGCTCCAACTTGAGGAGGAATATTGGAGATTAATGCCACTTGATTAGTCAAACTGTAACCTACAGTTGACCACTTAACTAGTCAAAATATACCTTATAGTTAGTCATAGTCAAAGTGTAACCTTTAATTCCTAATTTCTCTTCTTAACTAGTCAATTACGTAAATTTTTTTGAACGACAAAAAACTTTTATTAAAACCACGAGGCCACTAGCAAGAAACTAGCGACACATACACCCAATCGCCCAAAACCGTTACACCACAAACCCAAAAACAGAAAACGGGCCGCCTTACACCACTAAACACTACCTAAAATTTATGACACCTAACTTATTTTACAAAGATCACCACTGTCACCCACAGGTGGATCATATCCACTTGTCCTTAGCGGTAAGTCTAAGGGAGACATGTTGCATCGAGCTCTTTTAACTGGCGTCTTCGCATAATTCCCTAACAAGTCGAAACCTTAACAGTCATTTCTTCTCCTTTTTGGGGTTTTTTTAACGCAGAAACAATTATTTTGTCCAGATTGAAAGGATTTGCCATACCACTATTGTTATCTCGAGCCTTCGGTTTGCCATCCCCAATATTTTTCACGTCGCTAACTGTCAAATTCTTTTGCTTACGGGTCTCTTTAACAAAACCAATCCGCCTACATTGGTTGTTTTGGCCTTCAAGTAGAAAATTTGCTTGCTCATGTGTGGAGGCTTAGGATTACTACATTCATAAGAAGTCTTCGGTTCCACCACCTTTCCCGTAGATCCCACCTCGTTTTTTTTCTAATAACTCCTTGTTTACCACGTATAGGGATGGCAATAGGTCGGGTATGGCTAATCCCAGCCTCGTACCCAGTTATAAAAACTTGTCCCATACCCAGCCCAAAACCCATCGGGTATGGGATGGATAATTACCCGTCGGGTATCGGGCATACCCACGGGTTTCGAATATACTCGCGGGTTTCATGTTTCGGGCATAACTATTGGGCGTTAACGAGTTAAGTTTGAAACCAATACAAAAGGTGAAATGTAATAAAAAAAAAGTAGGTTGCTGCCATAACTATTGGGAGTCAATGAGTTAACTTTCAGGCATAACTATTGACATCCTTGATTCTCCATTCCAGTTTTGTTTTTAGCATTCACCCAAAAAAACATACACTTGTTGGCGAATATCTTTATTCTTTCGTTTTGGCTGCTTGTAGAAGCAGACCGGAAGATTGATAGACAATAGTTGGAGAATTGGAAAATTAGCGGGTAAGTAAAGGGATAAAAAATGGGCGGGAATCTATTCTTAGGTAAACGGTCTATAAGTAAAAAAATCATGTTTATATAGTGTATATTAACGGGTAAACGGACATATAAAACCGGGTAATCGGGATGGGTAGACGGGCATATGTAATCGAGTAAACGGGCATATATAATCGGGTAATCATGGCAGGTAAATGGGTTTAACACTAAATCCCATGCCCATCCCAAATTTTCAAAACAAATCCCATACCCGGTCCCATACCAGTTTACCCAATTCACACCCGTCCCATATGCTTTGGGTATCGGGTTTTCCCATCGAGTTCAGGTTTTGTTGCCATATCTAACCACATATTGCAGCACCTGACTAGATTCCATGTGGCCCCAACACCCGGTCTAACCTCTTTTTCATTAAGCCCACTCTTTTTTTTATATTTGGACTAATTATACTTGATGGCCCACCAGCCTGTAATGTGTCCTCTCTCTTAGAAATTGTCACCACCAAATCCACATTTTTGGTTTCTTTTTCGAATTCCAATGATGCATATGCGGCCCCACCAAGGTTGTTAGCCAAGTTTGTCAGCTCTTTATTCTTTTCCTCGAGACCCTCACCCGAATTATCCCCATGCAAATTTAATGGTTTCTACAAGTTACCATGCAAATTGGCCCCGTGGTCTTCCTGAGAATTTTCCACTTCTACTGAACCACCGCCTTCACGCACTAGACTTTGACCAAATTCAAGTATCTGATTAGCGACCCCCACCTCCTCGGCACACCCCACTTCTGGTGGCACTTCCGACCTGACTTGTAGACACCTGCACTGACAACATATTATCTACCAGAACCTTCCGAGACCCAACATCTGAAAACTTCTCCCCTCCATTTGATTATAATTTCTTCCTCAATCTTTCTCCCGTGTTTAACCAGAACCCGTACGTATAATCCAGAGAAATCCGTTTCTTTCACCCCGCTTTCCAGCTCTCTAATGATTTCCCCAAATGACGCACCGATTCTTTACGTCGATAAACCCGAGATCTTGATCCATGTCAGCGTCTCAAATTCCAGTACTTGCCCCTGCCACTTGACAACTTCCGAAAACCACTCACCCCACTTCCGACTTGAGGCCAAAAACTCCTTAACTTTCTCCGGTGACAAGAAGGTAATTAGTACCATCAGGCCCCCTAGATATCTGACCACCATTTTTATGTTCTTAATCCCACTCAAGCCACTAGGCAATATACATAACCTGTAATAGTTCCTTGCCCGACATATAATCGATATACCCATCAAGGACAATGGAATCTCAGCTTCTCATGTCTCCAAATCAAACTCTTTGACGTCTCCAACATGCTCCACGTCCCTTCTTCCGGTCAATATCTCTCTGAAGGATTGGAACCTTCCCAAACCTGAGTTGGCCCTCTCCGTCGGCTCCATCCCTAGACCCATATCGTTCTGCCACCCCCTCCCTTCCATGCTTGTCCATAGAAGCATCCTGTCTCGCCTCTTTACGAGAACGACTGTCATCATTGTTGAACTGAGCAACTCTCGGATATATTGTTCTTCCAAATGGTCTCAGATTGTTCAATTCCTTAACCATCCTCTCCTAATCCTTACCATTTGCATATCTCACAAAGGCGAAAATCTTCCCAAATTTGTCTTTCTTCCTAGCTACGTATACATCGACGAGTTGACCACACCTCCCACAATCCTCCCTAAGTTCTTCTGATGTTATTCCCTCTGGCAGATTTGAGATGAAAAACGTTAACGAAAACCATTGGTCTTTCCCCATTTTCTCCGGTGGTATCTCCCCCTCTTCAAGTTTGGTGGTCATTCTTTCCATAAACTTACTTACTTTTGAAAAGACATTGTGTGATGGAACTCTTGACGTCTGAGCTGTCGGAGAGAGTGGGATTGGGCAGCATGTGTGGCGAAGAAGTTGGTGTGGAAAGTGGCGTAAGAGACAGGTGAGGGTGGATGAGAGATACAAGAATGACCACTAGTCAATTATGTAAATAACAATAGGCTAAATATAGCATCTATTGTATTCAGTCATTTGTACAAGAAAAACATTATCCTTTTTCACACTCTTCACCGCATTGATGGCGGCGGTGTTGACGCGCCTACCCTAATGCCGCATACCTTACCCAACTGACACCCTGTTCACCCTGATAACACGAAGTAGCGGTGTTCAAATTACAAACTACAAGTTGAACCTGATCAAGTTAACTCCGAACAAATTGAATTACAAACTACCAGTCTTGTATCACAATGTATTTTGTGTAAATATACTCCCACTCCCTTCAAATATATACCAGGATACTTAAACCGTCTGATGCGGTTCGCACATTCAGGTTTTCCTTATGCTATTACTCTTAGTATGGTTCAAGTTAACAATGCAATTTCTAACAAAAGAAAGTTATCTTTGATTGTGTAAAATATTTTCATGACAACAGTTTGAGATTAAGAAAGGGAGGTGACGGTGGAGTCAAATCAAAAGCAAAGGGTGATGCGGTGCTTCATTTTTATTTCTGATGTCAGTTTATTGGCAGTGGTCGCATGATGCATGTGGGATTGCTTTAATCGGGTGAGGTGGGGTCAGTGGTGAAGTTTGGGCGGAAATTTGGAGAGGGGGGGGGGGGGTCGGAAGTCACCGGTTATGGGGGGTCGGAACCGAATATACCAAACAAATTCTATACGGATACTATATAATCGGGTCTAATGTCGCTGGCAGTTGTTCCTAATAATTCAACGGAGTCGGAGGTGACTGTCAGGATGGAGATTCATGCTCAGTCGGAAGACGAAGAAGGGATGCCGGGTAACGGTATGGAAGGATTGGAAGGGTCGGTGTGCATGGAAAGTGGGGATGCATTAATTGGGGAGAATAATATTAAGGCGGTTGATAACCATGCAGTTGACAAAGTTTATTTCTTTGAGGTGAAGGGTAATAAACGTTGCAAGACCAGAACTATTTCTTTGGGTTTGAATAAGCCTAAGGCCCTGCAAAAGAAGAAAGGCACAAAAGAGGAAGGCATGCCTCTCAAATGGCTCAGGCCTGATCCGGAGGATCCTTTTGACATAAATCATTTCATTGGGATTTTTAATCAGGAGAGTAACCAGGTGGGTGGCTCGGATGACAATATGACATTTGACCTCAACGTGGAAGCCGGTTCTCCATTGGAAGATATGGACACCCCAAATTAAGATCTTTGCCTCGGAGTTCAGGTGGGTAATTCAAGCTTAGAGTCTCTTGATAGGGTCAGAATAGAAAAAGTTATCCAATGAATTTCCTTTCCTTGAATGTTAAGGGTTTAGGTGGGGTTGAGAACGCTATATGGATCAGGGGTATTAAAATGACTGAGGGGAATAACTATATTTTGATTCAGGAGACCAAAGTGGAGGTTATTGTAGAGAGGGTTGGTTGTAATATTTGGGGAAATCGGAGTTTTGAGATGAATTATGTGGATTCTGAAGTCCAGTTTGGGGGGCTTTTGTGTTTGTGGGATCCTGTCAGTTTTGAGAAAGAGGAGGTGATGAAAAATTAAAACTTTTTGTTGATTGCCGCTAAGATTAAGGGTGGTATGAAAGGCTGAACATTATTAACGTCTATGCCTCAAGGTTTGACTGCCAAACAGGAGTTATGAGGGAGCATTCAGGCCGTTATGGGTGACAAACAAGGGTTATGGGTTGTTACGGGCGATTTCAACACGGTGCGGTTTAAGGAGGAAAAGCTTAATTCCTTTTTAGAGCCTCCGGTGCAAGTATTATATGAGCAGGAAATAATTCACATGCTCTCGGGAAAGTGGCCGGAAGCTGAGTAAAATTAATCCGTTATTTGTGTGCGAGGAGTTCTTTAAAAACTGGCCGGAAGCTTGTCTTAGGTCCTTGACGTTTTATCACTCAGATTATGTGCCGCTGACACTGTCCACGTCTCCTATTAATTTTGTTGCTCAACCTTTCAGGATTATAAATCCGTGGCTTGATAAACCAGGCTTTGTGGATGTGGTTAGAGGAGCTGCTGCGTCGTTTGTTTCTTCGGGTCATCCTGACACGGTGTTCTCTAAAAAGATGGCTTTCATTAAAGATAGAATCAAAGAGTGGAAATGTGCGATTGTGTTGAAAGAAAGGGAGGAAGTGGAATCGGCTGAGGAGGAGATTATTAAAATTGAAGAGGTTATCGGTGTGAGGGCTCCAACTGAGGAAAAGGAATGGATCCTTGTTGAGAACAAAAAAGTGTTAAAGGAAACAGCCATCAAGGTTAATTTAGACCTGAAGCAGAGATCCTGGGTTAGATATGGGCGATAGATGGGGATGAAAATTCTAAATTTTTCCATGGTTGCATCAATAACCGTAAGGCGTCTAATTGTATTCCTAATCTGCTGATTGATGGGAGATGGTGTCTAAACCATCCCTTGTGTTGGATCAGTAATGCTCTTGATGTTTTGCTTGCTAGTGAACACTTATGTGTTTAGCAAGTTCAATCAGATTTGCACAGCAGAATAAGTAAGTAAAGTTACACTATCAACAGGAGTTATTACTCCCCCTGGATGTTTGAAAACTAAAGACGAGTTTAATGAGAATCTAAGTATTGAATGTGAATGAGAATAAACACTCAAACAGATTCTCAGTAAATGAAATGGAAATAACAATAATGAGCTTTGAAGGATTTCAATTTTAATTAAAATCAATGTCTAAAACAGAGGGATGAACCCATCTATTTATAGACTTACAAATACATGAACCTGAATCAAAAAGCAAGTCTGCAACAAGTTGAAACTTGTTGAATCCTGAAAAGTAATAATAAACAATTAAACTACTGAAACATAAGGGCGGTGGAAGGATTCTATTACAAGTGCTGATGAATGACAAACTACTAATGAGTAGTTTGTCTTCAGTAGTTCTTCAGTGGACTTGTCTGGTTTGACTTCAGAACTTCTGATCTATCTTCTTCAGTACTTGTTGAATCCTTCTTCAGTACTTTAGTCTTCTTTCTTCAGTAGTTCTATACTTAGAATAATTTGCAGAAGTATGAATTAGACTAAGGTTTGCAAAAGTGGTTTCCTCAATCATTTTTGTCCTAACAATCTCCCCCTGGATTGATGAATCCAAAACCTTATCTAATTCCTTATTGCTGTTTTCTTCTATCATTGACTATCTTCCATATTTCCTTGAACATGGAATTCTTCAGTTGATTCAGCTGTTCATCAGTGAGAGATCCTTTTTGAGGTTCTAAATGTTGAATTGTAAGCAAGTCTTGTGTTGATAGATTCTTCAGTTCATTCATCGATTTATAGGCCTTGCTTGTAAGATCTCTTCTTGTCACCAATACTGAGTTGGAATCAGTAAAGGACCATCTGATGATCAGCACTTTAGATCTGTCAAAATCTGAAGTATAAGGAACCATGCTGGATCTCTGGGATGTTCTTGAGTGTTGGATGTTCTCTATTTCTATGACTCTCAGGTGGGATTCACTTCTATCTTCTGTTTGCACCACATCAGGTAATTTAAAAGTAGGTAAATGATGTTCAGTAACTACCTTTGTGTGCAGTTTGTCAGTGATAGTCTTCTGGATTTGGTAAGCAAATATTGAAGGATCCCTAAACTGTGTTATCAGAGGTTTTTCTTCAATATCAAAGTCTCCTTGTACAATTGTGTTGCCTTCTAGCAACACCATCTTGAAATCAGTCTTTGTATTGTCCTCTGGCTTTCTCTTGGTAGCTGGTCTTTGTTTGACACCAGAAGTTCTAACTACTGAAGTTGAGACTTCAGAAGTTTTGTACTTCCTGGATTTGCAGCCTTGTCAGCCTTGTATCTTTTGTATGTGTCCAGTAGTTTGTCTTCTCTCCACTTTGACACTAAGGCTTTTGAACCATAGTCATTAGTTACCAGTCCTTCAATTATTTCTGCTCTCTTGGCTTTTCTATCCTTCTCTGTTGCTTTCTTGTCAGCAATAAGTTGAGCTCTTCTGGTTAGCTCATCCATTGAGAGCCCTTTGGGTGAATAGACTTTTGTTTTACTGTTCTTTGTTATAAAAGACACCAGTTGTTGTCTTTTGTCTTCTTCAGCAATTCTTTCTATTTCAGCTTGCCTATTAAACTCTGCTTCATAAGCTTGAAGCTTTTCATTTAAGCTCAAGTCTTCCCTTGCTTCCAGGTTATTCCAGATCTCTTCTTCCTTAGCCTTTCCTTGGGCTACAAGTAAGCTCTTCTCTAGAAATTCTTTGTACATTGAAATTGGAGAAGGGCTTAGCACAGTCATTTGAGTTGTTGTAGGCCTTGGAATAGGAGTTGGTTGTTGTTGTGTTGGTTTGGAAGGCTCTTAATTCAGAGGTTCTAACTACTGAATTTTGGTAAGCAAATATTGAAGGATCCCTAAACTGTGTTATCAGAGGTTTTTGTTCAATATCAAAGTCTCCTTGTACAATTGTGTTGCCTTCTAGCAACACCATCTTGAAATCAGTCTTTGTATTGTCCTCTGGCTTACTCTTGGTAGCTGGTCTTTGTTTGACACCAGAAGTTCAAACTTCTGAAGTTGACACTTCAGAAGTTTTGTACTTCCCTGGATTTGCAGCCTTGTCAGCCTTGTATCTTTTGTATGTGTCCAGTAGTTTGTCTTCTCTCCACTTTGACACTGAGGCTTTTGAACCATAGTCATTAGTTACCAGTTCTTCAATTATTTCTGCTCTCTTGGCTTTTCTATCCTTCTCTGTTGCTTTCTTGTCAGCAACAAGTTGAGCTCTTCTGGTTAGCTCATCCATTGAGAGCCCTTTGAGTGAATAGACTTTTGTTTTACTGTTCTTTGTTATAAAAGACACCAGTTGTTGTCTTTTGTCTTCTTCAGCAATTCTTTCTGTTTCAGCTTGCCTATTAAACTCTGCTTCATAAGCTTGAAGCTTTTCATTTAAGCTCAAGTCTTCCCTTGCTTCCAGGTTGTTCCAGATCTCTTCTTCCTTAGCCTTTCTTTGGGCTGCAAGTAAGGTCTTCTCTAGTAATTCTTTGGACATTGAAATTGGAGAAGGGCTTAGCACAGTCATTTGAGTTGTTGTAGGCCTTGGAATAGGAGTTGGTTGTTGTTGTGTTGGTTTGGAAGGCTCTTAATTCAGAGGTTCTAACTACTGAATTTGTTAAGCAAATATTGAAGGATCCCTAAACTGTGTTATCAGAGGTTTTTCTTCAATATCAAAGTCTCCTTGTACAATTGTGTTGCCTTCTAGCAACACCATCTTGAAATCAGTCTTTGTATTGTCCTCTGGCTTTCTCTTGGTAGCTGGTCTTTGTTTGACACCAGAAGTTCTAACTACTGAAGTTGACACTTCAGAAGTTTTGTACTTCCTGGATTTGCAGCCTTGTCAGCCTTGTATCTTTTGTATGTGTCCAGTAGTTTGTCTTCTCTCCACTTTGACACTGAGGCTTTTGAACCATAGTCATTAGTTACCAGTCCTTCAATTATTTCTACTCTCTTGGCTTTTCTATCCTTCTCTGTTGCTTTCTTGTCAGCAACAAGTTGAGCTCTTCTGGTTAGCTCATCCATTGAGAGCCCTTTGAGTGAATAGACTTTTGTTTTACTGTTCTTTGTTATAAAAGACACCAGTTGTTGTCTTTTGTCTTCTTCAGCAATTCTTTATGTTTCAGCTTGCCTATTAAACTCTGCTTCATAAGCTTGAAGCTTTTTATTTAAGCTCAAGTCTTCCCTTGCTTCCAGGTTGTTCCAGATCTCTTCTTCCTTAGCCTTTCTTTGGGCTGCAAGTAAGGTCTTCTCTAGTAATTCTTTGGACATTGAAATTGGAGAAGGGCTTAGCACAGTCATTTGAGTTGTTGTAGGCCTTGGAATAGGAGTTGATTGTTGTTGTGTTGGTTTGGAAGGCTCTTAATTCAGAGGTTCTAACTACTGAATTTGTTAAGCAAATATTGAAGGATCCCTAAACTGTGTTATCAGAGGTTTTTCTTCAATATCAAAGTCTCCTTGTACAATTGTGTTGCCTTCTAGCAACACCATCTTGAAATCAGTCTTTGTATTGTCCTCTGGCTTTCTCTTGGTAGCTGGTCTTTGTTTGACACCAGAAGTTCTAACTACTGAAGTTGAGACTTCAGAAGTTTTGTACTTCCTGGATTTGCAGCCTTGTCAGCCTTGTATCTTTTGTATGTGTCCAGTAGTTTGTCTTCTCTCCACTTTGACACTGAGGCTTTTGAACCATAGTCATTAGTTACCAGTCCTTCAATTATTTCTGCTCTCTTGGCTTTTCTATCCTTCTCTGTTGCTTTCTTGTCAGCAACAAGTTGAGCTCTTCTGGTTAGCTCATCCATTGAGAGCCCTTTGAGTGAATAGACTTTTGTTTTACTGTTCTTTGTTATAAAAGACACCAGTTGTTGTCTTTTGTCTTCTTCAGCAATTCTTTATGTTTCAGCTTGCCTATTAAACTCTGCTTCATAAGCTTGAAGCTTTTCATTTAAGCTCAAGTCTTCCCTTGCTTCCAGGTTGTTCCAGATCTCTTCTTCCTTAGCCTTTCTTTGGGCTGCAAGTAAGGTCTTCTCTAGTAATTCTTTGGACATTGAAATTGGAGAAGGGCTTAGCACAGTCATTTGAGTTGTTGTAGGCCTTGGAATAGGAGTTGATTGTTGTTGTGTTGGTTTGGAAGGCTCTTAATTCAGAGGTTCTAACTACTGAATTTGTTAAGCAAATATTGAAGGATCCCTAAACTGTGTTATCAGAGGTTTTTCTTCAATATCAAAGTCTCCTTGTACAATTGTGTTGCCTTCTAGCAACACCATCTTGAAATCAGTCTTTGTATTGTCCTCTGGCTTTCTCTTGGTAGCTGGTCTTTGTTAGACACCAGAAGTTCTAACTACTGAAGTTGAGACTTCAGAAGTTTTGTACTTCCTGGATTTGCAGCCTTGTCAGCCTTGTATCTTTTGTATGTGTCCAGTAGTTTGTCTTCTCTCCACTTTGACACTGAGGCTTTTGAACCATAGTCATTAGTTACCAGTCCTTCAATTATTTCTGCTCTCTTGGCTTTTCTATCCTTCTCTGTTGCTTTCTTGTCAGCAACAAGTTGAGCTCTTCTGGTTAGCTCATCCATTGAGAGCCCTTTGAGTGAATAGACTTTTGTTTTACTGTTCTTTGTTATAAAAGACACCAGTTGTTGTCTTTTGTCTTCTTCAGCAATTCTTTATGTTTCAGCTTGCCTATTAAACTCTGCTTCATAAGCTTGAAGCTTTTCATTTAAGCTCAAGTCTTCCCTTGCTTCCAGGTTGTTCCAGATCTCTTCTTCCTTAGCCATTCTTTGGGCTGCAAGTAAGGTCTTCTCTAGTAATTCTTTGGACATTGAAATTGGAGAAGGGCTTAGCACAGTCATTTGAGTTGTTGTAGGCCTTGGAATAGGAGTTGGTTGTTGTTGTGTTGGTTTGGAAGGCTCTTAATTCAGAGGTTCTAACTACTGAATTTGTTAAGCAAATATTGAAGGATCCCTAAACTGTGTTATTAGAGGTTTTTCTTCAATATCAAAGTCTCCTTGTACAATTGTGTTGCCTTCTAGCAACACCATCTTGAAATCAGTCTTTGTATTGTCCTCTGGCTTTCTCTTGGTAGCTGGTCTTTGTTTGACACCAGAAGTTCTAACTACTGAAGTTGACACTTCAGAAGTTTTGTACTTCCTGGATTTGCAGCCTTGTCAGCCTTGTATCTTTTGTATGTGTCCAGTAGTTTGTCTTCTCTCCACTTTGACACTGAGGCTTTTGAACCATAGTCATTAGTTACCAGTCCTTCAATTATTTCTACTCTCTTGGCTTTTCTATCCTTCTCTGTTGCTTTCTTGTCAGCAACAAGTTGAGCTCTTCTGGTTAGCTCATCCATTGAGAGCCCTTTGAGTGAATAGACTTTTGTTTTACTGTTCTTTGTTATAAAAGACACCAGTTGTTGACTTTTGTCTTCTTCAGCAATTCTTTATGTTTCAGCTTGCCTATTAAACTCTGCTTCATAAGCTTGAAGCTTTTCATTTAAGCTCAAGTCTTCCCTTGCTTCCAGGTTGTTCCAGATCTCTTCTTCCTTAGCCTTTCTTTGGGCTGCAAGTAAGCTCTTCTCTATTAATTCTTTGGACATTGAAATTGAAGAAGGGCTTAGCACAGTCATTTGAGTTGTTGTAGTCCTTGGAATAGGAGTTGGTTGTTGTTGTGTTGGTTTGGAAGGCTCTTAATTCAGAGGTTCTAACTACTGAATTTTGTTAAGCAAATATTGAAGGATCCCTAAACTGTGTTACCAGAGGTTTTGGTTCAATATCAAAGTCTCCTTGTACAATTGTGTTGCCTTCTAGCAACACCATCTTGAAATCAGTCTTTGTATTGTCCTCTGGGTTTCTCTTGGTAGCTGGTCTTTGTTTGACACCAGAAGTTCTAACTACTGAAGTTGAGACTTCAGAAGTTTTGTACTTCCCTGGATTTGCAGCCTTGTCACCCTTGTATCTTTTGTATGTATCCAGTAGTTTGTCTTCTCTCCACTTTGACACTGAGGCTTTTGAACCACAGTCATTAGTTTTACTGTTCTTTGTTATAAAAGACACCAGTTGTTGTCTTTTGTCTTCTTCAGCAATTCTTTCTGTTTCAGCTTGCCTATTAAACTCTGCTTCATAAGCTTGAAGCTTTTCATTTAAGCTCAAGTCTTCCCTTGCTTCCAGGTTGTTCCAGATCTCTTCTTCCTTAGCCTTTCTTTGGGCTGCAAGTAAGCTCTTCTCTAGTAATTCTTTGGACATTGAAATTGAAGAAGGGCTTAGCACAGTCATTTGAGTTGTTGTAGGCCTTGGAATAGGAGTTGGTTGTTGTTGTGTTGGTTTGGATGGCTCTTAATTCAGAGGTTCTAACTACTGAATTTGGTAAGCAAATATTGAAGGATCCCTAAACTGTGTTATCAGAGGTTTTTGTTCAATATCAAAGTCTCCTTGTATAATTGTGTTGCCTTCTAGCAACACCATCTTGAAATCAGTCTTTGTATTGTCCTCTGGGTTTCTCTTGGTAGCTGGTCTTTGTTTGACACCAGAAGTTCTAACTACTGAAGTTGAGACTTCAGAAGTTTTGTACTTCCCTGGATTTGCAGCCTTGTCAGCCTTGTATCTTTTGTATGTGTCCAGTAGTTTGTCTTCTCTCCACTTTGACACTGAGGCTTTTGAACCATAGTCATTAGTTACCAGTTCTTCAATTATTTCTGCTCTCTTGGCTTTTCTATCCTTCTATGTTGCTTTCTTGTCAGCAACAAGTTGAGCTCTTCTGGTTAGCTCATCCATTGAGAGCCCTTTGAGTGAATAGACTTTTGTTTTACTGTTCTTTGTTATTAAAGACACCAGTTGTTGTCTTTTGTCTTCTTCAGCAATTCTTTCTGTTTCAGCTTGCCTATTAAACTCTGCTTCATAAGCTTGAAGCTTTTCATTTAAGCTCAAGTCTTCCCTTGCTTCCAGGTTGTTCCAGATCTCTTCTTCCTTAGCCTTTCTTTGGGCTGCAAGTAAGCTCTTCTCTAGTAATTCTTTGGACATTGAAATTGGAGAAGGGCTTAGCACAGTCATTTGAGTTGTTGTAGGCCTTGGAATAGGAGTTGGTTGTTGTTGTGTTGGTTTGGAAGGCTCTTAATTCAGAGGTTCTAACTACTGAATTTGGTAAGCAAATATTGAAGGATCCCTAAACTGTGTTATCAGAGGTTTTTGTTCAATATCAAAGTCTCCTTGTACAATTGTGTTGCCTTCTAGCAACACCATCTTGAAATCAGTTTTTGTATTTTCCTCTGGCTTTCTCTTGGTAGCTGGTCTTTGTTTGACACCAGAAGTTCTAACTACTGAAGTTGACACTTCAGAAGTTTTGTACTTCCCTGGATTTGCAGCCTTGTCAGCCTTGTATATTTTGTATGTGTCCAGTAGTTTGTCTTCTCTCCACTTTGACACTGAGGCTTTTGAACCATAGTCATTAGTTATCAGTTCTTCAATTATTTCTGCTCTCTTGGCTTTTCTATCCTTCTCTGTTGCTTTCTTGTCAGCAACAAGTTGAGCTCTTCTGGTTAGCTCATCCATTGAGAGCCCTTTGAGTGAATAGACTTTTGTTTTACTGTTCTTTGTTATAAAAGACACCAGTTGTTGACTTTTGTCTTCTTCAGCAATTCTTTCTGTTTCAGCTTGCCTATTAAACTCTGCTTCATAAGCTTGAAGCTTTTCATTTAAGCTCAAGTCTTCCCTTGCTTCCAGGTTGTTCCAGATCTCTTCTTCCTTAGCCTTTCTTTGGGCTGCAAGTAAGCTCTTCTCTAGTAATTCTTTGGACATTGAAATTGGAGAAGGGCTTAGCACAGTCATTTGAGTTGTTGTAGGCCTTGGAATAGGAGTTGGTTGTTGTTGTGTTGGTTTGGAAGGCTCTTAATTCAGAGGTTCTAACTACTGAATTTTGGTAAGCAAATATTGAAGGATCCCTAAACTGTGTTATCAGAGGTTTTTGTTCAATATCAAAGTCTCCTTGTACAATTGTGTTGCCTTCTAGCAACACCATCTTGAAATCAGTCTTTGTATTGTCCTCTGGCTTTCTCTTGGTAGCTGGTCTTTGTTTGACACCAGAAGTTCTAACTACTAAAGTTGACACTTCAGAAGTTTTGTACTTCCCTGGATTTGCAGCCTTGTCAGCCTTGTATCTTTTGTATGTGTCCAGTAGTTTGTCTTCTCTCCACTTTGACACTGAGGCTTTTGAACCATAGTCATTAGTTACCAGTTCTTCAATTATTTCTGCTCTCTTGGATTTTCTATCCTTCTCTGTTGCTTTCTTGTCAGCAACAAGTTGAGCTCTTCTGGTTAGCTCATCCATTGAGAGCCCTTTGAGTGAATAGACTTTTGTTTTACTGTTCTTTGTTATAAAAGACACCAGTTGTTGTCTTTTGTCTTCTTTAGCAATTCTTTCTGTTTCAGCTTGCCTATTAAACTCTGCTTCATAAGCTTGAAGCTTTTCATTTAAGCTCAAGTCTTCCCTTGCTTCCAGGTTGTTCCAGATCTCTTCTTCCTTAGCCTTTCTTTGGGCTGCAAGTAAGCTCTTCTCTAGTAATTCTTTGGACATTGAAATTGGAGAAGGGCTTAGCACAGTCATTTGAGTTGTTGTAGGCCTTGGAATTGGAGTTGGTTGTTGTTGTGTTGGTTTGGAAGGCTCTTAATTCAGAGGTTCTAACTACTGAATTTGGTAAGCAAATATTGAAGGATCCCTAAACTGTGTTATCAGAGGTTTTTGTTCAATATCAAAGTCTCCTTGTACAATTGTGTTGCCTTCTAGCAACACCATCTTGAAATCAGTCTTTGTATTGTCCTCTGGCTTTCTCTTGGTAGCTGGTCTTTGTTTGACACCAGAAGTTCTAACTACTAAAGTTGACACTTCAGAAATTTTGTACTTCCCTGGATTTGCAGCCTTGTCAGCCTTGTATCTTTTGTATGTGTCCAGTAGTTTGTCTTCTCTCCACTTTGACACTGAGGCTTTTGAACCATAGTCAATAGTTACCAGTTCTTCAATTATTTCTGCTCTCTTGGATTTTCTATCCTTCTCTGTTGCTTTCTTGTCAGCAACAAGTTGAGCTCTTCTGGTTAGCTCATCCATTGGGAGCCCTTTGAGTGAATAGACTTTTGTTTTACTGTTCTTTGTTATAAAAGACACCAGTTGTTGTCTTTTGTCTTCTTCAGCAATTCTTTCTGTTTCAGCTTGCCTATTAAACTCTGCTTCATAAGCTTGAAGCTTTTCATTTAAGCTCAAGTCTTCCCTTGCTTCCAGGTTGTTCCAGATCTCTTCTTCCTTAGCCTTTCTTTGGGCTGCAAGTAAGCTCTTCTCTAGTAATTCTTTGGACATTGAAATTGGAGAAGGGCTTAGCACAGTCATTTGAGTTGTTGTAGGCCTTGGAATAGGAGTTGGTTGTTGTTGTGTTGGTTTGGAAGGCTCTTAATTCAGAGGTTCTAACTACTGAATTTGGTAAGCAAATATTGAAGGATCCCTAAACTGTGTTATCAGAGGTTTTTGTTCAATATCAAAGTCTCCTTGTACAATTGTGTTGCCTTCTAGCAACACCATCTTGAAATCAGTCTTTGTATTGTTCTCTGGCTTTCTCTTGGTAGCTGGCCTTTGTTTGACACCAGAAGTTCTAACTACTGAAGTTGACACTTCAGAAGTTTTGTACTTCCCTGGATTTGCAGCCTTGTCAGCCTTGTATCTTTTGTATGTGTCCAGTAGTTTGTCTTCTCTCCTATTTGACACTGAGGCTTTTGAACCATAGTCATTAGTTACCAGTTCTTCAATTATTTCTGCTGTCTTGGCTTTTCTATCCTTCTATGTTGCTTTCTTGTCAGCAACAAGTTGAGCTCTTCTGGTTAAATCATCCATTGAGAGCCCTTTGAGTGAATAGACTTTTGTTTTACTGTTCTTTGTTATAAAAGACACCAGTTGTTGTCTTTTGTCTTCTTCAGCAATTCTTTCTGTTTCAGCTTGCCTATTAAACTCTGCTTCATAAGCTTGAAGCTTTTCATTTAAGCTCAAGTCTTCCCTTGCTTCCAGGTTGTTCCAGATCTCTTCTTCCTTAGCCTTTCTTTGGGCTGCAAGTAAGCTCTTCTCTAGTAATTCTTTGGACATTGAAATTGGAGAAGGGCTTAGCACAGTCATTTGAGTTGTTGTAGGCCTTGGAATAGGAGTTGGTTGTTGTTGTGTTGGTTTGGAAGGCTCTTAATTCAGAGGTTCTAACTACTGAATTTTGGTAAGCAAATATTGAAGGATCCCTAAACTGTGTTATCAGAGGTTTTTGTTCAATATCAAAGTCTCCTTGTACAATTGTGTTGCCTTCTAGCAACACCATCTTGAAATCAGTCTTTGTATTGTCCTCTGTCTTTCTCTTGGTAGCTGGTCTTTGTTTGACACCAGAAGTTCTAACTACTGAAGTTGACACTTCAGAAGTTTTGTACTTCCCTGGATTTGCAGCCTTGTCAGCCTTGTATCTTTTGTATGTGTCCAATAGTTTGTCTTCTCTCCACTTTGACACTGAGGCTTTTGAACCATAGTCATTAGTTACCAGTTCTTCAATTATTTCTGCTCTCTTGGATTTTCTATCCTTCTCTGTTGCTTTCTTGTCAGCAACAAGTTGAGCTCTTCTGGTTAGCTCATCCATTGAGAGCCCTTTGAGTGAATAGACTTTTGTTTTACTGTTCTTTGTTATAAAAGACACCAGTTGTTGTCTTTTGTCTTCTTCAGCAATTCTTTCTGTTTCAGCTTGCCTATTAAACTCTGCTTCATAAGCTTGAAGCTTTTCATTTAAGCTCAAGTCTTCCCTTGCTTCCAGGTTGTTCCAGATCTCTTCTTCCTTAGCCTTTCTTTGGGCTGCAAGTAAGCTCTTCTCTAGTAATTCTTTGGACATTGAAATTGGAGAAGGGCTTAGCACAGTCATTTGAGTTGTTGTAGGCCTTAGAATAGGAGTTGGTTGTTGTTGTGTTGGTTTGGAAGGCTCTTAATTCAGAGGTTCTAACTACTGAATTTTGGTAAGCAAATATTGAAGGATCCCTAAACTGTGTTATCAGAGGTTTTTGTTCAATATCAAAGTCTCCTTGTACAATTGTGTTGCCTTCTAGCAACACCATCTTGAAATCAGTCTTTGTATTGTCCTCTGGCTTTCTCTTGGTAGCTGGTCTTTGTTTGACACCAGAAGTTCTAACTACTGAAGTTGACACTTCAGAAGTTTTGTACTTCCCTGGATTTGCAGCCTTGTCAGCCTTGTATCTTTTGTATGTGTCCAGTAGTTTGTCTTCTCTCCACTTTGACACTGAGGCTTTTGAACCATAGTCATTAGTTACCAGTTCTTCAATTATTTCTGCTCTCTTGGATTTTCTATCCTTCTCTGTTGCTTTCTTGTCAGCAACAAGTTGAGCTCTTCTGGTTAGCTCATCCATTGAGAGCCCTTTGAGTGAATAGACTTTTGTTTTACTGTTCTTTGTTATAAAAGACACCAGTTGTTGTCTTTTGTCTTCTTCAGCAATTCTTTCTGTTTCAGCTTGCCTATTAAACTCTGCTTCATAAGCTTGAAGCTTTTCATTTAAGCTCAAGTCTTCCCTTGCTTCCAGGTTGTTCCAGATCTCTTCTTCCTTAGCCTTTCTTTGGGCTGCAAGTAAGCTCTTCTCTAGTAATTCTTTGGACATTGATATTGGAGAAGGGCTTAGCACAGTCATTTGAGTTGTTGTAGGTCTTGGAATAGGTGTTGGTTGTTGTTGTGTTGGTTTGGAAGGCTCTTAATTCAGAGGTTCTAACTACTGAATTTGGTAAGCAAATATTGAAGGATCCCTAAACTGTGTTATCAGAGGTTTTTGTTCAATATCAAAGTCTCCTTGTACAATTGTGTTGCCTTCTAGCAACACCATCTTGAAATCAGTCTTTGTATTGTCCTCTGGCTTTCTCTTGGTAGCTGGTCTTTGTTTGACACCAGAAGTTCTAACTACTGAAGTTGACACTTCAGAAGTTTTGTACTTCCCTGGATTTGCAGCCTTGTCAGCCTTGTATCTTTTGTATGTGTCCAGTAGTTTGTCTTCTCTCCACTTTGACACTGAGGCTTTTGAACCATAGTCATTAGTTACCAGTCCTTCAATTATTTCTGCTCTCTTGGCTTTTCTATCCTTCTCTGTTGCTTTCTTGTCAGCAACAAGTTGAGCTCTTCTGGTTAGCTCATCCATTGAGAGCCCTTTGAGTGAATAGACTTTTGTTTTACTGTTCTTTGTTATAAAAGACACCAGTTGTTGTCTTTTGTCTTCTTCAGCAATTCTTTCTGTTTCAGCTTGCCTATTAAACTCTGCTTCATAAGCTTGAAGCTTTTCATTTAAGCTCAAGTCTTCCCTTGCTTCCAGGTTGTTCCAGATCTCTTCTTCCTTAGCCTTTCTTTGGGCTGCAAGTAAGCTCTTCTCTAGTAATTCTTTGGACATTGAAATTGGAGAAGGGCTTAGCACAATCATTTGAGTTGTTGTAGGCCTTGGAATAGGAGTTGGTTGTTTTTGTGTTGGTTTGGAAGGCTCTTCAGTTGTTTGTATGTTGGAAGTGTTAACTGCTGAAGTGTTGACATAAGTGTCAACTACTGAAGGTTTGTCTTCAGTACTTTCAGAGTCTTCAGCAGTTTCTTCATTATGGCCTTGAGAAGTTTCAGCTTCAACTTCAGTTTTAGAAACAAGCCTTTGTTGATCTTCTTTTTGTTTCTGTCTTTTTCTAGCAGTTGTTGTTGTTGTAGAGCCACTCTTTCCTTTATCCTTGCTTCCAGTGACTCCTTTGGTTCCTTAATCTTCTCCCCCTTTTTGGCTTCATCCACTTCTGGAAGCCTGCCAGGTTGAGAAGTTCTACCAGTGAGTTCAGCAAGCTGTCTTGAGTTGTTGTCAATCTTGTTGGACAACTCACCAAGTTTCTTGTTAATCACCTCAAATTGAGTTGTGGTTTTCAACTCCCAAGCAGTTGTGAAATATTTGAGGTGATTGGCAATGAGGGTGTTCATCATCTGGTATAGGGCACCATCTGGGCTGCATAGTTGGTTCAAATCTATGATTGATGACCCAGGGAATTGGGTAGGCATTTTTAGTGAGGGGTGTGTTTTTGGGTGATCTTCTGGATGTACTGAAGATGCCACTTTAGGGGAATCAGGGATCAAGTGGACTTTAACCTGATCTGGTGTGACCAGATCTTTGAGCTTAGAGACACCAGGTGCGGGACCTTCACTAGCAGCTGTCAATTCATGTTTAGTGGGGGTGTGAATCATTATCCAAATCAATGGAATCATCTGAATCCCTGATTACATCCTCAATGAGGACAGTATCAGTTATAACATGAGCTGGGCCCAACCCAGTTGTCTCATGTACCTCTTGTTCTTGGTTTAGAGGATTTCCTACCTCAGGCATTAAGCCTTCATCAGTAGTTGCCATAAATGAGGTCTTAGTAATGTTACTTCTTTCCTCAGATCCACCACTGGGTGGTAAATGAGTAGTAGTAGCCTCAAATGTAACTAAGGTCTCTAAGTTTGGGCTTAGAAACCCTGGTTCATCCTCATCTCTTGGGTTAGCGCTATAACTATCCACATTTATGTCATAGTCTGATGGTATGTCCCCTGTTTGATGTGGTTGTTGGGGACTGACATGTTCTAATGGGATAGTCTCTTTTAGCCTAGAGAGAATTTTGGCACTTTCTATGGTTTCAGATTTAGAAGTTTGTGGTAAAGGTTCAACAGTTTGGGGTAAAGGTTCAGCAGTTTCAAAAGAAGGGTCAGTTGGTATGGTTTTCTTCAATTTCTTTCTTTTGAAGAGAATTGTGATTGGTGCTCTTGTGGGGGTTTGAGATGGATGAGACTGAGAGGATGCTTCAGTCATATCTTTGTCAAGTGCAGATTGCACATTGGCAAGTTCAGGCATCTTAACTTCCTGAACTGCCTTTCTTTTAAGGCTGATGGGTTTTGGTTTTTGCTGTGTTGTTTTCTTGGCCTTTTTAGGTAAGGGTTTGGAAGATGAGGGTTCCATGGGGACTGTTGTTTGTTCCCCTTGGTCATCTTCTAGCCTGGCAGCCGGTTTATTATGCCTAGAGTATGCTTGTGAGGTTAATGGGTTTAAAACAGTTGTTTTACCCACAAGCACCTCTTTTCCAAGTTCTTTAATTATGCATTGCATAATGAACCTTGGATACAACAAAAACTTCTTTTTAGAGTTTTGCTGATGCAACACCAACTCATTAAAGAAAAGTGCTGATGCCCTGAATTTTTTTTCATTCACAATGGAATGAAAAATAGGTTGAAAAGTAGAGGGCATCTGATCATAAGATCCAGTTTTTGGACTCAAACACATAATGATGTAATGAAACAAAAGTTTGTACTTAGGTTCAAAAAATTTCTTAAAAGTAGTAGCATGTGAGAGAGTACCTTGGTAACCACACTCTGTCATGGTCAAATGAATTTCAAAGTTTGGAAATTGATCTGGGGCATCCATATCTGGTCTAGAAGCAGTTAGATATAAAAGGGAACCTATCATACATCTATACATGGTTTGATCAACTTGTTTTCCTTGATCATCTGGTTCAACTTGTGTGGTAGGTGACATGGGAGTGGAACTTGATTTACAGTCTTGTAAGGAAAATTTGTTCAATAATTCTTTAACATATTTAGATTGATGTATAAAAGTTCCATTTGTTTGTTGTTTAATCTGTAGTCCTAAAAAGTACTGCAGTTCTCCCATTGTACTCATCTCAAATTTTGATTGCATGAGTTTCTTAAATTCATCACACAGTTTTGTGTTTGTTAAACCAAATATGATATCATCAACATAAATTTGAACAAGTAAGACATGATTTCCAACATTTTTAATGAAAAGAGTTTTATCAATGGAGCCTCTTGTAAAGTTATTTTTGAGCAAAAAGTTGGAAAGTGTTTCATACCAGGCTCTTGGAACCTGTTTTAGCCCATAAAGAGCTTTGTCAAGCTTGTACACCCACTCTGGATGAGAAGGATCCTCAAACCCAGGTGGCTGACAAACATACACTTCCTCTTTAATCTTTCCATACAAAAATGCACTTTTAACATCCATTTGAAAAACTTTTATTTTGTTGGAAATGGCATAGGCCAGAAATAACCTGATGGCTTCAAGTCTTGCAACTGGAGCAAAGGTTTCATCATAGTCAATTCCTTCTTCTTGAGAGTAACCTTGTACCACCAGTCTTACCTTGTTTTTAATAATCATACTAGCCTCATCTTGTTTGTTCCTGAAAACCCATATTGTGCCAATTGGTAGCTTGTTTGGTGGTAAGGGACAGATTTCCCAAACCTGTTGCTTCTTGAATTGAAGCAACTCATCTTGCATAGCTTCCACCCAATTGTTGTCTTTGAGGGCTTCTTGGTACTTCTTAGGTTCCAACTAAGAAATGAATGCTGAGAAGAAGCAAAAGTTGGAAAGTTGGTTTCTTGTGAGAACACCTGATGCAATATCACCTATGATTTGTTCCAATGGATGATCTTTGTGTTCAATCAGTTGTTGTAAACCAATGACAGGTGTAGGTGGCTCTTGTACTTCATCAAACAAACCACTGAGGTTTATAATGTCTGGTTCAGCTGTTTGAACGTCTTCAGTAGTTGTAGGAGCTGAAGCAGATGTTTGAGTTTGTACATCAGCAGTTGTTGAATCAGAAGTTTAAACTTCTGATGGTTTGAAAGTTGACTTAATGACTGTTTTGGGAGTCCATGGTGCTGGATCCTCATTATCAAACCTCTGATCACCATAATAAGTAGGTTTAGATGAAGTGACAGTCTTTTCAGGTCCGAAATGGAAGCTGTCAAGGTCAAAGAGTTCATCAAGATGTGCTGGAATAAGAATGTGCTTTGATTCATTGAACTTGACATTCAATGTTTCTTCTACTATCTTGGTTCTTGAGTTAAAAACCTTGTAGGCTTTTCTAGTGGAAGAATAACCAATAAAATAACCCGAATCAACTTTAGCAGCAAACTTTGAAATAGAGTCTTTAATGTTTAGAATGAAACATTGACATCTAAAAGCCCTGAAAAAGGAGATAAGGGACTTCATGCCATGAAGAACTTCATAGGCAGTTTTGGAGTGTCTCTTGTTGACAAGGACTCTATTTTGAACATAACATGCAGTGTTAACTGCTTCAGCCTAAAAATACAATGGTAGGCCTAAATCAGCTAACATAGTTTTGCTGCTTCAATTAGTGTCCTGTTCTTCCTTTCTACCACACCATTTTGTTTAGTAGTTCTGGGAACACTGAATTGTCTAATAATCCCTTTAGACAAGCAGAATTCATCCAGAGTTTTGTTCCTGAACTCTGTCCCATTATCACTTCTAATGGTTTTGACAGATAGAGAATATTGTTTCTCTACTTGTAGAATGAAGAACTTGATGATTTCAGCTGCCTCATCATTGGAAAATAAGAAGAATACCCATGTGAATCTTGAATAGTCATCAATGATGACCAAGCAGTACTTCTTCTTACCAAGGCTCATGATTTTTACTGGCCCAAATAAGTCCATATGGAGTAGTTGAAGACATGCAGTTGTTTTTGATTCTTCAATAGACTTATAGGAGGACTTATGCTGCTTTCCCTTTAAACAGGATACATCGTATTCTTGACACTGGTATACTTTCAAGGGTAGACCTCTGACCAAGCCCATTTTTGTGACTTTATTTATGGTTTTAAAGTTCACATAACCAAGTCTCCTGTGCCAAAGATCAGTCTCTGAAGTTGATGCCTTTGAGAAGAAACAGGCAGTGTTGTTCAGTACTTTGTCCTATTCAATGTCCACTGCATAGACATTGCCACATCTTTTGGCTATCAACAAAGTATGATCTTGCATGTTGTCTTTGTGAAAAAAGGAAGAATTTCCTTTATCACACATTTGTGACACACTCAGCAAGTTATACTCAAGGTTTTCAACCAGATTGACATTGTCAAACTGTATTTTGCCAGAAGAGACATTGGCATGTGCTAGCACATATCCCTTGGCATTGTTCCCAAAGGATACAGATCCTTCTCTTTGACTGATAAAATTGTTTATCAGGTAACTGCATCCTGTCATGTGCATTGAGCCTCCACTGTCAACATACCAAATGCTATTTAAGCCTCTAGAGACCCTCTGCACAAAGTAGCAAATTAGTTAGATTTGGGAACCCAAGCCAGTTTGGCTTTGGGTTTGCTCTTGAGAACATTAACAGTTTGTTCTTGACCAGGTTGAGGAATCCATGTCTTTTTGGCAATGGATTTTTTATTAAGAGCAATGGTGGTATCCTTTTGAGGACCACCATCAACCTTGGTCATCAGTAGTTGTACCATATACATGAGATCTTTAATCTCAGCAATTTGTGAAACTGCTGATGACGTAGGTCTAACTACTGAAAGAGAATTTTGAGAAAAAGACTGTTGTTGAGATTTCATCTTTTTCTGAGAAAAGGTGTTGACTGGTTGTTGTTTCTTGGGAGAAAAAGTCTCTTCAATATCATTTTTGAGTTGTTTTCCCGTAACCAGTTGTGAAAATTTCTTGTTTTACTGAATTCCTTTTCTGTATCTACAAAATTATGTCTTGTGGTTAAACAAACCACAGATTTCGCATTCTTTTGCCTTTTCTTTTTTATTTGAAGGAAAAATTTTTACTGTTTTTTATTTGTTTTAGGTCATCAGTAGTTTTTAGGTTCTCAACTCCTGATGTAGATGAAACTACTGATGGCTTAAAGTTAGATTTTATCAATACTTCTGAAGAACTTTCTTTGTGAGTTTTTAGAAAGTTTTCATGAAAAGATGTGCAGTCTTTCTCTTCAGAAGTTTCATCTGAAACAATTTTTCTCCCATCTTCAATAGTTTTGGGGGAAAATCAATTGGTGTTTCAGTGTGATTGTACCATATGCCAAACCTAACATTTGATGCATTTTGTTTGTTAAAGCAGCAGTTGGTACCCTTTACAAGATTCTACCCATTTTTCACAAACAACCTTGGTGTCAGCAAGCTCTTTTCTGACATTTCCTAGGTCTTCTATCATGATTTTAAGTTATGCTTGGGTTTCAATAGCATTGTTAGTTAATTTAGAATTTTCTTTTGCCTTTGCAGCAAGTTTTCTTTCTAAATCACATTTCATCTGAGTAAATTTTCTCTTAGAGTCATTTGCTTTGCCTTATAAATGCACATTGGTCTCTCTTGTGAGAGCAAAAGATTCTTTACATGAAGTTGAACAAAGTATTGTTAAAGATTCTTTAGATACCTGAGACGGGGCAGATTTTGAGGTGCAACCCTCAAATGCCATTAAGGCAAAATTCTTTCTACCATTGTCAGGTTCTCCCCAGTTGATGTCAAACATTTTGTTATCTGCATCAGGAATGCACTCAGTAGTGTCAAAAGGAAGACTGCTCCAGTCAACATACCCTGAGGTGAACAAACTTTGTTGTGAGGGTTGCTGAGTCAGTGGAGGTTGTTGAGCAGCTGGAATGGAAGGGATTGATTGTTGGCTCTGCATTTGTTGAGCAGGCATCTGTACATATTGTACTTGTGGCACATGTTGGATTTGTGGAGCTTGTGCCTGTACAAAATGTGCACTTCCCAGTGTTCCATTATTCCTATTATAACTAGGGTTAAACTGATTTCCAGACTGAGATTGGTTGTAGCTAAAGTTTCTACATTCTCTAGCAAAGTGTCCCAACTTCTGACACTTATGACATCTAAGTTTAGACTTGTCAAAACCAATTTTTGTAGAACTGTTTAGTCCTGGAAATTTCCTTCCTGACCTTTTATAAAATTTGTTTGTTTTTATACTCAACATGTCCAGTTGGTGTAAGATGTCCATTTCTTATAAGTCATCACTGCTAAAAAAAATTAAATCATCCATGATAAAACACATGTTATCAGCAGTTTGACTATATTCATCATTGTCATAACCTGGGAATGATCTTTCTGATGAGATCCCAGCAGTTATGTCAATGTGATCAAAAGATCCAAAACTATTTGAACAAGTAGGTGAGTCTTGTTCCAATAGTGATGTACTACCTGGTAGATAGTCATCAGCAGTTTTACCAGAACTTTGCAATTTCTTCTTTTGATCGATTTCTCTTTCAAAAGTTAGCAATCTCCCATGTAATTTTGTAAGAGTGAGGGAGCTAAAGTCTGGTGAAGATCTAAGGACTATAGAATATGTTTCCCATTTTTTAGGTAAAGACCTTAAAAATCTATGAAGCATAGATACAGTTGTATAGGTCTGACCATTTAATTTTAACTTAGATATTAATGAGGAGAATCTTTCAAATTGTTGAGTTAAAGTTTCCCCATTTATGTGAGCAAATGTTTCATATTGTTGAGCCATGATTTCTCTATTGTTGGCAATCACCTCTTCAGTTCCTCCAAACTGTTCTTTTAGGCAGTCCCAAATCTCTTTGGCACTATCACAATGTAATAGTCCAGAGTAGATTTCATTTGGGAGTGCCATTGCCAACATAGAGAAAGCTTTAGCATCAAGCTCAAGTTTTAGGAAATCATTTTCTGTATAGTCCTTTGGGTCTTTTGGTATTTCTACCTTAGTTTTAAGATTAATGTTTACTGGTTTGTGAGGACCATATATCACAGATTTCTAGCAACCGGTGTTGATCTGAGATAATGTATGTGTCATTCTCCTTTGCCAGATATTGTATTCATTTCTGACTAGCATAGCAGGTTTATTGGCAGAACCAGTATTATGTGGATCCATTTTAAAGAGTATTGATTTGTCAAATATCTCTTAAAGTGATGGATGTTGAAAAAGTGAACTTTTAATCCTTTATTGAATATTAATGAGAGCCTGTGTCTGATTCTCAATGTGTTAGATTGATATGTGATCAGATGAACCAATGCTCTGATACCAATTGTTGGATCAGTAATGCTCTTGATGTTTTGCTTGCTAGTGAACACTTATGTGTTTAGCAAGTTCAATCAGATTTGCACAGCGGAATAAGTAAGTAATGTTACACTATCAACAGGAGTTATTACTCCCCCTGGATGTTTGAAAACTAAAGACAAGTTTAATGAGAATCTAAGTATTGAATATGAATGACAATAAATACTCAAACAGATTCTCAGTAAATGAAATGGAAATAACAATAATAAGATTTGAAGGATTTCAGTTTTAATTAAAATCAATGTCTAAAACAGAGGGATGAACCCATCTATTTATAGACTTACAAATACATGAACCTGAATCAAAAAGCAAGTCTACAACAAGTTGCAACTTGTTGAATCCTGAAAAGTAATAATAAACAATTAAACTACTGAAACATAAGGGCGGTGGAAGGTTTACAGGTTCGGCCTAGGCTTATATGCAGTAGCTTGAAACAAGTTTCGGAAGAGTATAAGCATTTCCCGATCTCCCAGTTTTCTCATGAGGAAGTTAAAGAGGGGGTTTTTCTAATTGTGGAGATGATAGGGCGCTAGGACTTGACGGTTTCAATATGAGATTTAAAAAATTCTTTTGGGATGTTTTTGAGCAGGTTTATTTACGCGATTGCTAATCATTTTCATAGCTCAGGGACCATCAATGTTGGGAGTGGTTCGTCCTTTAATACCCTTATTCCTAAGGTTAGAGACCTGGTTAACCTTAACGAGTTTAGGCCGATTAATCTGGTGGGAATCATTAGTATGGTTATCTTGAAATTGATTGGCATGTCGATTAAAGAAAGTTGTGGGTTCGGTGGTGTCTAAAATCTAGTCGACGTTTTTTTAGAGGAAAGTTCATTTTGGATGGCCCCATTGTCGTGAACGAGTTTATTAGTTGGTGTAAAAAGGAAAAAAAAACAAGCCCTTGTCCTGAATATTGACTTTGAAAAGGCCTACGATAAAGTGAATTGGAATTTTTTTTGAAAGATATTATGCTTCAAATGGGGTTTCCTCAGTTATGGTCCTCTTAGGTTTTGGGGATATTGAAGTCAGCTAGATTCTCAATTTTGGTTAGTGGTTCTCCTACATTCAAACTCCAATGTGGGAAAGGTATGCGTTAAGGGGACCTGATGTCGCCTTTTCTCTTCCTTAATGTTATTGAGGCGCTTTCGTGCATGATTGACAAGGCTTAGGAGTTGGGTGTGTTTCATGGTATTTTGAATGCCCAATGGTGGTCCATCTATTTCCATCTTTTGTTTGCAGACGATGCAATTATTACCGGCAAATGAGAGCCCTCTAATTTAGCCAATGTGGTGAGAATTTTGAGAAGTGTTCATATTTGCTCTGATTTGAAGATTAACCGCGGTAAATCTAATCTTTATGGGTTGGCGTGAGTTTGGATGAGGTGTCTCGCTTTGCTCGTCTGGTTGGGTGTAAGGCGGACAAGACTCCGTTTAAATACCTAGGTGTGGTGGTGGGGACAAGAATCCTTTCCAACAGTGGTCGAATCACATTGATAAAGTCAGTTTTGGATAATTTGACATCATATTGTTTTCCAATCTCTAAGGCGCCTTGTAAGGTGATCAACCATCTTGAGTCTTTGATTAAAAGGTTTCTATGGGGGGCATAGCTAATAGTATTAAGGTGCATTGGATCATTTGGGATAGGGTGGCGTTGCCGAAGAAACTCGAGGGGTTGCGTCTTTGTAAGCTCAAACTCATCAACATAGCGCTTTTATCCAAGTGGGGGTGGTGTTTCAAAGCCGAGAAGGATTTGCTTTGGAATAAAGTGATTGAAGCTTTTCATGCGAGTAGGAGACTCGAGATGTGCATTCATGTCCATCAAAATCTACCTAGAACCTGGAAAAGCATAGTTAATTTGTTGTCATACTCAGTTAATCCCACCTATAGCAAAGCTAAGGTAGGGTCTGAGGAGGGTAAGATGTAGACAGCCTTACCTCTACCCCTAAGAATAGAGAGGCTTCTTCCAGTGAGACCCCCGACTCGATAGTTAATTTGTTGTAAAATTGTTTATTTCGGGTGTTCCGTTTTATCGGCTTTTTAAAGGGAAGGTCGAGAATGGATTGGACATATATTTTTGGAACGACCCATGGCTGTTAAATTATCAGCTGAAGGAGGCATGCCCAAATCTGTTTTTGCTGGGAAACTTTAAGAGGTGCAGGGTGAGAGACATAATTGGGAAGGTTGGGGCCGGTTTTGTCAGACATTGGGACTGGGTCAGGGATCCAGGTACAGGTATTGAGATGGAAGAACTTTATTTTCTGGAAGCCTTGCTAGGGTCGGTTGTCCTGTCTGATGCGTCTGACAGGTGGGTTTGGTCCAGTGCTGAAAGGGAAGGATTCTTAGTTAAAGTCGTTAGAATGTTGATGCTTAAATATGGTATTCCAAGTATCGACTATGTTATGCAGTGGTGTAGATGGGTGCCAATTAAGTGCAATGTTTTGGCTTGGAGAGCTGTTCAAGGAAGAATCGCTACGGCTGATGCTCTCATTAAGCGGAATATTAACGCGGTGGATAAAGAGTGCCCCTTTTGTATGGAAGTCGATGAGTTCGTGGAGCATCTTTTCACTTCGTGTATCGTTGCGACTGTTTTGTGGCAACATATTAGTTCGTGGTGCCTGGTTAAAGATTTCATTTTGTTTTCCTTCAAAGACTTGATGGAGATTCATTGTCATGCGAAGCTTAATCCCATGGAGGGAGAGAGAGAGAGAGAGAGAGAGAGAGAGAGAGAGAGAGAGGGAGAGAGATCCTTCATGGTATTATATTTATTGGTTGTTGGTGCATTTGGCGTGCTAGAAATCAGCTCAAGTTAGAACACAAGACTATGAGATTAGAAGAAGTTATAGGGGAGGTCAAGTCGGTTGGTTTTCTTTGGGCTAAAAATAGATCTAGAGGCAAGTCGTTAACTTTGTCGAATTGATGTAAATTTGTATTTATGTGAGGTGTTCGTTGTTTTTTGCCGCCCTGTATTGGGGTTTGGCGGTTCTTTCTAATGAAGTACTAGCTGATTACCCCGGGAAGGTCCCGGGGTTGAAAAATTTAATATGACTTAATAAAAAAAATGATAAAAGATAAAAACTCAAATCACGAATTGTCATCATATTACTGCCCACACACTCAAACCAATTTGCCATAAATTTGAAATAAAAGCAAGAGCACATACAGTCTATAACTAATTCTAAATGTCCACTATCAGTAACAGCAAAGCAAAGTCAAGCTAGTATATAATGCATCAAGGTTCATTTAGAGCAAAGTGTCCGAGCTCACCACACTGATTACATTTCAAGTCATCACCACCACCACGACCACCAATCTTTGTTCCTGTTGTTTTGTAATGGTTGGTGATATTATCATGAACTACGTGTGTGATATTGAATTAAAAGTTTAAAAATATTTACAAATATAATTAGTGTTATTGGAGTAAAGAATCAAATAAGGAATTGCTTGGTGAAATATAGGGGTTCTTAAAAAGTTGCTTAAATGGTTCTGAGTTGTAGTAACTACGCAACTCCAGCATATTCATGTATGTTGTTTTGAACCTGATAGTATGCTAATGTTTTAAATTTTGGCTTTATGTGATTGTTTAACTAATGTAAGGGATGATACAGATATATTACCTTTCAATTAAGTCTTTTGTGTCAGGGACTTATGGCTTGATGTACACGTGTTGGTGTGGTCGATTCGAGTTGAAGTTGTTAGAGTTCTTTGACCTTCATCGAAGTCACTGCAAGTCTGCAACAATGCATGTACAGGGTGTGTTGGTGAGCTTTTCTATGTCATCCATGTCTGGTACTTCTTCCCACAATGCGACATCTATTTAGTTCTCACAAAAAGTGTGCAATCATATGTTATATAATTAGATATGTAGTTTATATGTAAATCACACATTATTTCAATTCTCCTTCTCTTTTCTTACCCTAACAAAAGCAATCATATACAATTTCATACAATACACACCCATACTTAACACACATATTTGCCAGCATATGTACCATATTTTTTCGACAATCGACACTTATTTTCAAGCCACATCCCATCAACAGTTTATAGTTTACGACCAAGAATAAGCTTTATAATCATCAAACCGAAAGTTGGATATGTTACCTTGTTGTGCGATGATCACCACTCGAACTTGACACGCCCAATTCCATCCCACGTGGACCGCAACAACTTGAAGCTCTCAAAATCATATCATCAAACAACTGATGGTAATGTTCAAGATCCAACAACTTAACAGCTTCCCTCTTCTGTTCTTCACACTGGAATCTAACAAAACACTTCTTCATCTCCACAAACACATTGAAAAGCTCATCAGGAATATCTTTTCGCTTCTTTAACCTACTTATCGCCTCGATTTTCGCTTGTTCCTCGGCTTCCAAATTCCTAATCAATATTCTTGCCCCTTCAACATCATCAATTGCAGGGCATGCGGGAAGTGACCTACGAATCCTCATTATCTCCTCCAACACTTCATCCACTGATTTCCCACCATAATCCTTCCTTCCACAAAGCCTAGTTCAATAATTTAAAAAAAAAATTAAAAAATGACCAAGAAACAACAATTACGACTAAAATAGAAAAATTATAAGTGTATACACAATTAGATGAACACCCATTACAAAGATTCACAAAAACCTTCAAAGACTTAAGCTTCATACCTATTGATAAAAAGTTAAAAACAATTAAAAACAACAAACAACCAAGCCAATTTATAATCCAAATTATTACTCATCAATCTCCATTAAGAAGTTGAGATCATACAGTCATGCACATCATATCTATATTCTAAAGGTAATCCAAATTTAAAATTTTGTGGTCATGTAGATGATTTTTTTTTCAAACCTGAAACTGTAGTGTGTTCTTATCATTAGAATTGAAAACATTTATCCCCAAAGTGATTTCATAATTTTGAACCAATAAAACAATGATAAAACAAATCTAAACAATCTTTTGCATAAACCATGAAACAAAAACATTTTAGGTATACTCACAATCTGCAGCTTGATGGTCTTCCCATCCTGCTCCACAATCCTAATTTTCTGCATACATCAACATATAAATTAGCATAACCTACACTACAACTAAACTACTGCAACCCTCAAAATAATAATAATGTAACACAAACAGATATACAGAAACAGAAATTAGGACCAAACATGCATGGCCATAAACAATTCAACAATGAAATCAAAGCCTTGAAGAAAGAACCCATACTTTTATGTTCTCCCACTACAGAATGTCAAAGTCGTTAATATATATCATAATAATAAAGGATCAGTTCTATTCTTTTTATAAAAATATGTTTACATTGGTAAGATCAATTGGCAGAGATGAAAGCCATCTTCCTTCTTCTGTAAACAATCCACCCAAGACCACCTATAGTCACCGCCGCCATCACCGTTCATCGTCTTCTTGACAGCAGTAGCCCATCAACCACCGAACAACCATCATCATCGAAACCCTAGACCTTAGCCGCCGCCGTCACTGTCTTCGTCTTCCTCCTCTCCGTCTATCTCTTTCTCTTCCGGTTTCTTTCTCTCTATCTTTCCCTTCTAACAGATCTGAAACTCTCTCTCATCCCAGCTTCTCTCTCTCGGTTCTTTCTCTTTCCCTCACGTCTCTCTCTCCTCTGTCCCGATCTCTCTCTCTAGAATATGAACCGAGTGACGTCAGCATGTTCATCCTCCTGCTTGTTCGATCCAGTACCAGCAAATATTTGCAACACACAATCAGAATACATCAATAAAATTTACTAAATCAACAATCAACTATAAAAAGAAACACTAAATTTGATAATAATAATAATAATAATAATAATAATAATAATAATAATAATAATAATAATAATAATAATAATAATAAGGATTTACTGACTTGAAAGAGACCACGACTCAGTGTTCTTCTGTTAGGGTTTTTTTTTATTTATTGCATTATAGTGAAATGTCTATAAAGAAAAGTTCTTGATAGTGTAATCACTATCGAAGTTTTGTTGATTGAGATTGAGAGAGTAAAGTTTTCTTGATTGAGATTGAGAGAGTAAAGCAGAAGGTTTATTGTGATGAGAGAGGCAATTGAAAAGAGGCGTAGGATATTTTAGAGTTTTTTAGGTTAGCGTGATTTTTTTTGTTAAAAAAGGAAATACTTCAAAAACACTCAATTATTAAGCCAAGTGACACTCTCAAGGGGAGGTTGAGGCCTCCATTGCACGTCACGTCAGCATATACATTTTCTTTTATATATATGAATAGATAATAGATAATAGATGCTTTAAAAAAAATACTCGTTTGAAAATTCCACAAAAGATATAGTGTCGACAAATTGTATTCCGACTGCATGCGTCTTACAGGCGCATCTTGCTTGAATGTAATTTAATTTCTTCGTTCTTTGCGATCAAACAATTGTTGAATCATTAATAGAGTGGTAGACATCGTGGTTGTTGATTGTACCCTTTCAATAATTTCATAATTTGTTTACTAACCAGTTCATTAATTAGAACATAAGAACATGAGGACCACTTTCAGTAATACATGACATGTCGTAGTCAAGAGTTTCTACAAACGATCTACCACGTGATAATATTTTCTTGGTCAAATACCTGCCACTTTCCACATGAATCATTCAATAAGTTGATGAAAATTGTTCTTTTATATATTTTGTAGATTAATATAGTGATTTTAGTAGGTTTGGTGCTATGTGTGGTAATTAGGAGTGCAAATGATTGTATTCTATTCTTTCATTTGGGTCTTTACTCACCATTGCTCCATCAAAAGTCTTCCCTTGATTTGCAAATTGTGAATGACGAGGTAGGCCCACTCCAGATGGATCGGCCCAACTCCAACTAAAGGCCCACATTGTCTTAAGGCTAGTCCAACGGCAGAATAACGCCGGATGGGCCAAGGTGGTCATTTCCCGGGCTATTGATAAGCTCCAACCTCTTCCCCGAACAATAGGGGATGAAGGGTTCAATAGAAGAGATAAGGCCTATCTCCATGAGAACCGTGGACTTAGTTCCTGGAGATAGGCTCAATAAGGCGGTTACGAGAAAGGTTATAAATACAGGTAAAAGGTACGTCAATATTCATTCACTCACAAAAAGCTATCGCTTTACTTTCACCTCAGAAACCTATACTTATTCTCACGCCGGAGGGTGGTCACAGGAAACCCCCCTTTCCTGTGACGAGTCCTAACGGTGCTTTGTTTTGCAGGCATCCGGATCTCACTTAACTAGGTTGTTTACAATTGGAGCGTTACTTCTTGTCTACTCGGAGAGGTATTTACTTCTTCATTGGCGCCATCCGTGGGACCCGTACAAGAAACTAGCTATCGGTTGAAATAACCTGAAGGACCGAGATGACTTCAAATCAAAATGCCATGGTTACCGCCAACCCGGCAAGAAGCGATCAGAATTTGACTCCCACAACGGAGCGGATCGATGGTACAATAGCCTCCGACTCGGAAGGGGAAGGTGACGGAGTGGCTCCGGGGTTTTCTCCAGGGACATCGGCCCCACTCCCGGGGAACACGCAGACTTTGGTGTCACCCGGAGGCCACCAAGGACGTTTCTCTTCTGCAAGAGGACCGGTCCTATTACCCACATACACTCGACCGATTGTTAGTACAAGTTTCTCAGCCCCTCGAGTTTCGGCACCCGTATCATCGATGCCTTGGTTTACAGCAGCACAAAGTCTCCCACTTTTCTCGGCTGCGATCTCAGCAGCCATGACCTCATCACCACAAGCAACTCTCATGCAGCCGAATATGCCGCCTTACACACCGGTCACTCCCGGGAATCAACCGTTCATGCCTTACTATCCTATGTCACCATATGGGTACATGTGTGCACCGTCAACTGGTGGTGCGTACACATACCCATATCCTTACATGTATCCCCCGGTACAACCACCCCCGGGGTGGAACCCTCAGACAGGGATACCCTCGAACGAAAGACTGAATGAAGTACGCACGCGCCTCAACTATGAAACCACTCCCGGGGGCCCGGGAGCTTCCACGGGACCTACCCAGGAACGACAGCAGAACGCGGTGGTAGTACAGGAGAGTGAAGATCAGGGAGATGATGAAGACCTTACCCGGCCATACCGTCCTCCGACGATGGCAACATACTCCAAGTTCACGGAAAGGATAGCCAATGCCCCGTTACCCCAGAACCTGAAACTCCCATCGACAGTGGGTAAGTATGACGGGATTGGGGACCCGGATGACCATCTGAGCATCTTTGAATCTGTAGCCTCATCCAAGGACTGGCCAATGCAGGCCTGGTGTCACATGTTCGTTCAGACCCTAGTGGGAGCATCACGGGTCTGGTGGGACAGTTTGCCGCCCAGGTCTATTTCAAACTGGAGAGACATCCATAAGGGATTCACCCAGCAGTTTAGTCAACAGCGCAGACACACCAAGTATAGGGAGGAGGTAATGCATATCCGCCAAAGAGACAATGAACCAATGGAGAATTTCATAATACGGTTCAACAAAGAAAGGCTTCAGATCCCGGGTCTTACTGAAGAATTAGCATGCACTGCATTCACCATGGGAGTGAATGACGACGGATTGTTAAGAAAGCTTCATGGTCCCCATGGATATCCTCAGACCATGGACGAAATGATGACAGTAGCTAAGGCGTACGTCAAGCAGGAGAAGTCAATTGCCATGAACCATGCAGTACGGAAGAAGCAAGAGACTACAAAAACAAGTGACAACCAGGACTCCAGAGGCTCCAGAAACAGGGGGCGGTCGGGTCAACCTTATTCCAGAGATGACCGGCGGGACGAACGCCGGGAGGAGCGGAGAGATGATCGTCGCGAGCAGGGGCGAAGATCGGAAAAGTCTCGTGACTCTTATTCCAGCAGAGGAGATACGGCTTCCAAGCCCAAGCTGGATTACCCGGAGCTGATCAAGACGCCATCACAGATACTAGAAACGGAGAACCTAAGGCTGAACACTCCTCGGCCGGTCAAGGACTCTCCGTCAAAGGACAAGTCAAAGTTCTGTGATTACCACAAAGGCAACGGCCATGACACGAATGATTGTTTCCAACTGAAGAGGCAAATAGAGTACTTCGTCAGAACAGGGAAGCTAGCTCATCTGGTTAAAGACACTAAACCGGAAGCAACAACCTGGGAAGACAGGGCGGCTGGAAAAAAGCCCAGGGAGATCAATACAATACGGCCGGAGGCAAGAGGCAGCTCCAAGAGACGATTCGAAACAATTGAGCCGTGGATGGAAACGGTGATGACTGTACCCCCGTACTACAAAGCATTACGAATGGAAGCGCTGGTAATCTCAGCAGCTGTAGGTGACTACAGTATGAAAAGAATCATGGTGGACACGGGCAGTTCAGAAGATATCATCTATGAGCCATGTTTCAGAAGAATGTCAATGGAGGACCAGAAGATGTTAGCACCGGCCCACGGTCCGGTAAAAGGGTTCACAGGAGAATGTATAGAGCCGTTGGGGCAACTGACGTTCCCAGTCACACTCGGCGATGGCTATAAGGAACGAACGATCCTTGTTACTTTTCTGGTGATCCCAGCTACCTCACAGTACAATCTAATCATTGGCCGATACACGTTGGGACGAATAGACGCCCTGGTATCTACAGCCAGGGGCTTTCTCATGTTCCCAACACCACACGGAGTAGCCACGGTGACCGGGGAAAAAGTTGTCGCAGCAGCTGAGGGCGCAGCATGCCGTCAGGCACCTTCCGGTATACGGGGCCCGGAGAGATGGGTGTTGAGCACGAAACACCCAGATCAAACGGTCACCATTGGAGATTCGCTGGCCCCGGCCACTCAGGAGAAATTGAAGCGGCTATTAAAGCGCAACATGGACGTTTTTGCATTCTCACATTCTGACATGACTGGAATTGCTCGGGGAAAGGCAGAACACAAGCTGTCTACCTACCCAAACGTGAAACCAGTCACACAAAAGAGAAGAAGCATGGCTCCAGATAGAAGAGCGGCTGTAGTGCAAGAGGTAAAAAAGTTGGAAGAAGCCGGGATCCTCAGAAAAACCAAGTATCACACATGGGTCGCCAACCCTGTCATGGTTCGAAAGCACGACGGATCATGGAGGATGTGTGTGGACTATAAGGATCTGAATAAAGCATGTCCTAAAGATGCATACCCGCTTCCAGAGATAGACCTCAAGGTCGATTCCCTAGCTCCTTTCCAGTACAAGTGTTTCTTGGATGCATACAAAGGGTATCATCAGATTCAGATGGCTAAGGAGGATGAGGAGAAGACAGCTTTCCACACGGACGCTGGTATATTCTGCTACACCAAAATGCCGTTCGGCTTGAAGAATGCTGGGGCAACGTATCAACGGCTGATGGATCAAGCGTTCGAGCACCAGATCGGCAGGAACCTGGAAGTATACGTGGATGATCTGGTAATCAAAAGCAAGACTGAAGAGATGATGTTAAAAGATATCGAAGAAACATTTGATACTCTCCGAGAATATAACATCAAGCTGAACCCGGGAAAGTGCTCTTTTGGGGTTGAAGAAGGGAAGTTCCTGGGAGTAATAGTGTCCAAGGACGGGTTCCGAGTCAACCCGGAAAAGGTGGCAGCAATCAGGAATATGCCCGCCCCTAAGACTTTGAAAGATGCCCAAACACTCAACGGGAGGTTAGCCGCCATCAGCAGGTTCCTGGCCAGGCATGCCGAGCGTTCTCTACCATTTATCTCCACACTTAAGGACTGCCTGAACAAGAACAAGTTTAAATGGACTGAAGAAGCGGGCAATGCATTCGAACAGATGAAAACATTCGTCGGTAACTTGCCCATGCTCACAGCACCTCGTCCGGGAGAAGTGTTGAAGATGTATCTGGCGGCGGGGCACCAAGCCGTCAGTTCAGTTTTACTAGTTGAAAGAAACAAATGCCAGACCCCAATTTACTACATCAGCCGGACATTGTCAGACGCCGAGGCCAGGTACCCTACCTTGGAGAAATTGGTACTGGCACTGGTGCATTCATCCCGGAGGCTGCGCAGGTACTTCCAGGCGCACGAAGTGGAAGTCCTCACAAACTTCCAACTGGGACAAATTCTAAACAGGCCAGAGGTGTCGGGACGGCTGGCCAAGTGGGCGATTGAATTGGGAGCACTAGATGTGTCGTTTAAAAAGCGAACGGCTGTAAAGGGCCAAGTACTGGCTGATTTCATGACAGAAATCCCGGAAGGAGAAGAGATCAAGGAATCGGTGCCGAGAATTGAAGATATGCTGGAAGACGAGTCTACTCCGTGGCAGCTATATACGGATGGCTCCTCCAACAGCAAGGGTGCCGGAGCAGGATTATTGTTGGTTAGCCCGGAGGGTGCACGGTTCCTCTATGCCCTCCGGTTCGATTTTGAATGCTCTAACAATCAATCTGAATACGAAGCCCTATTGGCGGGACTGCGAGTGGCCTTGGCCATGGGAGCCACCCGGGTGGATGCCCATGTGGACTCACTCTTGGTCAACAATCAGGTGAACGAGTCATATGAAGCCAAGGACGAGTCTATGGCCAGATACCTAGAAAAGACAAAAGAGTTGATGGCCAAATTCAAGCAGGTCACGCTACATCATGTAAGAAGGCACAAGAATGACATTGCTGATGCTCTTAGTAAGCTGGCCTCGTCCGGCCCGGATGCAAACGTCCACACAGAAACTTTAAAGCACCCGTCCACACAGATATCAGAAGTTCATTTGGTGCACGCGGTTGAGGTCTCCTGGATGACCCCTATACATAAGTTTTTAACAGATGGAAGTCTGCCGGAAGATAAAGCCGAGGCAATGAAAATTCGGACCAAGGCCATTCAATATGAAATCCAAGCCGGGGTGCTTTACAGAAAGTCTTACCTAGGGCCATCCCTGAGATGTGTATCCCCTTCGGAAGCCAGGTATTTGATCAAGGACATCCATTCGGGAATGTGTGGGATTCATGCAGGACCCCGGGCAGTGGTGGCCAAGATCACAAATGCAGGATACTACTGGCCCGGGATGCACACCATGGCCGTCGAAGAACTCAGGAAGTGCATTAGTTGTCAAAAGTATGCACCGGTAACGACCAGACCCAAGAACAACTTAATCCCGGTAACAGCAGCATGGCCCTTTCAAAAATGGGGCATTGATTTGGTCGGACCTTTTCCTCTAGCCCCGGGAAAGCTCAAGTACCTGGTGGTAGCCATTGACTACTTTACAAAGTGGGTAGAGGCAAAGCCGTTGGCCAAGATAGAGGCGAGCAACATCAAGAAGTTTTTATGGGAACACATAGTATGTAGGTTCGGAGTTCCCTTGTACCTGGTCAGCGACAACGGGACGCAGTTCGCGGACAAGCACATACAAGAATGGTGCAAAAGCCTGAACATACAGCAAGTATTCACGTCTGTGGCTCACCCTCAAGGAAATGGGCAGGTTGAGAGGGCGAACAGGAGCATACTGGACGGGTTGAAAAGACGCTTGGACCAGGAAGGAACATCATGGGTTGACCAGCTTTCGCATGTTCTCTGGGCCCATCGGACAACACCCAAGACAAGCAATGGAGAGACTCCTTTCTGTCTGACCTACGGATCGGAAGCGATGATTCCGGCCGAGGTGATGCTGCCATCTACCAGATACGCCGACCCCAATGCTGACAATGACCAGTTGTTACGACTCAATCTTGACGCAATAGAGGCCCGGCGTGATGAAGCCCATATCAAGGAAGCCCGGTACAAGAGGTTGATGGAAAAGTATTACAACAAGAGAGTCCGGACCTGCTCATTCAAGCCCGGCGACCTGGTCATGAGGGATAATGAGGCAAGCAGACAACTGCCCCCGGGAAAGCTAAGTCCCAACTGGGAGGGACCATATGAAGTCATTGAAAGCCTGGGAAAGGGAGCATACCGACTAAAACAACTGGACGGGACGCCGGTACCCAGAAGTTGGAATGCTGCCCAACTCAGAAAATGCTACATGTAACACAAAAGTTCAGGGCCTTAGGCCATTGTAAACATTGACCGGACGGATACCATGACACCCCGGTCAATCAAGTTTTTATTTTTCTTGTTATTCATTACAATTAATAAAACAACGCCGATGATGGCATTTTCAGTACTTATATTCCATTATAAAATAACATGCTAGACAAAGCATAATTACAAAAAACGGTAGGGGCAGGACAAAAATCCAAAGCCAATAATAATAATTTTCCTACCAACTATACATAGCGCTATTTTCCTAAAAGCCTTGTTCAAATTGCAAGCATTAAGAACTGCAACCATCCAACATGGCAAACACCTCCGCCGGGGTATATAGCACATCGCCAGGAGGGTTGCAAGTAGGGGGGAGGACCCAGCACTCCTCATACATCTTCATTAACTGGAGATCAAATGACCTAACCCCCGGGTCCTCATCTGCATGGGAAGGTCCAACCAGGTCCAATCCCTGATCAATCGCCACTTCCTTCCCCAAAGATATCCAGGGGGACGGTCGATGTCCAGTGCCTCGCCGGTAAACCAAGCCATAACGTCCAGGAGCTGGGATACTGGTTGAATGCACTCTGACACCATCTTCGACTCCAGTCAGGTTAGGCAAACCAATGGGGATACCACGATCTCCCCCAATGTCATCTGCAACAACAGGCAGGGGTGGTGGTACAGCCCTTGACCGCCGATGGTAGACCAATCGACACTCCCTTGGGGGACGAAGCTCGGTGGGCTCATCAGCAGGAAGATGGTGCTCAAAGGTTTGGGACTGGCGCTGCAATTCCTTTAATCCTTCCAGAGCATCCAACTCTTTCAGGTACCTTTTGAGAGAGACAAATTTACGTGGCATGATTAAACGAGTTGATTACTTGTACATGATAGGACACCCTGCTTATATAATGTATAAGTGTGACGGTTAAGATCGTCCTTGGGAGTTTAAAAGAACTCTGTAATTATTACACTGGCAAGAGCCGCCTGACACGTGGATGGGACGGTCAAGTTGAAAGAATGACGTCAGCAACATCATTACTAACATTAATGACGACACGACGCTTCGAGATATTGCTCGACAAGTGGCATTTGGCAGAATCAAAGGTGAAAAACAAACATTAAATAAATGATTAACAAAACATAATGTTTTATAAAAATCACACAAGGCATCAAAATTCCGGGATTACATAAAGCCCTCCGGGCGTGTCAACATACAAGAACTAGAAGTCAAATAACACAAAAGACAATCATTCGTCATCAGAAGAACTGGCAATAACGGGCTCAAGAATGGCCCGGACATTGGACATGCCTTCATCACCTGTTTGGGACTGCAACTGGGCGAGCTCTTCTAGGGAGTCACTACTTAAGGCCTCCAAGGCCTTAGAGGTTCGTTGTTCAACTTCTTTCTCATGGTCAGTAGCTTCAGGGAGTTTGCGCCCCAGCATCCCGTGACGGTGGCCATGCACGAGGCCATCCTGGTACCCGGACTCCACAGCAGTTCGATAAAAGTCGTTAAGTCTCTGCTGATACTGACCGCCTCCCCTGATGTGGCCCCACGAAGCCTGGAATCCTTTCGATATCAACCAATCCCGGTCCATCTCCAGCACACCGACCCGGGCAAGAGCAGCCGTCAACTGTTCAGAAAAGCTTGCAGCATTTTTGGTCGCAGCCTCGGCTTCAGCTTTCTGGATGTTCAGTTGCTCTAACATGGCATCCCTATCTTCCTCAGCTCTCCGAGCACGAGATTCATAGCCCTCAATCTCGGCAGATAACTGTTGATATCTCTCTTGATCTGCCTTGGCTTTGGAAGCAGCATCTTTCTCCAGTTGCAAATCTCTTTCCAGTTGTTTCACCCGGTTTTCTAATGACGTTAGCAAGCGGGTCTGATTATCATGGGAACGAAGAATTTCCAGCTTCTCATCATTGTGGGTGTTGATCAAACGAGTCTTATCTTGCTCATACTTGTCACGGATTGATGACATCTCGGCAAGCTCCTTCCGGCATTCGGTTAAGGATTGTAACACTCCTTCAGCCTCCACGGATAACTTGCCGTGAGACACATGCATGTCATATAAATCCCCAACATCCGAACGCCAGCGGCGTAACACCTCGTACATAGAAGCAAGTGAACTCACCCCGGACCCAAGAGCATTTTCAGCCAGTTGAGCGTTGTCCAGACCCTGGAGGTAGTGCCGCTCAGCTGGGGGGAAGGCATGGTCAGCCCAGTGCCTTATAATATCCGGACCGATCAGTCGGGTAGATTGAGCTATTTTCCACTTGGGAGTATATTTAGTATCTGGCAGAGAAGGATTCCAATGAATACCTGGAACATAAGCATGAGAGATCATCTTCTCTGACTCCGCAGGGTCCACATTAAACGGTGTCTGCCCGGACCTTACACCCCCAGGGAATGCAATGGGATGATGTTGAACATCGTGTAACAGCTCAGTAAAGCTCACCTGGGACATATCCCTAAATGCCTTGCTACTAGAACCACCAGCATACAACCCGGTTAGAACAGTTGAAGGTACGGTGGTACTGCTGGAGGTCAAAATAGTACTTGAAGAAGCATCCACTGATGAAGCACTTGAAGGCCCGGCCGCTAAAGCAGCAGAAGTTATGATGGTCGAGGAAAAGGTTACACCAACTGATATGGTGTTGTTAGGTTCTTCTACGATCTCCAAACGCGGAGCCGCAACAGGAGACGTGGTAACAGCCGTGGAAAACTCAACAGCGGGATGAGGAACGGTTGGCAAAGTGACCATTGGGTCATCGACAACTTGCTCGGATATGGTTTCAGTAGCAGGATTAGCCGCTCCAGCTTGTTGTGCAGACGTGGTGTCACCCGGAGAAGGAGCCCCTGGAAGCATGAAAACGGATCGTTATAATAGCAAGGGAACAATCAAAAGCCTAGCATAGACCCGGCAAGGCAAAAACACTCACCAAGCCTTTCTTCTTTGCTGGCCAACAGCTCCCGACGCTTGGCCATGAAAGATGACACATCCGGCATGGTGGCTTTCCTCTTTCGGATTTTCTTTTTCTTCTCACTGGTCGTAGCAACAGGCTCAGCAACGTTGAGAGGATCCGGGTTGAGCGGAGGAGACACGGGTGTCTCGGAGTTCACCGGAGCAGCGGTATCCGGCTGATTATCCGGACTCTGTAAAGGGCGAGCAGGAATCACAAAATTCTTTACCGTTTGACTCAGCACGTCTGCCTCGTCGTCTCCCAATAAGCGGTCGTGCTCCTCGAGATGGGGAATGGCCTGCGGGTCTATGGCATCAAAGTAATGCCACTCATCTGCGACCAAATATAACAATTTAAATTCACATCCTTTGCAAACATATTAGAATTATGGAACGAACTTACCTTGGTCTTTTCTCCGGTACTCGGGGTATATGGTATCGTCAACCCAGATCCGGCTCATGCCAACAGCCACAAGGGCTCGTTCCGGAATGTGTGTGCACGGGGTGGGATGATTTACTAGCGCCGTGTACAGCGGAAGCTTCTCAAATACGGCAGGAGCAGGGCTCTCATCGGCAAACCTTGTCTTCCCCTCAGGCGTCTGCACCGGTGCAACAACAGGCAAAACGGCCTCATCGATAAAGAAAAATTTCTTTTTCCAGTTTTTGTCTTGCACATTAGGGGGGAAGTTTTCGATACAAGGAGGTGCACCAGGACGACGATCAAAGGTAAAATACTCCCCTTTGTAAACGAGAATATAAAAGACTCGGAATACATCCAACTGGGGGGACATACCCAGTCCCCGGGCACAGAACTCAAAATGTTTCACCTTGATTAAACCTAACGGGTGGAGTTGAGAAATATTCACCTTGTAATATGACAACAATTCCACAAGAAATTGTGTCACCGGTAACCGGAAATGGCAGAACTTGAAGAATTCGGCGTACAAAGTAATTTTCCCAGGTTTCAAGGGAAAAGCAACATCAGTAGGACCTGGACAAACAGGATTCCACTCCGGCAGTATACGCCATTCGGACAAGAAAGACTGTAGTGCCGTTACCGACCAACTGGTATGAATCTGGGCAACACTCATGGTGGTTCGTGATGTGCTGGTTTTGGGAGCCATTGTAGGTGAAAATGAGAGGTTCTATACTGTGGAATAAGTTCCCAATGGCAACCAGCTAATTTATAGGTGGTGGTTAGTACACGTTTTCAAAATTTTTTGAAAACCACCCGCCAACAGTCACATCCCTTGAGTTTCTCAGACTGTTGAAACGGCTGAGGTGACAGCTCAGGGTGACGTCATATCACGTGCCTTAACCATGCGGCGCTACATTCTATGAAGATTTTTATTTGGCATACACGTCATTATTTAAAAACAAATATAGCTTATGATTAAAGCCTAGTCATAACCAAACCTGCTTATCACTAGACTTGGGGGGACATGACGAGGTAGGCCCACTCCAGATGGATCGGCCCAACTCCAACTAAAGGCCCACATTGTCTTAAGGCTAGTCCAACGGCAGAATAACGCCGGATGGGCCAAGGTGGTCATTTCCCGGGCTATTGATAAGCTCCAACCTCTTCCCCGAACAATAGGGGATGAAGGGTTCAATAGAAGAGATAAGGCCTATCTCCATGAGAACCGTGGACTTAGTTCCTGGAGATAGGCTCAATAAGGCGGTTACGAGAAAGGTTATAAATACAGGTAAAAGGTACGTCAATATTCATTCACTCACAAAAAGCTATCGCTTTACTTTCACCTCAGAAACCTATACTTATTCTCACGCCGGAGGGTGGTCACAGGAAACCCCCCTTTCCTGTGACGAGTCCTAACGGTGCTTTGTTTTGCAGGCATCCGGATCTCACTTAACTAGGTTGTTTACAATTGGAGCGTTACTTCTTGTCTACTCGGAGAGGTATTTACTTCTTCAGTGAACATTGTTTGAATTGATCAGTAGTCTACAACATGTTAATTGAGCATTGATTATATATTAGCTTTATACTATATATTAATTAAGACTTAAGTTGAACAGTACCTAACTATGATAGCATTTATCTTTCTTTTGTTTACTATAGTTGGGTTGATCTATTTCACAGGGATATATGTGTCATTGATTCTGTTTGACACTATGCAGTTTCTGGTATTATCCTTCCGCAGAGAAGTTTGACATATTCTTTCAGCACAAGGTTGTGTTATGGTGTCTATGGGTCCCTCGTGCACAAGGATTCCTGACAGTTATTCCTATCGAAAGGCTCAGACAACACATGTCAGCGATGGAGTATCGAGTCATCCTTAAATACCGTTTAATGATCTTTTTGTTTCCAGTTGATGAGCCTTGCACATTTTGCCGTACGGTTTGTTTGGACAACTACGGTGCGGTTGATTGCAAGGAGTTATCGGGCTTTACATATAGATGGATGATTAATGTTCTATGCCATGTGCTAAAGCAAACAAGAATCTCCGTACAAAAACGCTTCTGTAACATTTCGCATTTAATATTTGTACGTTACGGATAATTTAAATAAAACGTCAAGTTTCATTGTTATTATTATTTTTAATTATTATTGTGTTGTATTTGGAACCCATATACTATAATAATTATATATAATATACATATATATGGTTTAAAATGTCAAAAAAAAATAACCTTGGGCCGGGAATCGAACCCGCGCCCCAAGCCGGGTCACAACACAACAACACCAAACCAGCTGAGCTACCCAACACTTCTGTTGAGTCTCCTGCGCGTTTTAATTATATAGTGACTTGTTTAATCAGCAGTTGACTTGGAAAGTCAACTGTGACAAACAATCTACCATAATTAACTAATTTGAACGCGTTTTTCATTCTGATTTAGAATAATTTCGTGATTACCGGTCCATTCCGCGTCATTTACACGTACAATCATCTTTAATTCGAACCAATTTTACATAATTACGCGACACCCATTCATTACACGGTCAAACTTTCCAATTTGATGGTCCAGACCTTATCACTATAAATTAGACATCCCTAACCCTTCACAACTCGCCGAATAAACACTCTCAGCCTCCAATTTCTGCTCTAAAATCACCATTCAAAGTTTTTACGCTCGTGTTTGACTTTCTGCTTTGACTAGACATTGTGCACGGATTCGTGTTTGTAAGTATCGTTTTCTTGGTGGGATTTATCCTTCGGCAATCACACAACAATAACCCCATGATTAATTGGGTTATTATTGTGTGAATCGTGTAATTGCAAAGCTAGGGCACGAACGGGTTATAATTGGGGAAGACGACTGATACGCGACCATTTATAATTATTTCAAAACGAAAATATCAACCAACTGATCCACAGATCAGTTGGTTATACTTGTTGTTCAAAAGACTGAACCGGCCGAAGGCCCAGGTTCGAATCCCACTTAACGGGTTTTATTTTTTTTTATTTTAATTGAATATAAATCATGATTTTCTTATATTATATAATTAATTTAATCTGAAACTAAACGTTCTCAGGGTCCAGACCAGTTGGTCTGGGCTTGTGATTTAAAACCAACGAACCGGCCAAGGGCCCGGGTTCGAACCATGGCATCAACAAACATATTTTTTTTTAGTTAAACTTATATATATATATATATATATATATATTCATTTATATTTTTAAATTCATTTTAAAATACCAAAACTCTTTTATAAATTCTACAAAAATTATTTTATGTTAATCTAGTGAAAAAGTTTAACATACAATTTTTAGTTTTCAAAAATTTATTTATTTAATATTTATAATAAATAATTCAAGTTTATTCTATTTTATTTATAAAATTCTATAAAAATATCAAAACAATTTTATAAATTTCCACAAAAATTATCCTGAGTTTTTATATCAATAAACTTTTCTGAAATGATTTTTATTTCTGAAAAATCATTTATTTAATATTTTTAATCAATTTTTGTTAGTTTTAATCATAAATGAATCATAATAAATTCATTTTTCAAGATTTTTGCACCAAAATTTTACATAAATTATTTCTGATTATTTGGAACAGAATTACAATTTTTAATTTAATAATTATTTAATTTTAGTATTTTTAAATATTAAAGTTATATTTTGACAATTCGAAATAAATAGATTTAATATTCTATTTTTAAGGAAATAATTTTATAAAAATTATTTTCATACATTAAACTTATTACTGTGACCGTCTTTAATTTAAAATTTACAAAAAGACTTTTGTTTATTTATTTATCAAATTTCTCTCAATTATCAAACATTTTAATTATTAATCAAACGAGCACTTATCCCCAATTCGAAGCCCTAGAATATATATTTGTAGACTAGATAGACTTAGACGTATTTATTACCTTAATTATAGGGTAATACTTGGCATTGTTGGGCAACACACTATTCTATTTTTCAAGAGAAATAACATTTTGCTAAGGTGAGTTTTACATAGCCCCTTTTCTATTTTTCACCATTTTTGGGGTGAAACATGTTACAACATTCTATATGCAATTCAATCATCAAAGTGTCTATGTGTTTTTCTATGTTGCATTATGTCTTAAACATGACTAGGGTAAGCACAATTCTAGCATAATCATTAACATTGATCAGCCGACGGTATACAATGATAGATCTATTGGACTGACAATCCCACCCGGATACGTGCCTCCTATAAAGGTAGCATGGGTGATTGTTATCGCATAACATAATCGAGTGAACCATGAGCGTATGGGAAGTACCACAATACAACAGTCACAAGGGTTGATTATGCACTCGATTTACTTCTAGTATGTTTTCACATATGGACTAGACTTGCCATGACACTTGAATTGTACAAGTTTTATTCAATTATCAAAACCTATGTAATTCTCACCAACTTTTGTTGACCCAAAAATATTTTCAAAATTAACATGTTTCAGGTAATAATGAAGCTGAGGCTTGAGTTTGCATGAGGAATTATCATGAAGTTTTTATTTGAAGTTATTTGAAGTTGTTGCATTACTTGATATCATGTATTTGAATTCCTAGACATTATTTCATTTGAATATTTATGTTATGAATAAATTATTTAAAATTCAATTTATACCATGTGCTACTGAAACAATCATCAATACGTGACATCCCGATGTTTCCGGCATCGGTTGGGGTGTTACAGATTGGTATCAGAGCCTTGGTTATAGGGAATTAGGTTATTAGAAAAATGATATAGTCTATAACCATAGGAATATAATCAGTAATTGCTCCTTTTACTTGCTATTCTCTATCTCCCTCCTACTTCTTATCCCTACTTTAACCCCTACAAGAAGATTGTTCTCCATCACTGGAACTACTCTTAGACTAATAGGACAAAATCCTCAGGTTTAGCCTGAACCACCTTGAGATCTCGTCGAAGTTCTAGATTTTAATAACGAACACGTGCAATCTGGAAGGGTGAACGCCTGTATTCTGAGTCTTCTGTCTAGGCTGGCATTGCGCATATATCCCAATCAGACGAGGGACCCGGATGCCTACCTGGGAATTCTTGGGATGAGTGTTCACTTATAGGCTAAAGCATGTCTTCACTATGTTATTAGAATCTAAAATCTTTAATAAGTCAACGTTTTCGTTTATTCGTTTTAATTAATGAATAAATGATTACATTCCTTATACTACCTCATTCATTTCATTGTGTCTCTTACAGATCATGCCTCCACGTCGCAGTACTCGCAATAACAATGGTGGTAAACATGAGGAAGGAAATAGCAACAATAACAACCACGACGCTAACAACAACAATAACAACAATGGTGTTGATGCCCAACTGGCTGCGATCATTTCTCAACAAATGGCGCAGCAAATCGCGACTCTGGTTCCTAATTTACTGGCTCAAGTCATCCAGATGAACGGAAACGACAACGGAAACGGTCATGGGAACGGAAACGGTAATGGAAACCACAATGGAAACAGGAATGGTCTCCCAGCTTGCACTCTTAAGCACTTTAATTCCTGTAATCCCCCGAAGTTCAGTGGAGAAGAAGGAGCTACGGGACTTCTACAATGGTTTGAGGGCATTGAGAATACCTTCATTAACAGTGAGTGTCCCGATAACTTAAAGGTCTGTTATGCCATGAGTGTTCTTCACAAACGAGGACTCACTTAGTGGAATGAGGAAAAGCGCACCCGCGGAGCTGAAGCTGCACTGGCCTTAACTTGGGATCAAGCTAAAGACATTATGAAGGCAGAGTTCTGCCCTCGTAATGAAATCAAGAAGCTGGAAGATGAGTTTCACGATCTTGCTCAGGACAGTGGAGAAAACCTTGCCTATAACACTCGTTTTCACGAACTTAGTCTACTGCTACCACACAAGGTTACCCCCTTGCCTATTGCAATCGAAAAATACATTGGTGGCTTACCCATGCAGATTCAGGACACGGTGTGGGGAAGGAACCCTGCAACTCTGGAGGAAGCAAAGCGTTTGGCGGCCACCCTAACAGATAACCATGTGAAGGCAGGAACCCTGACCCGGAATGGGGAAAAGAAAACTGTTGCAAAGGATACTCCCCAACCTGCCGTTGAAATTAAAACTGAGGCCTCAACCAATGGAAGGTGTAAGGTCAGGAATTTTGCAATAGACACCACTGTCCCACCCAACAAGAAACAATACAACGGGAACCAACCTAAGTGTGACACCTGCCAGTATCACCACCCAACCCAAGTGCCCTGCCGTCAGTGTACCAATTGTCAAAGGTATGGGCATCTTGCGGAAGCTTGTCGAATTCCTGCTACAAACGCCCTTGCTGCTCCAAATAATCCTGCTAGGGACCCTCCGGCTACTTAACAGCAAGCCCCACCATTTGAATGATGTCTGCTTTTTAATTCTATGTATTGACACTTTTGATTCAAGTAATAAATTTTAGTATTAACATAACACATGTATGCATGCTTGTTTGAACGTGAACTAATTGCTATATCTATATCTAAATCATACTCGTTATACTTGCTTACTTGTACAACAGTTGGTTGACTACCAAACAACCCACTCAACGATTGGTAGAGGTCATCATGTCTTTCCAACAGTCGGGAGAGGCCCTACAACCTGCTCAACGACTGGTGGAGGCTATCGAACCTGCTCAACAATCGGTAGAGTCATAGAAGGACGCAAAACCCTAATGTAAGGTAAATTGGTGATTGTGGTCCGGAACGTAATCATGAATTTACAGGTACGTTAAGGTAGTGGGAAATTTTATCAAGGTTTTCGGTAGTTGACCAATTGTAAACTCTAGTTACCTGGTAGTTCATTTAGTCCTTCTATAGTCCATCAACTCATTTCTTTTAGGACTCCTAAAACTTAATGCTTTACTAGATTCTTACTCTCCTTGCGATGTCAGACGAACCTAATTCAACTCTTAAGGCTCACACCTACCCGACCCGAAACCACTATCCTATTACCAATAAAAGAATTTCCAAATCACAGTTGCCCCAAATTCTACCCAATCACCCTCAACCTTGTGTTTTTCTTTTAACTTCGGGACGGAGTTCCTAAAAGTAAGGGAGACTGTAACATTTCGCATTTAATATTTGTACATTACGGATAATTTAAATAAAACGTCAAGTTTCATTGTTATTATTATTTTTAATTATTAATGTGTTGTATTTGGAACCCATATACTATAATAATTATATATAATATACATATATATGGTTTAAAAGGTCAAAAAAAAATAAGCTTGGGCCGGAAATCGAACCCGCGCCCCAAGCCGGGTCACAACACAACAACACCAAACCAGCTGAGCTACCCAACACTTCTGTTGAGTCTCCTGCGCATTTTAATTATATAGTGACTTGTTTAATCAGCAGTTGACTTGGAAAGTCAACTGTGACAAACAATCTACCATAATTAACTAATTTGAACGTGTTTTTCATTCTGATTTAGAATTATTTCGTGATTACCGGTCCATTCCGCGTCATTTACACGTACAATCATCTTTAATTCGAACCAATTTTACATAATTACGCGACACCCATTCATTACACGGTCAAACTTTCCAATTCGATGGTCCAGACCTTTTCACTATAAATTGGACATCCCTAACCCTTCACAACTCGCCGAATAAACACTCTCAACCTCCAATTTTTGCTCTAAAATCACCATTCAAAGTTTTTACGCTCGTGTTTGACTTTCTGCTTTGACTAGACATTGTGCACGGATTCGTGTTTGTAAGTATCGTTTTCTTGGTGGGATTTATCCTTCGGCAATCACACAACAATAACCCCATGATTAATTGGGTTATTCTTGTGTGAATCGTGTAATTGCAAAGCTAGGGCACGAACGGGTTATAATTGGGGAAGACGACTGATACGCGACCATTTATAATTATTTCAAAACGAAAATATCAACCAACTGATCCACAGATCAGTTAGTTATACTTGTTGTTCGAAAGACTGAACCGGCCGAAGGCCCAGGTTCGAATCCCACTTAACGGGTTTTATTTTTTTTATTTTAATTGAATATAAATCATGATTTTCTTATATTATATAATTAATTTAATCTGAAACTAAACGTTCTCAGGGTCCAGACCAGTTGGTCTGGGCTTGTGATTTAAAACCAACGAACCGGCCAAGGGCCCGGGTTCGAACCATGGCATCAACAAACATATTTTTTTTTAGTTAAACTTATATATATATATATATATATATATATATATATATATATATATATATATATTCCTTTATATTTTTAAATTCATTTTAAAATACCAAAACTCTTTTATAAATTCTACAAAAATTATTTTATGTTAATCTAGTGAAAAAGTTTAATATACAATTTTTAGTTTTCAAAATTTATTTATTTAATATTTATAATAAATAATTCAAGTTTATTCTATTTTATTTATAAAATTCTATAAAAATATCAAAACAATTTTATAAATTTCCACAAAAATTATTCTGAGTTTTTATAATAATAAACTTTTCTGAAATGATTTTTATTTCTGAAAAATCATTTATTTAATATTTTTAATCAATTTTTGTTAATTTTAATCATAAATGAATCATAATAAATTCATTTTTCAAGATTTTTGCACCAAAATTTTACATAAATTATTTCTGATTATTTGGAACAGAATTACAATTTTTAATTTAATAATTATTTAATTTTAGTATTTTTAAATATTAAAGTTATATTTTGACAATTCGAAATAAATAGATTTAATATTCTATTTTTAAGGAAATAATTTTATAAAAATTATTTTCATACATTAAACTTATTACTGTGACCGTCTTTAATTTAAAATTTACAAAAAGACTTTTGTTTATTTATTTATCAAATTTCTCTCAATTATCAAACATTTTAATTTTTAATCAAACGAGCACTTATCCCCAATTCAAAGCCCTAGAATATATATTTGTAGACTAGATAGACTTAGACATATTTATTACCTTAATTATAGGGTAATACTTGGCATTGTTGGGCAACACACTATTCTATTTTTCAAGAGAAATAACATTTTGCTAAGGTGAGTTTTACATAGCCCCATTTCTATTTATCACCATTTTTGGGGTGAAACATGTTACAACATTCTATATGCAATTCAATCATCAAAGTGTCTATGTGTTTTTCTATGTTGCATTATGTCTTAAACATGACTATGGTAAGCACAATTCGAGCATAATCATTAACATTGATCAGCCGACGGTATACAATGATAGATCTATTGGACTGACAATCCCACCCGGATACGTGCCTCCTACAAAGGTAGCGTGGGTGATTGTTATCGCATAACATAATCGAGTGAACCATGAGCATATGGGAAGTACCACAATACAACGGTCACAAGGGTTGATTATGCACTCGATTTACTTCTAGTATCTTTTCACATATGGACTAGACTTGCCATGACACTTGAATTGTACAAGTTTTGTTCAATTATCAAAACCTATGTAATTCTCACCAATTTTTGTTGACCCAAAAATATTTTCAAAATTAACATGTTTCAGGTAACAATGAAGCTGAGGCTTGAGTTTGCATGAGGAATTATCATGAAGTTTTTATTTGAAGTTATTTGAAGTTGTTGCATTACTTGATATCATGTATTTGAATTCCTAGACATTATTTCATTTGAATATTTATGTTATGAATAAATTATTTAAAATTCAATTTATACCATGTGCTACTGAAACAATCATCAATACGTGACATCCCGATGTTTCCGCCATCGGTTGGGGTGTTACAGCTTCTGTGAAGTTCCCGACAGACCTGCTTGAATGGAGATCCACACTTCCGCCAATTGATGTCCTCGTGTTCGGATGGGTAGGGGAAACATGGTTTCGTGGACCTTATAGTGTCCCTCTTGTTGGTCGCAGGGGCAAAGGGTTTATGGCTAGCAAGGCTATGTTGAAGGCAAAATTAAGGAAAGTTGCTATGCATGGGCAAATTTGTGCTCAGAATCAACATGTCTTCATTCTCTTTTCCTTTGATACTTTTGAGTCCTTTGCCCCTAAAGGTGTTGGGTTCTTGAAGATGGTACAATGGGTTGTGAACAACAGTTCCTCAACGATGAAAAACCAGAACTTTGTTTTCAGTAGGATCAGGTTTGCAATTCAAAAGGAGGGTTATGATGCAGTTTGTTGTCCGTTTACTTACTACTGTCATGTAATTTTCCGAGGGTTATATAAAATCTTGATGATTCGGTTGAAATAAATTATGTTAAAATATATATTTTGTATATTTTATAGTGGAATTGATTATAATAATCCAAATTTTTCCTCGTTGGCAGGAAATAATCCGTAGTTAAATAATTCCCCACAATAGTCTCAATTCTCAAAGTATATTCCTGCATTAAGCTTTTATTAAGTGAGAACTAACACAGTTAGTGGATGTTGACGTGGACACTGACATAACATGTCGGGTCAGCGTGCACGTTAGCATCCACCGACTAGGCTAGTTCTCAGCTAACAAAAGCTCATTATAGGAAAATCTTTTGAAAGTTAAGACTTTTGTGGGAAATTTCTTGAGAACATATTATTGTTGGCCAACGATGCAAAGTTTAAATTATTAAAATTTGTAAAATCCCAAATTACTAATTTAATTTATTACAAAAATCCCTCAGCCTAATAATTTTAATATACGGAAGTCCATCGACTTGAAAAAAATTAACGAAAAAAATAACGTTTCGCAAATGGTACTTAAAACCCAGCCCAACAATACCAATGTTAGAAATAAGGTGAATGTAGATTTAATTATAATTTAGTGAAATTATAATTATTAATTATATTATTCATGTGGTGAAATCAAGACAAATAAAAATGCTTTGTGAGGCTTGAATAGAGTTTTGTGGCTAATAAAGTCTCTAATTATGTAAGACTTTTCACTAGCCATGGTTCATGTATACATATGAGGCTTTATACTTCATTTTTGAGACATGAGATACATGAATAAATTACACTAAAACTCTTGCAACACACATACACTCAAGAGTAGCAACCAAGTATCGATTTCTTTTCAGGCAAGTGGGATAGTCCGGCAGTGCACCATCGGCACTGTTTCGAACCGGTGTACCCTGGGAACAGACGAAGAATCTGTTTAAGGGAATTGTGTCAAACACAAGCCTGGTTCAATTCTATGATTTCGTTTTCTTTTGGATTTTGCTGCAACAATAACAGAGATTCTGATACATGTGAGCTTCATGTAAGAAAGGCGTGCGACAATTACAATGTAAGTTTTCTAACAAACTTAAACAGATTAGTAAAACAGACTTTCGTGTAGATTGGGAACCAATCTTTAAACCTTCTTCTTAAGGACTTTTTGGTTCGCGAAAGTTTGTAAATATTTTTCTTTTTGAAATATGTTGTGGTACATCGAATCGGATTAAATTTGTGATTGGAGTGAAATCTTTAATCTGAATATTCATGGTTTTTCGGGTTCATGGGTTTAGTGTCGTGTTTAGATAAACCGGATTATTAACATATATTTAGACGTTTTTGAAATACTAAAATTCTAATGAGAGTATTAGAAAAGTCATAATATTTGTAAACCCATGAAAAACATTTGATAATGTTTACATTTTCTAATGAAAGTATTGGAAAATAAAAGGTTTCGAAATATAAGATTTGAAACATGTATTTCAAACAAACGTGTTAGAATTGACGACGTTGGATGAATAACGTGTCATGATAAGATGTTTATATTTTCTAATAAGCGTATTAGAAATTATTATTTACAAAATCATAAGTTTAATTGTAAACTTATATATTGATTTTTCTAACGTGCGTGTTAGAAATTGATGATTTTGTAAAGACAAAATAAGATGTTTATATTTTCTAACAAGTGTGTTAGAAAAGATTATTGTACAAAATACAACAAACGTGTTGGAAATGATAGTAAGAATACTAATTAAAACTCCAAAGTTGAAACTTAAAAATAATAAGAATACCATTAAGTTGGGTTGATTATTCTTAAAGGTTTTAATTGGGTGTTTCAACTCATGGGTTTATGGAGAATTGGGTGTTTCAACCTTTTCAACATTTAACCGGTTTGGTTAAAATTTGACAGTTTTGAACGGGTGAGTTCGAAACGGGTATATTTTGGAAAATCCAAAGTTAATACCATTTATATAAATGGTTTAATTTTCTAACGAGAGTGTTAGAAACGGTTTATTTTGTATAAACAAACAATGTCTAAAACGATTGTCATAATCGTGTATTTCTAACAAGCAGGTTAGAAATGGTTGAGAATATAAACCAATGACCTTTAAAATATTTTGGTAATCATTTATTTCTAAACGAGCGTGTTAGAAAAAGGTTCATATGATGAAACGTGTAATCGTTTGTATTCTAACAAGTATGTTAGAAATGGTTTATTTTGAAACCGTATATGTTTATATGGTACACGTATAGTTTCTAATAAACGAATTAGAAATGGTTAATAATGAAAACCATATACTCTAACAAGTGAGTTATGAATGGTTTAAATAATAAAACTATATTAGAGTTTATGGTTTTGATTTGTAATCAAAACATAAATATGTATAGTTTATGGAAAATACTTGTAAAAGTAGAAATGTGTTGTATGAGTAAAACATGTCTTTTACAAATTATATATGGTTTGATACTTGTATGAGAAGTATGATAACTTGAACCATATAATAGTCTAGAGAGACTATTTAGTGTAAAACAACTTGATGTTGTTTTGGACATATTTACTTGTTCGACGACTTGTGAGTAGTTAAGTATAAACAACTGTGTTGTTTTAAACAGTGTATTGAGGGAGTACCTCGAAACATGCCACGAGACGATATAATTGCTATTATTTCGTCGAATGGTAAAGTGTTGAAGAGAATAACACTTTGAGATTTGATGTTTATATATCTTTATATGAATCTGTTTATATATATATGTAATATGTTATATATATTTTGGATTATATTGAAATTATAATTTGAATTATAATTTGGAATCTTAATATGATGAATAAAGAGTAAACTCTTGGGTAGAGTTTCATGTTTTCTAATAAAGTTTTTATGTTACTTTATTAGAGCTTTTATGTCAATTTATTAGAGCCTTTATTTATAAAATTAAGTCTCTAATTAAGTGACTAAGAAGAAAAACTCTTCATCCATACCCATTAAGATAATCATGATCAACGTGGCAAGTGTATTGAAGTTAAATACACGAAAACGAGATATGTCATCTAATGATGAGAGCATTTACATAGAAATGCACAAATGTAGTTTTGATGACTATAACATATGCTAGAAATATATGTTATTATTCATAAGTCTTTGATAAATATTGCGAGATTTATTATAAAAGACTTAGAATAGTGATGGATGTGTAGAGTCTCTACAAACCATCAATGTTGGTTGAATTATATGGAGGATTCGTGATATATTCTGGGAAAGTCACCCAATAAATAGTTTAAACAAAATATAGGCATATGCGAATGTCATGTCATTGAGTGTCAATCTAATTGACTTGTTGATGATGAATATGTTCACCAAAGTGATTTATATTAAGACTTATGTTTAAGTCCTAGAGAGTCAATGGTAAAGCCTTGGAGATTAAAGGCAAACGAGTCTTGATCCTAATGGATGGAATTAATTATGGTTTTAAAGCATTCTTTAAACCAAGGTTTTGGAATGGTAAACAAAATCTCATTTTGTGTCTAAACTAAGACGTGAATGTTAGGAAGAGATAGTGAGTTATCTCTTAAGGCTGTGAAGAATCAGAACGAGGCATCTTCTGTTCACATGCTAAGTATTCGTAGTTTAAAGCATGCTAGACTAATACTTGTTAATTTAGATGCTCCATGGAGAATAAATTAACTTTGAACATTCAAACATATGTGACGACATAAGAATGAATTTTGTGAACGCAAATATCTAATTTATTAAAAAAGGATGACTCGAAAGGACCGAATATATAGTTCATTGGTTATGATACTATTTAGCTGAATATGAGAAGAACTCATATAGCTCAGAAAATGGTTCGTGTGAGAAATATGGGTTGAGTAATATAATGGATGACCTCTATAACACAAAGATATAGATAGTCTCTATCTTATCACGGGTGTCTAATGTCATCATGAGTGATATTACTCAAACTTAATCAAAGTGCAAGCAATGTGGGGGGTAGAGCCCTTTAAGAAACAATCCGTAGGGATGTAAAAATGGTACTTGAGAAGTTTTCAAAATACATATGAAAGGAAGAAACTTTCATCACCCCATTTGGTAGTTATCCAATAAACACATAAGTGTGGACGTGACTTGCATTTGAAAATAGAAGGTTTGATATGAACGGATGTGATTTTGGGAAGTACAAATCACACGAACCTAGAACAAACTTGTTATAAGGCAGACCTATTATGTGGACAGAATTCTTGATCTCTAATGTGGCTAGAACTTTCATTGACACGAGTCAACGTCTAGCTAAGAATCGAGGTGAGTCTGGTAACCAATTAGAGTACTCAAGAATTATTGGCAGCCTAATGTATCTGATGAGTTGTATCACACCAGACTTAGCAAGAAAGCTAAGTAGATACAGAAGCAACCTAAGTTCAATTTTATTGGAATTACGTGACACAGGTGCTTTGGTAATTAGGATACATACGAAACTACGAGCTGCAATATAAAAGATATCCAACAGTTGTTGAAGGTTACTATGATGCGAATTGGATATCTGACATGAATGATTCCAAGGCAACGAGTGGGTATTTGTTCACACTTGGAGGTGTTGAGATAATGTGGAAATTACATAAGCAAACGTTTATTGCTAGATCCACGATGGAATCATAATTCATCGCTTTTGAGGATGAATAGGCAAAATGGCTACGTCAATTTGTTAAGGATATACCTAGGTGGCCGAAGCCGGCAATGGCCTAATGCATATGCTGTGATAGTCAATCGGTAATTGGCAGAGCTCATATCACAATGTGTATCAGTAAGAACAGGTATATAAGACGTAGGCATAATACGGTACGACAACTAATCTCTACAAGAGTTATCACTGTTGACTACGTGAAGTCAAAGGATAACATCGCGGATCCGCTAACAAAAGGCTTAAGCAGAGAGTTAGTTCAGAAGTCATCAATGGGAATGGGACTAAAGCCCATGAAAGGCTAAGTTTATGCGAAGGAAACCTAACTCAGCTGACTGGAGATCCCAAGATCTGGGTTCAATAGGACAACCTAATTGTATGAACTGGCGAAGGTCACTGTGGGGGAGAGTTGGTGGAAACCCGACGTTTTAAAAAAGGGAGCTTACTATAAATTTAATAAGCTTCCTAGTCCATTCCTAAAAAGTGACAAGGTTGAGGTTAAGCTTATGGCTTTTAATGATATGACTGAGGTAACCAGTCCCAGTAGATCACCTATGCGAGAGAGAAGTGGGGTCGCTTCGAAGAGTATTGTTGGGGCACAATACTTAATAGCTCTCGCAGAACTAGGCACGTGTCCATGACCATAACGGACACAACAATGAGGACTTGAAGTTGTCAGGGAGAGTCTTGTGTGAAGCGTATTGTCGTCCACACAAACAGCAGACGAGTTCAAAGACATCGCGTTCTACTCAGAGCCAGTGGGCTAAGTGCATTTCATAAGCGAAGGTTCAAAGGGTCACACCTACCTATCGTATGCAAAACTCAACTGTTGAAATTTAATCGGAATGAGGTTGCTTCTCAGAATGACTCCTATTCATATGGGGCTTTGTTCGAAATATGCGTGTTTTGATCAATCTCCATTCATGTGGGGGATTGTTAGAAATAAGGTGAATGTAGATTTAATTATAATTTAGTGAAATTATAATTATTAATTATATTCTTCATGTGGTGAAATCAAGACAAATAAAAATGCTTTATGAGGCTTGAATAGAGTTTTGTTGCTAATAAAGTCTCTAATTATGTGAGACTTTTCACTAGCCATAGTTCATGTATACATATGAGGCTTTGTACTTCATTTTTAAGACATGAGATACATGAATAAATTACACTAAAACTCTTGCAACACACATACACTCAAGAGTAGCAACCAAGTATCAATTTCTTTTCAGGTAAGCGGGATAGTCCGGCAGTGCACCATCGCCATTGTTTCGAACCAGAGTACCGTGGGAACAGACGAAGAATCTGTTTAAGGGAATTGTGTCAAACACAAGCCCGGTTCAATGCTATGATTTCATTTTCTTTTGGATTTTGCTGCAGCAATCACAGAGATTTTGATACATGTGAGCTTCATGTAAGAAAGGTGCGCGACGATTACAATGTAAGTTTTCTAACAACCAAGACATGTTAACCTTCTTGTTACTGAAGTTTCTTTCTGAATTTTTCCGTTCTAGAGTTTTATATTTCAAATTATATCACATTTTTCTCCACTATGTGTGTTCATATTCATATTATGTATATCTGTTTTTGCATTTATTTAAATCTATATATATTTTATGTGCATTCATATTTTCACTAAAAATATATATTCGACTTATGTTTGTTCGCGTTCCTATGTGGTGGGCAAAGGTTCCACAATGGTGTTGTTGGTTTGTCATTTCAAACCGACACATCATTTCAAACCACAACTCTTCTAAGCCCAGTTTTTTCTACAACCATATTCAAACAAAACCTATTAGTTCTACCTGACCAACCTCCTCCAAACCCCCTTTTGGACCACTCCTACAATGGGGTATTAGGCGCATATCATTCCATGACATTAGCTGTCAATGATTAACCTTTCATGTATGTATATGTGTATCTTAGGAAAGGTTTTGACTACTCATTTATGGCAGAGGATTGATAGGCCTTGGTTAAGGAACAATCCTCTATTTATTTGTAATCGTAATTCATTGTACAAAGCAAGCAAAGTTATACAATAATATGGTACCAACACCGTTGTTGCTGTTTTTTTTCTTCTCTGATCTGCTATGGCGGATCAAGCCAGAAACACCACACCCGAGCCTGAGCAAACCAAAACCCTTCATCTGGTTTACTCCATTACAAACATACAAAAGAAAGTCCGCACTCTTGATGGTGAAAAAGTCACTCTATCTCAATGTGTCAAACTTTTTCGCCTACATGCCCACGGGTATGAAGTGCTAAATCACATTGATGGAACCGGACCACCCGCAAAAACTGACTCGTGTTACGAGACATGGTCCAAAGCTGACTCCATTGTCCTACAATAGATATATGGAACGCTCTCTCATAAACTCTTAAGCCAAGTCATTGAGTCCGATTTAACCGCCCAACAGGTTTGGGATCGAATTCAGGCTCTTTTTCTCAATAACAAAAATGCTCGGGCTACAACTTTGGAACACGCTTTTACAACAACCACTATGGCTTCTTGTTCCTCTTTGGAAGAGTACTTTCAGAAAATGAAAGATTTGGTTGAACAACTCAATCAGTCACCCCGTAAGCGAGTCTCGACTCGTTTTGCAAATGGTAACCAGCCTCCCACAAGAATATGATATTGTGGCCTCTTTCAACATTTAAGCTGACAAATCATGGGATGATGCTAGAGAAATGATTGATCGAGAGCAAAGGCGGCAAGTTGCTCGCCATGCCACCCAATCAGCCTTCTCTGTGACCCACGAAAACAACCCACAAGCAAACCCCTCTAACCCAACCAAAAATAATCCAAACCCGGCCCATCCTCAATCATACCACCCGACTCACTACTATGACACTTACACACTAGGGTAGGGGTCACGGACGTAACTCTTACCGCGGGGGACAAGGACGCAGTCGTTACAATCAGTCCTACCCATCGGTCCCTGCACCTCCCAACCACACGACTCAACAAAAACCGACCCTACCCACACCCACACCCACACACACACCCATCCCAATCCCCTTGGACCACTCACTTGTCTAAGCCCAATAACCCAGCCCAAAACTTGCAGCCGGCCAACCCAAATCCAAACCAAACCCAACCCTGTTATGGCCTTATGTGACGACCGGAAAAAATTTTCTTTCTTATCGTTTCATTCTCTTTGACTTCAGGAAATTTTCAGGACGAAAATTCTTTCAACAGGGGGATGATGTGACACCCGGCATGTTCAGGTTAACATTTTCACAAACACATACGTCTACCTTAGCGAAAAATGTTTATATAAACATATTTAACTAGTTCAGTTGAGTCAGATTATATTTCATATTGTCCAAGGTTCAATGAATCGAGGGATCATTGGGTTAATCACACACACACACACAAGTCATAAGTCCCGTTGCTCGTGAATTACATGAATTAGATTAAGTAACAAACATGAATTGATCCGTATATGGTGTAGAATATGCATATACGTGTTTAAACGATGTTCAGATTATTATCCATGATTATATATGCTCAACATAAGTTAGGATTCCATGTTCATGTGTTAGGATGTGTTAAAATGCGTTAAAACGACAAAACTGGAAAACTTGAAACTACTCAGACTTGGTTAGACCTGTAGGGGGTCGAACCAGACATTCAGAAGCTTGAAAGTTTCATTCGACCACATCTAGCCTCCTTCAACCCATGCACAGGGTCAAACCAGGCTTCAGTATAAATACCATACTTTGTCATTTTTCATCATTTCACAAACCCTAAACGCCTCTAAACACTCTCTATAAACTTTAATCACTGGGAAAGGAGGTTTTGCTCTTGTTTTTCATAATCTAACCTATAAACATCTCCTAAACAAAGATCTAAAGTGTGTTCTTTGTTCAAAACCCTTTGTAATCATTTTTTATTCATTTTCATTAAACCCCAAAGGTCCATACCTGTTTTAAATTGTTTTCACAATTAAAAACCTTCTTAACATCTTTCTAAACAAAACCTAATCATTAAACATGAGTTTTCATACAAGTTAAACATGTGTTATGTTGTGTCAATGATGTTTTATGTGTGTTATATGTTGTATGATGATTATGTGCTGCATAGGTGTTATAGAAATGTTCTAAGGCTGCTATGAATGATAGATTTTGGTTAACTTAGGCTATCAATTGTTGGATAATGATATTTTGCTCATTTTGGGGATTTTGATAGATTTAGGGATTTGAATCATGAGGATATTATAGATAATATGATTGGGGGTTTTCATACACTTGATAATCTGGACATGTTGAGTTGATTATTGAATGATTTCAGAAAGTTTCCTAATTGGGTAAAGTTTTCATGCATGATGTGACATTTCCATAATTTTGCCATTTTGGGTAAGTATTAAAACGAATTGATTTAGGAATAAAATTGGTAGGGTTTTGTAGGGATATGTTATTCATACTTGACTGCAGTGTTTCGTGATGTTTCGTGATGTTTTCGGATAGTTTTGATGCGATTTGATGCGTTTTAGGAAGAATGATACGGCAGGGGTCGAACCTGGCACTCCTTCGACTAGTGTGGGCTCGAAGGTAGGACCAGGGGGTCGAATGTAGCTCCCAGTTGGTCGAATGTGCCTCTGTTAGGTCGAACGAACTTGATTTAGGTCGAATTAACACATGTTTAGGTCGAATGAACTTATATTAGGTTGTATGAACTTGTGTATAGGTCGAATGCGCCGTAAGGGGTTGAACCAAGGTCATTAGGGTCGAACCTGGTTCTGTGTTATGCTGATTCGACCTTACAACTCCATATGTGTGATTTTTGATGCAAACTAAGTGTTGTATGCTTGAAACGTATGTGTTAATCCTATGTACTTGATTTATTGATGTAATGGGTCACCATCTGGATGTCAGGTCTGTCTGGTATGTCCAGTTAACACTCAAACACATTTCTAAACACACATAGTCAAGATCTGGACAATCGGGGACTAGTTAACATTCGGGTTAATAGTCAATACGCTTACTTAAACTCATTGATAGGTCGCCATTAGTTGGGACTATCACACACGTGTCAGATTTCTATTCATCTGAAGACGCACTCTAAGGTGAGTTTCACGGCCCAATTCTTTACTGGTTTTACATTTTCACGGCCCCACTCTTTATTGGTTAAATCATATAATTTAATACATGCTAGAAGTTATTGATATCATGGTGTATATATAAAATACAAACAGAAATGTTTAAGACTTTTGGTAGTTCCACTGATGATATTAACTTAATTTAGCTTAGGAATAATATGGTTAATAAGTGGAGACGAAGTAGAATAATGAGTAACATCACAATAACAACAAAGAACATTACTTTCCTCTACTGTGATACCAATAACAACCAATAAGTTCAGCTAACAATCGTGCGCCATAGTCTTGATCACTTGACAATAGGAGACTCCAACATCAATGGTGCCATTGTTGAAGTAGGAGTCAATTTCGTTGCTACATGATCTGATATCATTGTAAAGTCGTTCAACCGCCGTCAATCATCCTCATACCATTGTTAATAGTATTGTTTGTTCCGCGTGTCACTAAGTTAAACGAAAATGCCCCTTGATGAAGGGGTGTATGCCAAGATGAAGAAAGTGGGGAAGGTGATCAGTGGTGTTATGTTTGCCATAAATGAAACCTATAAAAAAAGTTGAGGAAATGATGAGGGTTTATATAAATTCCAGGAAGGTCGTTTGAAAATTTAAAATTGATGATGAAGATGATGAGGTTTATTTATTTCTACGTTTACATTTTTTATAAATCAGTTATGCATTAATCAATTTTGTTGTATTTTTTAATCTAATAAAATATTGCATAATTAAACTATTATAAATTACAAAATATGAATATAATAATGTTGCATAATTAAAAAAGTTAATTGTAATATTTTTTATAATCAAATAAAAGCCTTTTAACCATTATATGTTTAAAATCTTTATAGTATTAAATCTTTCATCCTTAAAGTGCCTAAGCAGATTATTAAGCGGTGCAATCTTAGTTTTAACAGGATTAAGTTCCATAGAAATAGGTTTGAGGTTATTGATGTTTTAGAATCATTGAGTGATTTCACTAGCAAATTCGTGAATAGGTTTGGGTTTATTATTATGTGAGAACCAAAGTAAATGGGAGGAGATTCAAGAGACATCAATTTTCATAAATAAACAATTTCATTTATTAATTTGTTTGTATTTATTAATTCATTTTTCAATTTAATACTCATGTAAAAAGACAATTGTGCACCCTTGGTCACTTTCTTAAGTTGTTGTATAATAAGAATAAAATGTTATAATTACTTAAATTTGGTTGGAATCCTTGTTAGATGCTTTATAATATAGTATAGATATCAACATGACGTACATGACACCATATCCAGATTTGACAACACCACTACTCACCCACATATCATCAATCGACAAGTATACTGGAAAATAAGTTACAAGCACAGTTCGTTATGAAACGCTTACATATATCACGAAGGCTTCCAAATATCATGAAACTCTTCAAAGACATTGCACAAGTCGCTAGCATCCTCTACATAGGGTTTTATGTGATTGGTCGAAGTTATTTAACATTATTTATTACAACTAAAACCTTTACAGAAGCTTAACGTATTACTTGAAGGCAAAGGCCAACCATGCGTGTGTGGCAGATCAATGCGAAGGTAGTCTATTGCATGTTAAGGCAATCCATTTTTAGTGTATATCATTTCCATGGGCAGAGCAAACCATGGGCAAGCCATCACTATGGTAAACAATCATCAACTTCGTTTATAAAAGCACGAGCCGTGCAAAGATGTTTTGGTCCCGAAATCTGAAACGTGAGGCGAGAGCTACATATACGCAAGGCATTGTTTGTGAAGAACCAAAAGCTACATCCTAGTGTTCTTATATTATAGCCATTTTATCTAGTAAACCATTCATAATCTCTTCATCGATTTAAATGTTTTTACATTAGACTCCTCCAAACCCTAATTTTTGACCGACACATGCATGAGACTCTGCCACGATGTTTAGAGGCACTATCATGGTCACCTGTTCATGAAGCGACATTTTAAACCAGAATAATACTCCAACTATCATGTGTGTAACATTCCATAAGAACATCCAAAATGGTGAGGGTGATTTGGAAACCGCCACATAACCATGCCTCGTCATTCAAACCACAACCATTCTAAACCAGGGATGAGTTCGGTACCAAACCGTATTGAACCGATCTCGAAACCGATTTTTGCCAAAACATGATACTGGTACAAAAATATACAGTATGGTACGGTACATGTACGGTATCAATATTTTAAGGTAAAATATCGTTACCAAACTGATACCGAACCGAAAATACCAATACCTATTATCGCCAAAACTTAGTACCGAATTGTTCCAATCCCACTTTTTCTTACAACCATAAACTATTTCTAATCTCCACCTCACATCCCACTTTTCCAACGAAAAAAGAAAAAAATGAAAAAAAAAACACAAATAGAATAATGATATGTGAGTAAGTGGGTTCCATTTGCAAAAAATAGACTAGTCCAATTGTTCGGTCCAAACCCAAGTGGACCGTTGCCACATGTGATCCTATAATGGTAACATGGTCGGGAATGGTGGTCCCATGTAGCACTGGAACGGGTATGGGATTGGAAAACGGCAAAACTCAAAAATCTACAATATGGATTAAACAAATTCCAATATATATATATATATATATAGTTGTAAAGTGTAAACTCTAAAAATACTACATCTTCCAAAGGTAATTAATTATCAATAATTAAATAATTTTCAAATTTCGGTTCATATAGTGAGAAATCGACAACTGTAACACCCTAGGCATGTCCACATCGTATGTGGACAGGAGATATCTTGGTTCATAAGTAATGTTCGGCCTCTTGAATCACCGACGCGTTTTGGGCTTAGTTGGTTGTGTAGCACAGGAAAACTCCATGCTCAAGTGGGAGTAGTATCGGGATGGGTGATCTCCTCGGAAGTCTTCCCTAGGGTAGCCAAAAACAAATTCGTGAGCTTCTAGTGGGTAAAGCGGACAATATTGGATGATATTAGAGGCGAGGTGTTACAGAATGGTATCAGAGTCACTCCTATGCTATCTGGGATGGTGGGGCAAACCTCATTGAGGACGATGAGTCCCCGAGGGAGGGGTGATTTTAACACCCTAGGCATATCCCACATCGTCCGTGGACAGGGGTGAGCTTGGTTCAAAAGTAATGTCCTGCCTCTTGAATCACCAACACTTTTTGAGCTTAGTTGGCTATGTAGAACATGAAACTCCATAGTTAAGCGTGCTCATGTGAGAGTAGTATGAGGATGGGTGACCTCTTGGGAACGGAGTGTTACAGAATTGTAACATCCTAGGCATATCCCACATTATCCGTGGACAATGTCCTGCCTCATAAAACACCAACGTGTTTTGGCCTTAGTTGACCGTGGAGCACATAAAAACTCCACAGCTAAGCATGCTCAGGTGGGAGTAGTATCAGGATGGGTGACCTCCTGAGAAGTCTTCCCATGGGTAACCAAAAACAAATCTGTGTGCTCCTGTAGCCAAAGCGTACAATATTGTATGATATTAGAGGCGGGGTGTTACTACAAACTCCAAAAACCCTACATTTTCAAAAAAACCCGAATATGTATGGGTTATTTTCTTAATGGCAGGTTATGGATTATTGAATTTGAAAGGGTTAAAACCCCTAAAATTAAATGGAAATGGCCTGGAAACGTTTAGGAAACATCCCTCAAATTTGGAAACGTTTAGGAAGCGTCCCCTCAAGTCTGGAAACGTTTAGGAAACGTCCCCATGGACCTGAGATGGGTACGTCCCCCTAAATGGCGTCACCTTGCTACATAGTGGTGGCCTGGGTTACAAACCACAATTCAAGACCGGCCACCATTGTGCATGAATCAAGCTTTAAAGATTGTATTCTCACATACACATTTGGTTTAAGGATTGCCCGATCACTCGTCTCAGCTAGTCAAGCAAGCCTGTATGTTTCTAAACATCCTACATACTCCCAACTCTTTCAAGAAAAAAAAGTTGACGATCCCTGATTCGATATAACCTTTACTAGAATAACGTATACGAACACTACAAGAATTTTCACCTTTAGCGGCGACACCTTTAGCGGCGACCCGACAAAGTGTCGCCGCTAAAGGTAAATTTTAACATGACCCCAATCCACCGGTGATCAATCTTTGATCAACGACCAAGAGTTCATTTGTCGCCGCTAAAAATCTCCAAAATTTTCACTTACCCGCCTCTAGTTTCTTCCTTCCCTCTTGTTTTTTCACAAGCCTTCTTCTTTTCTCTGATTCCTCTCTCGCAGCTCTCTCACTCTCTCTCTCTCTCTCTCTCTCTCTCTCTCGCTGTTCTCTCTCTCTCGCAGCTCTCTCTTTCTCTCGCTGTTCTCTCTCTCTCGCACTGCTATCTCTCTCTTCTCCTCCCCTTCTTCTTCATCTTCCTCATCTTCCCACTCCTGCTTCCACCACCGGAGACCACCACCACCGGAGCAACCCACCACCACCGATCTCTCCCTCTGCTCTCTCTCTCTCTCTCTCTCTCTCTCTCTCTCTCTCTCTGTAAGTACAGTTTTTTTTCGTTTTTTTTGTGTTTTTTTTATTTTGTTTTCTCTTTTATTTTCTTTTTTCTGTTTCTTTTTTGTTTTTTATTTTTTCCGGTTTTTTTCTTTTTTTCTTTTTTTTCAGTTTTTTTTTCAGTTTTTATTTGTTTTCAGTTTTTTTTATGTTTTTTGTTTATTTTCTATTTTTTTCTTTTATTTTCAGATTTTATTTTTTATTTTTTATTTTTTAGTTTCAGTTTTTTTTTTCTTTTTTTTTCTTTTTCTGTTTTGAGGTTAAATTTTTATTATTTTTTAATAATTTGTTTATGTTTGTAGGAAAGGACCGATCTACGGGAAGAACGTGAACTTTGTCGCCGCTAAAGGTTTAATCGCCGTCGCTAAAGGTTAGTCGTCGCCACTAATTGTTTTTTTCTTTTAAATTTTTATGCTTTAATTAGGTTTAGTATGTATTTTGGTATGTATTTTGTTTTTTATATTTTTTTCTGTTTTTTTTTTATATTTTTTCTATATTTTTTCTGTTTTTTTTAATTTTTTTTATGATTTTTCTGATTTTTTTCTGTTTTTTTTATTTTTTTATGATTTTTCTGATTTTTTTTCTGTTTTTTTATATATTTTTCTGTTTTGTTTTATTTTTTTCTGTTTTTATTAATTTTTATGTATGTACGTATGTGTGTATGTATGTATGTACGTATGAGTATATGTATGTATGTATGTACGTATGAGTATATGTATGTATGAGTATATGTATGTATGAGTGTATATATGTATGTATGCGTGTATGTATGTATGTATTATGTTTGTATGAGTGTGTGTATGTATGTATGTATGTATGAGTATATGTATGTATGCGTGTATGTATGTATGAGTATGTATGTATGTATGTATAAGTATGCGTGTATGTATGTATGAGTATGTATGTATGTCTGTATGTATGAGTGTATGTATGCGTGTATGTATGTATGAGTATGTATGTATGTATGTATGTATGCATGAGTGTATGTATGTATGCATGAGTGTATGTATGTATGTATGTATGTATGTATGTATGTATGTATGTATGTATGTATGTATGTATGTATGTATGTATGAGTGTATGTATGAGTGTATGTATGAGTGTATGTATGTATGTATGTATGTATGTATGTATGTATGTATGTATGTATGTATGAGTATGTGTATGCATGAGTGTATAAGTATGTGTATGTATAAGTGTATGTATGTATGTGTGTATGCATGTATGAGTATATGTATGTATGAGTGTATGTATACGTGTATGTATGACTATGCGTGTATGTATGTATGAGTGTATGTGTGTTTATATTTGTATGTTATTACATATTGAGACTAGAAAGACATGCCCGAAAATGAATCCCCATTTAAAACATAGTGAGCTTAGAAATACCCGCCCGAAATTGATTTAGTAATTAATTTCGGGTAGTCCCCGTTTTGGGACTGCTTTTCGAATACTTTATCTCATTTAGGATGTGAATGTGTACTACATGATTGTTTGTTTTTGAAAGATTCGGTTGGTGTTTCCTCTTTGCTCCTCGGGTATATATTTATATTATATACTTGGGGGCTAAGGGGAAATGTTGCCTAATTTTTCTTAAACAAACAATCATGTAATACACATTCATATATGAGATAAGGTATTCAAAAAGTGGGTTTAGCAGCCTACCCTTTAGGTGTCAATAATACGTTTCATTTAAATTATCGTGCCTCAAACCAAAATTATGTTTCAGTCACATCATCATGCCGGTCGATAAAAGCTGGATATTTATAAAGAACCGTTTGGATGTTGAGTACCAAAAAGGAATTGACAATTTCATTGAGTATGCCAAACCATTTGTCAACTCAGATGGAACGATTAGATGTCCGTGTAAAACGTGTAATAATTCTATCTTCATAGACTTCATAACAATGATATATCATATTCGTATAAATGGTTTCGATGAATATTACACGCCGTGGATCTATCACGGTGAAAATCCAATTACGCCGTCTCCTGTAGTCGTAAATGAGGTTAGGGGAAGAAGCGATATGAATAACGTTATCGCAGACCTTATAGCGAAGCGTGTGGTAGTGGAAGAGGATCGTATGGAAGAGGATACAGACCTTAACGAAGGGGGTTCGAATACAAAGAGTAGTGATGTTCGTGATGAGTTTCAAGCCCTGATAGATGAAGTCGAATCAGAGCTATATCCTAGGGCTTGTCGCCGCTAAAAGTCTTGCCCAGATTACACAGGAATCTGTCACGTGGCATAACACGTGTCATGCCACGTGGCAAAAAAAAATAAATTTAAAAGATAATGCCACGTGGATAAAAGTCGTGCCGCCGCTAAAGGTATACCTTTAGCGGCAACAGGCGTCGCCGCTAAAAGTCCAGTTCCTTGTAGTGGAAGGTCATTTGACTATTCAAATTATCTCATTATAATCATCTAACTCTTAAAAGTACAAGTCATCCAAATACCATATAGTTTTGTTTATATCATTTAATGTTGAATAACGAGTATCACATACTATTTATTGCTATGCTCTTTGAAAAGTAAAGGGATGGTTTTGTCTTTTCACGTTTTCTCAAGAGGGTATTTTCGTAATTAGTATACCTTATTCTCCTTTTGATTACATACTATTTATTGTTGTGCTCTTTGAACAGTAAAGGGATGGTTTTGTCTTTTCACGTTTTCTCAAGAGGGTATTTTCGTAATTAGTATACCTTATTCTCCTTTTGATAGAACATAGAGAGAGAGAGAGAGAGAGAAAGGGATTTACCTCATCCACCTTCATCATCATATCCTCAATTCATCATCATCATCTCCTCAAAATTGAATAGTCTATCATCTCCATTGATGTATTACACCTCAAACCCCCTCACAGACTACGAGCTCCCCTGCCTTCCACTGCAACCCGCAACCATTCACCTGAACCCCGCCATACTTTGTAACCCGTAACCATTCACTTGCCCCCGCCATACTAACATGTAACCACCATACAACCTCCATCCATGCAGCCCCAACCTCAACCACCGTTTACCACCACCGTACGCTCTCCATTATGTCACCATGGGCTGATGATCGGAGGGTTACCACCATCACACAGCCACCGCATTCACCATTTGTTGTTGCACCGCCGCATCATGGTCCGTGTTGTTTCCACCCCATGTTATCACACATTTTCCCTTTGAACCCTTTGTGTATAGATAAGGAGAGAGAGACGAGGGGTGGCCAGAAGTCTCATTCATTTGAGAACATTTATGGCTTCCCGGTGTAATGGGTCTGAATGTTCAGTGTTGGTGAATATGAGAACATTTTGGCTTTTTTGACATTCTTTTATTTTTACTGTTTGAAGTTGCGATGCTTGGCTGAGCTTCGGAGGCTATGACGGTTATTTGAGTCTCGGTTTTGAACACATGTTATGGGTTTAGAAATGTTGCACAAGAGGTGTTCGATGAAATGCTTACATGGCTTCGTCACCTCATCGGCTTTGTTGTTGCGTGGGATTTCGGCCGTTGATCATGAGGGAGGTTTTTTTGTTAGACTGTTAGTTCATGATATGGTCGACTCCTGGTTTTTGGCATTTTTGTCACATCGGTTTAGGGTGGTTTGTTTCTAACTGTTTTTTCAATTGGTTATCTATGGCGGGGCAATGGTTGTTGCTCCGTCGTTGTCGGCGGCTTATCGACCTTCCATGGCGATGACAGACCGGGTGTGTTGCGGGATACTGTTTCCGCTCACGGTTGGTTGTTTTACGTTGTCTGTGGTGGTATAGATCTTTGCATTCTGTCACCTCTTAACAACTTCTTGAAACATTGCATCTTGTACATTATGCTTTTGAGGTTGTTCTATATTTTCAGCCGGTATACCAAAAGCATTTGTGCTGATTATTGTTGTGTTTTAAAACCCTTGCAACTTTTCATCTATTGCTGGGCTTTAAAATCCCTTGATGGATTTGATGATGGGCATGGGCTAATCTGATGTTGATGGTTGCATAATGACATATGAAAGGTTAAGTGTTAAATTTGTTATTCTTATAGGTCTTTGATGATAATATTCCAATCCGAGTTTTTGTTTCATTTGAAATCTTGCTTCCTTTGCATGTTTGGGTCTTTATTTGACCATTGTTTTTCTTTGAAATTTTATGATGGTTTTTGTTTATTGAATAAAGGCTATGATGATAAGCTTGTGCTTTGTTATAATTTTTGCTTCATTTGATTACTGACAAGTTGCATAATACAAATTTAAAAGGGCTTCTCGGTTCAAATTAGAAATACCCTTAAAGTTTACAGCCGTATAAAACCGTCTAATAGTTTTTTTTTTTCAATCAAAACCTTAAATTTCATTTCTTAAAACTAATACTTGATTTTTAAAATGTGTTCGGAATCCGTTATGTTGGTATCTTTGTACAAAAACGTGACAGCCCGCGGGGCAACGCCCGTGAGTTAACACACTAGTTATTTTTTAAAGAGTTGAATATTGTTTCAGTCCATGTGATTTCTTGTAAAATCTCAGACTTCATTTATACACGATGAAAAACATGAACGTAGGCATTAAAAAAAAGTGGGAACAATGTGAGATTTTTGACATACAACGTTCAATCTCCTTCCTTTAGAGTAATATTTAGCTGTAAAAAAATACTTAACTACAAATCTAAATGTTTGATAACAAAAAGTAATAATTTATAATTTAATTTGGGTGGTGATGTTAAAACCCCCCACTTCTATTCCCACCCCCTCCCCCCCCCCCCCCCCCCCCCTCAACGGTTCGAGGTAAGTTATTCTGATTTGATCCCAGGCGCCTCGCTTAGGCCTAAGCGAAGCGCTTGGAATCCAGATTTTTTTTTTTTTGGTAAATTTTGTGTTTTGGTGATTTGAATTGGTTTTTTATTTTATTTTTTTTTATTTTTTAATATAATTATTGTAAAAAAAATTATAAATATTAAAAAACAAAATAATAACTTACCTCGACATTTAAGCCGAAGACACTTTCCATCCAACACAGGGTTCACTAACAGTGGTGTGGTCTACCTTTTTGCTTATGATCTAACACCAAATCTCATTATCTGTCAACGATGAAGGCAACCTGAAAACAACTGGATGGTTGGTAGCTATAGGTAAGAACATTGTGGATGAGGATTGTTTATCTTCCCATTGATTTCAAGTATGTTGCCTTCATCGTTGACAGATATCTCTCTGACAACAACTGAAGGCAACCTGCAACTAGGTGATGGCCAAACCAACGTGAGGGTAGTCCATTGGTATTAATGGCAAAGTGATTTGTAAGGAAAGAAGAAGAGAATGTTATATATGTTTACCTTCCCATAGAAACTCTGAAGACCTTAACGGAGGTTTGCGAGAGGATCATTGGTTTTTAGAGTTTCCAACCCCTAATACACATTCATCAAAGGATATTCATGTGAGAATGCATAGTACAAAATTCTTTTGACAAACGTCTGCTTGATTTCAAGTATGTTTACCTTCCCATGGAAACTCTGAAGACCTTTACGGAGGTTTGTCAGAGGGTCATTGGTCTTCAGAGTTTCCAACCCCTAATACATTCATCAAAGGATATTTATGTGAGAATTATTTCTGATGTATTGTAAGATACATCTATTTTCAGTGTAAAGTTTGTATAGTTTTCGAGTCGTTTAGATAGTGTTTTGTTTAGTTTTAGGCTTGTACCGGTATATTTTATTTAGTTTAGGTTTTTATAAATTTTTATTATTTTTGTGTCATTTTTAGTAGGTATTTATTTATTTTATTATTTTATAGGTGTTCATGAAAAATGAGTTCAAAACGAAAGAATTTTAATAGAGACACGAGCACTTGAGGGCATGTGTTCATGGACGTTGGAGCGTAAACGAGAAACTTTGGTCGAGCCAAGAACAACCGAGCCAGAAACATAGAGTTATAATAATAATTATAATATAATATAAAAAAAGAAAAAAAATGAAAGTGACTTAGGCTCGTGGCCCAAGCCAAACAACAATTCAAAAAATAAAGTCGGTCGATGAAAAATTTATATGGATATATAAAGATAATATTCGACGGCAAATGATGATTATTATTATTTATTCGACTTCGACAAGAGTCAATTGGAGGGAAGCTTTGATCTACAAGAAGGCCAGTGAAGAAGAGAAGGTCCCGGACACGTTAAAGATTAATATTCAAGAAACCTCGGGTTTGATTTAGTTTTCATTTATTTTCTTTATAGACACGGTTAAAACTATTTTTATTTATTTTGTGATGATGTTTCTAGAGATTATGAGCTAAAACTTTTATTGGTGACTTGGGATGATGAACTAGATCATGGTTTTTAATTAAAGACCTATGTTTTCCGTTTTGGATGTGTTGGGTTACATGATTTAATTTTTATGTTTGATTTTGAATATTTGTGTGTTGACGCTTTTTGATTTGATTACTTGTTTGTTGGTTTTGATGTTCTAGGCACATAGGAATATCCCCTAGATCTAGAAATCATTCTAGTTTGATTAACTTTTGTTGTCGAGCTAGTTCTTGCAGTTAGGAATGGCGCAAGTTTAACAGGTTTTTAAGGTCAATTAGCTAAGGTGTGCAATCCCTTCCCGAGGTTAGGAATATAATTCGGGATTGCTAGGTTGACTAACTAGGCTTTGTTTAGTAGTTTGGTTATCGCTGGGGCGAGACCGGTTACTTATTCGTGTTTAGAGTTTTCCTAGGATTTCATTCGTATTAGTTAAGTCTGCTTCACAGTTTGGGAGTTTTCAATCCAAGAGTGGTTGATTAAAGGATTACTGTGGGATTTGGTTTCGCTAGGGCGATCCACTTTCATTTAAGCATCTCAATACTTGTCCCGCCTTGAGTCTAGTCGACTATCCTTGGCAGGAGGTTTATTAGGTGAGAACAGGGTCTCCAACCGGATTACATAGGTCAGTTTTTTAACCAGAGTCTAGGGATTCTACCCAGGTTACCAGTCTTCTCCTCATTAGAGTTCCAACCCAGTTCGTCAGCTTTCGTTTATTTTCAGTTTCTTAGTTTAACTTAGTTTTAATTAGTTTATTTTAATTTCAGTTTAAACCCCCCCAATCAATCAATCCATTTAATAATAATAATAATAATATTTTATCAGGTAATTCATTAGGAGTAATTTCAAAAGTGTTAGATAAAGTCCTTAGGTTCGATACCTGGTCTTGCCTACTTGCTACTAGCGATCGGTACACTTGCCGATAGTGTGCGGTTTTAGAGGAGTCTAGGATTTTAACTTGGTAAATTTATTTATATACTTATTTTCACACATCAATTTCGTACAAGATTCCTATGCAAGCAAGTCAAATTCAGTTGTTGGAGCAACTTGAGATATGAGTTTGATTAGCTCGAATCTCTCTGATCCATGGTATCCACTAACCGTAGCGATTATCGCGTGTCATGGATCCTTTGAAAGTGGATACCATGGATCAGAGAGATTTAAGCTAATCAAACTCATATCTCAAGCCGGTGTAAGTTATGAAATGACACATGCAGAATGTAATGTCATGCACAATGTGTACTCACAGTGACATCGAACACTTTATATGAGTAAAACGATCGCTTTACAGTGCCGAAAACGACTATCGTCACTCTGTATGGGTGGCTTCTTAGCGCCGATCCTACTGTCGATTTCTTTCCACAACCATTGCATCATCATAACTTATTAGTTTCAGGTTTATAACAATCTCACTCTCTCTCTCTCTCCCTTCGTTCTTCTCTAACCTAGTATCTTCTTCCCAAACTTCAACACCATGAACCCTAATTTTCTAACCTTCATAACTTACTCAAATATTAACTAGGGTGATTCATAAGCTGGGATTATGAGAAACAAGTGGACTTACCTAATGATTATGATACTGCAGGAAAATGGTACAATCTGATGATTAACCATATGGACTTACCTGAAAAATGACTTGTGTTATTTCTTTTCAAACCCTTCCATCTTATGGAAGTTGCTAAAATAGTTAAAAAATGTATTTGTGAATAATGCATTCATCAAAAAGACCATCTCTTTGTCAGAGGGTCACTATTCATATACCATTGTTGTTGGATGTTCATGTGAGAATGCATAGTACAATGTTAAAGAAGGACTTGTGCTATTTCTTTTCAAACCCATCCATCGTATACCTAACACACTACAATTATTCACTATTTTATACATACAACACACCTTCATCGTTGACCGTACTGTTCTTCTTGATCTTGATCTTCACACTTGCTTTTGACAAACGTCTGGCTGACCTGAAGTTCCTTTGCAACCAGGTAGAAAGGAACTAGGTTGCAAATATAAAAATCCATCACATCACGATTTGCATCCCAGCAGAGTTCGTTGTACTGGCTGTAATGATCAGAAACATTCCAAATAACTGTAATGATCGCTACGGTTGCCTTCATCGTTGACCGATATCTCTCCGATAACAACCCTTGTTTGATTATACTCTTTATGTATGAATAGTGACCCTCTGGCAAACCTACCTCTGTTTTGAATTTCTTGCTTCCATAGAGAAGTTATCAATCTCACTGTAATGATTAGGAACATTCCAAATAACTGTATAATTTCAGCTTTTGTTTAACTATTTTAGCAACTTCCATAGAGAAGTTATCAATCTCACTATCCAACTAAATCATCTTCCTTGTCTTAAAACCCTTGACATCGCTATTTGATTATACTCGTGTTCAGCCTTTATCAGGTTGCCTTCATCGTTGACCGATATCTCTCCGATAACAGCTGAATTCATCTTCCTTGTCTTAAAACCCTTGACATCGCTGTTTGATTATACTCGTGTTCAGCCTTTATCAGGTTGCCTTCATCGTTGACCGATATCTCTCTGATAACAACTGAATTCATCTTCCTTGTCTTAAAATCCTTGACATCGCTGTTTGATTATACTCGTGTTCAGCCTTTATCAGGTTGTCTTCATCGTTGACCGATATCTCTCCGATAACAACTGAATTCATCTTCCTTGTCTTAAAACCCTTGACATCGCTGTTTGATTATACTCGTGTTCAGCCTTTATCAGGTTGCCTTCATCGTTGACCGATATCTCTCCGATAACAACTAAATTCATCTTCCTTGTCTTAAAACCCTTGACATCGCTGTTTGATTATACTCGTGTTCAGCCTTTATCAGGTTGCCTTCATCGTTGACCGATATCTCTCCGATAACAACTGAATTCATCTTCCTTGTCCTAAAACCCTTGACATCGCTATTTGATTATACTCGTGTTCAGCCTTTATTAGGTTGCCTTCATCATTGACCGATATCTCTCCGATAACAACCCTTGTTTGATTATACTCTTTATGTGTGAATAGTGACCCTCTGACAAATCGCGTAATGATAATCGTTTTCGGCGTCGTAAAGCGATCGTTACTGTAATGATCAGAAAAATTCCAAATAACTGTAATGATCGCTACGGTTAGTGGATACCATGGATCAGAGAGATTCAAGCTAATCAAACTCAGGGCAACCCTTGTTTGATTATACTCGTGTATAGCCTTTATCAGGTTCTTTTGGCCACAGGTACAGAAAGGATATAAATGTTCATGTCGTTTCAGGTTGCCTTCATCGTTGACCGATATCTCTCTGATAACAACTGAATTTTACTTGCTTGCTTGAAAAGTTGTACCTGTTATAGAGAGAAATCAACAATTGGATCGACTGTTGATTGGTATATAGAGAGCAAACCGACGATCATTCAAAATTTAAATTTACCGCTAACCTCTGCGGCATCATCGACTACAGCAAACCGACGATCTTCCTCCACAGCACTCCTAATGGGCCACTCTTTATTTCACGGTACAATTTGTGTTTTTGTTGCTTTTTAAATAATAAGTTTTGTGTTTATTAAACCTAACGTCTGAGTAATGATTTATTATTATTAATTTATTTATTGTTATTTTATTTCTGTTTTGAGGGTGTAATGATGATGATGGTTATGATTTTGAGCATTAACCATGACTATATTACATTATTATTATTATTATTATAATTATTTATTATATTTGTAACTTAGTTCCTTTGTTTTATTATTATAATAATTTATTATTATCAAGAATCAAAAATTAGTAAAAAGATTTATGAAAGTATCAAGAATCGGGAATTAGTAAAATGATCGGATGTGACTTCTGAAAACCACAAACGATCAATTAACCAATTACGAAACGTGTCAAACAGAGACCGGAAGTCCAGCATGTCAATTAGACATGCGAAAATCGTGTTTCGAAAAAATATGGGTATCGAATGTATAGTCGGAGCACCAAGTAGAATGATTCATGAAAGTTGAACAAACTTGGATGTTTCAACCAAAACACACAAACGAGCAATAAACGACCCGTAACGCCTCGAACGAATTTTATTGTATTGGGAACAACTAAAAACAATTTAAAATGAATTAAAATTAATTTTTAATCAATAACAACTATTTAAAATGAATTAAAACAAGTTAAATTTTTTTTTTAAAAAAAAATTTAACTTGTTTTAATTCATTTTAAATAGTGGTTAAAAAAAATTTAACTTGTTTTAATTCATTTTAAATAGTGGTTATTGATTAAAAATTAATTTTAATTCATTTTAAATTGTTTTTAGTTGTTCCCAATACAATAAAATTCGTTCGAGGCGTTACGGGTCGTTTATTGCTCGTTTGTGTGTTTTGTTTGAAACATCCAAGTTTGTTCAACTTTCATGAATCATTCTACTTGGTGCTCCAACTATACAGTCGATACCCATATTTTTTCAAAACATGATTTTTGCACGTCTAATCGACATGCTGGACTTCCGGTCTCTGTTTTACGCGTTTCGTAATGTTTAATTGATCGTTTGTGGTTTTCAGAAGTCACATCCGATCATTTTACTAATTCCCGATTCTTGATACTTTCATAAATCGTTTTACTAATTTCCGATTCTTGATAATAATAAATTATTATAATAATAAAACAAATGAACTAAATTACAAATATAATAAAAAATTATAATAATAATAATAATAATGTAATATAGTCATGGTTAATGCTCAAAAAAGTCAACCTTTGTTGACTCATAGGAGTCTTGAAGACGAAATGAATTTTACAAGATACTTGAAACAAGGTATGGATATGGAGAATATGCAATGAGATGATTGCGTACAAGATTCCAATGCAAGCAAGTTAAATTCAGTTGTTGGACCAACTTGAGATATGAGTTTGATTAGCTTGAATCTCTCTGATCCATGGTATCCACTAACCGTAGCGATTATCGCGTGTCATGGATCCTTTGAAAGTGGATACCATGGATCAGAGAGATTTAAGCTAATCAAACTCATATCTCAAGCCGGTGCAAGTTATGTTAGTGATATCTGTCACCTTCTTCTTCAACCTGATGGTTGGTAGCTCTAGGCAAGAACATTGTGGATGATGATGATTATAATAATTTCTCTTCAGCTGTTAGCTCACTTAAATCAGGAGTTATGGCTCAGTTCAAAAGCAGCTTTGTTGCTGCCTCATCAAATTCTCAAAACCAGGCTTTAATCAACAGTAACAAGAAAACGGTTTTGCCTGGTTTTGTTTCTGGCGGTTCCATTGGTGGAGATGTACGAACTCCCTCTGCCACCAGTTCTCAAAGCTTGGCTCCCATGCCAGCTGGTTGGTAGCTCTAGGTAAGAACATTGTGGATGGTGATGATAATAACTTCTCTTTAGATTCTAAATGCATCGGTGGAATTGGAGTGGACAAACCGAGGCCTAAGGTGAATCCGTTTGGTGACGGTAAACCTAGAGAGGTTTTGCTTCAGGAGAAAGGTGTGGATTATCGGAATTGAATACTTTGAGATGACACGCGAAGCTTTAGACTCCAAGGGGATCCCTTGATCATTCACTTATTTAATTAAATTTAACGCGCATACCGCATTCGACTATACAGGGTTTTTTATTTTTTTTCTAAAAGTAGAAAAAACTATAAAAACATTTAACAACTAACAAAAAATATTGTACAACAAAAGAAGAAAGTGTTCCTCTCTGTTACCAAGCATGTCAAGAAATGATAATTTTCAAATATTGCAGATCAAGGTCTGCGTTAGTACTTAACTAAATATATTTGTTAAAATCTTTGACTATACGTGGTTGATGATGTCAAGTTTAAGTCGTTGATTCATTTGGAAATCGAAAACGCCTATATAGACGTTTGATTAGAGTTAAGACATTTGTTTGTGGTTGATAATGTAAAGTTTAAGTCCTTGATTCATTTGGAAATCGAAAACGCCTATATAGACGTTTGATTAGAGTTAAAACCTTTGTTTGTGGTTGATAATGTAAAGTTTAAGTCGTTGATTCATTTGGAAATCGAAAACGCCTATATAGACGTTTGATTAGAGTTAAGACCTTTGTTTGTGGTTGATAATGTAAAGTTTAAGTCGTTGATTCATTTGGAAATCGAAAACGCCTATATAGACGTTTGATTAGAGTTAAGACATTTGTTTTTTATTTTATTTTAACTTTTTAATATAATTATATTAAAACCAATTCAAAACACCAAAAAATACCCAAAATTAAAACTCTGATCCAAAGCGCCTCGCTTTGGCCTAAGCTAGGCGCTTTGGATCAGCTTTTTCTGCCCCCATGTCACCTCGTACGATTTGACCCCAGGCGCCTCGCTTTGGCCTAAGCGAGGCGCTTTGAAGGGGGGTTTAAATAGAAGTGGGAGGGTGTGGATAGCCGGGGCCTTTAATTTATATTAGAGCTAAGTTAAGTCGGTGTAAAAAACAATTAAAATATTGCATCTGGAATGACTAATATATGACCTTTAATTCTAATCTCTTTTTTCTTTAATAGAAGACAAAATTTCATGATGATAGTAGAAATGTGACTAGAATAGAATGATGAATATATGTGCAGAGAGATGGAATGATGATTTAAACAGAAACAGTCATCCAAAATCTCTGCACTTTTTACTGTCGTCCAGTTTTACCATTTTACCCCAGTTGGGTAATTTCAGTGAATCAGGGATAGAGATAGTACCTCCTTTTAATTAACAAGGATGAAAATACTCAAATATTATGGATACATAAAAAGTAAAAATACATCAACTGGAGTCCAAAGTCACCCATTTAACGCACCCTGTCAAGAATTTTTTGTATGATTTAGTATTTACAATATAATGTTGCAAGAATAAACATTTTTTGAGTATGCAAATAAATATATATAGAAATACAAACACGGGTGACTGTCTATATCTGACAATTTATCTCTGTAGCCATGATATACGCCAATAAATTTCATATACCATTTTTATAGGGTGGTGATATTTAAACCCCCCAGCTTCTATTTAAACCCCCCAGAAGCGCCTCGCTTAGGCCTAAGCGAGGCGCTTCTGGAGGGTAATTTATTTTGGTAGTTTTTTGGTGTTTTGAGTTGTTTTTTTTTTTTTTTTTTAATTTAATAATTATAAAAAGTTAAAAAAAAATTAAATGTCAATGACTTAAACTTGACATCATCTTCCTGTAATTACTTTTCAGTTGTTATCCGAGAGATAGCGGTCAACGATGAAGACAACCTGAAAACAACCGGATACCATGGATCAGAGAGATTCAAGCTAATTAAACTCATATCTTAAGCCGGTGCAAGTTATGTTGTAACGAAATCATTCTCACATGAATATCCTGCGTAAAGGACTAAAGCCACATATCTTGCCATTAATACCAACTGAATTTTACTTGCTTGCATGAAAAGTTCATTGTACGATGTCTTTTTCAGAGGACCTCGACTCTTGAGATGTTGCAGGTGTTTGAAAAGTTTGAACTGAAATTGAACTTTTCATGCAAGCAAGTAAAATTCAGTTGTTTTACTAATTTCATAGTCTTGATACTTTTAACAATCGGATCGGCGCTAAACAATAGAAAGTAATTACAAATATTGCAAGAGGGTCACTATTCATATATAAAGAACATTAATCGGTTTCATCTTTGTTTTATTGAGTTCAACTTTCCATGATCTACCTTTATCATCTCAGAGAGATATCTGTCAAACGATGGAAGGGAACCCGAAACAATAAAAAGTAATTACAAAGAAGATGATCAAAGATGCTACAACATAACTTGCACCGGCTTGAGATATGAGTTTAGTTAGCTTGAATCTCTCTGATCCATGGTATCCGGTTGTTTTCAGGTTGTCTTCATCGTTGACCGCTATCTCTCGGATAACAACTGAAAAGTTGTCTCATTAATTCCAATTCCAATTCCAATTCCACCGGTGCAATCAGAATCTGAAGAGAAGCTATCATCTCAGAGAGATATCTGTCAACGATGATGGCGCAGTAGAGGTTAGCGGTAACTTTAAATTTTGAATGATCGTCGGTTTGCTCTCTATATACCAATCAACAGTAGCGATCATTACAGTTTTAGTTGAAAGTGGATACAATGGATCAGAGAGATTTAAGCTAATTAAACTCATATCTCAAGCCGGTGCAAGTTATGAAATGACACATGCAGAATGTAATGTCATGCACAAATGTGATTTTGTATTAATGGCAAAGTGATTTGTAAGGGAAGAAGAAGAGAATGTTATATATGTTTACCTTCCCATGGAAACTCTGAAGTCCCTTAACGGAGGTTTGCTAGAGGGTCATTGGTCTTCAGAGTTTCCAACCCCTAATACATTCATCAAAGGATATTCATGTGAGAATGATTTTGTACAAGATTCCTATGCAAGCAAGTCAAATTCAGTTGTTAGACCAACTTGAGATATGAGTTTAATTAGGTTAAATCTCTCTGATCCATGATATGAGAGCATAAGAGAAGAGATAATAACATATGAGCTTCAACATAACTTGCACCGGATGATTGCCAATGAGATTGATAACTGGACAGGTTAGCCAGGTGTTTGTCAAAAAGGTAGAGCACACCACTAGAGCAAAAAGTTGTGTGTATGAATAGTGACCCTCTGGCAAACCTGCCATTAATCGGTTTTATTTAGTGTAAAAAGTTCATTGTACATATACCTCCTTATTTAAAAACAAATCACATCATTGTAGAGGTTACTAGGTTACTCATTACCGTTGGACGTTGAAGGTAAACATGGACAGTGAGAAGTGAGATTGATAACTTCTTTATGGAAGTTGCTAAAATAGTTAAACAAAAGCTGAAATTGAACAGTTATTTGGCAACATACTTGAAATCAATGGGAAGATAAACAATCCTCATCCACAATGTTCTTACCTATGAGTTTAATTAGCTTGAATCTCTCTGATCCATGGTATCCACTTTCAGAATCTGAAGAGAAGCTATCATCTTAGAGAGATATCTGTCAAGTAATTACAAGAAGATGATCAAAGATGCTACAACATAACTTGCACCGGCTTGAGATATGAGTTTAATTAGCTTGAATCTCTCTGATCCATGGTATCCACTTTCAGGCTGTCTTCATCGTTGACCGCTATCTCTCGGATAACAACTGAAAAGTTGTTTCATTAATCTATAAATAAATCCTTACAAAATATTTTTAACTTAAATCTTTGAGCATACCACACTTAGAGGGTCACTATTCATACATAAAGAGTATAATCGTGATGTGATGGATTTTTATATCTGCAACTTATTTCCTTTTTACCTGGTTGCAAAGGAACTTCAGGTCAGCCAGACCTTTGTCAAAAGCAAGTGTGAAGATCAAGATCAAGAAGAACAGTACGGTCAACGATGAAGGTGTGTTGTATGTATAAAATTGTGAATAATTGTAGTGTGTTCGGTGCAATCGACGAACATCATTCAAAATTTCAACTTCCCGTTCAGGTGCTTAAGTCCACCTTGAAGACTGGATACCATGGATCAAAGAGATTCAAGCTAATCAAACTCATATCTTAAGTTGGTCTAACAACTGAATTTGACTTGCTTGCATAGGAATCTTGAACGAAATTATACAGTTATTTGGAATGTTCCTGATCATTACAGTGAGATTGATAACTTCTCTATGGAAGCAACAAATTCAAAACAGAGGTAGGTTTGCCAGAGGGTCACTATTCATACATAAAAAGATCAAGAAGAACAGTACGGTCAACGATGAAGGTGTGTTGTATGTATAAAATTGTGAATAATTGTGAGAGTCGATATGAGAGCAATAATCCATCGAGAACTAGAGAAACAGAGAATAAGAGAAGAGATAATAACATATGAGCTACAACGACGTCGTATTTTGGAAGCTGAAGTTCGGAGAGAACTAAATATTCGGTTGTTGTTTTTCTTCTCTATACAGAGTGACGATAGGCGTTTTCGATTTCCAAATGAATCAACGACTTAAACTTGACATCATCAACCACGTATAGTCAAATATTTATTCTCCATATCCATACCTTGTTTCAAGTATCTTGTAAAATTCATTTCGTCTTCAAGACTCCTATGAGTCACAAAGGGGGAAATATATATGACGTTTGAGCATACGAAATTGTGCAAGAGTTTGACATTATTGTGTTCAAACATCAAGGAGACATGGTGTTTGACTTTTTTGTGTTTGACCCATCCGGATGTGAAAGACAATATCCATATTTACCTGATTATAAGAGAGGTCGAAGATATTGCTCAATAAACATTATTATTATTATTATTATTTTATTATATTTGTAATTTAGTTCCTTTGTTTTATTATTATAATAATTTATTATTATCAAGAATCGGAAATTAGTAAAACGATTTATGAAAGTATCAAGAATCGGAAATTAGTAAAACGATTTAATAAATCATTGCTCAGACGTTAGGGTTTGATAAACACAAAACTTATTATTTATAAAGCAACAAAAACACAAATCGTACCGTGAAATAAAGAGATGCCCATTAGGAGTGCCGTGGAGGAAGATCGTCGGTTTGCTGTAGTCGATGATGACACAGAGGTTAGCGGTAACTTTAAATTTTGAATGATCGTCGGTTTGCTCTCAATATACCAACCAACAGTCGATCCGACTGTTCATTTCTCTCTATAACAAAGTAAAATTCAGTTGTTATCGGAGAGATATCGGTCAACGATGAAGATCGTCGGTTTGCTGTAGTCGATGATGACACAGAGGTTAGCGGTAACTTTAAATTTTGAATGATCGTCGGTTTGCTCTCAATATACCAACCAACAGTCGATCCGACTGTTCATTTCTCTCTATAACAAAGTAAAATTCAGTTGTTATCGGAGAGATATCGGTCAACGATGAAGGCAACCTGAAACGACATGAATATCTCTGATCCATGGTATCCACTAACCGTAGCGATCATTACAGTTATTTGGAATGTTTCTGATCATTGTCAGAGGGTCACTATTCATACATAAAGGCAACCTGAAACGACATGAACATTTATAACCTTTCTGTACCTGTGGCCAAAAGAACCTGATAAAGGCTGTACACGAGTTATTTGGACTATTGCTAAAATAGTTAAACAAAAGCTGAAATTATACAGTTATTTGGAATATTCTTGATCATTACAGTGAGATTGACTGTTATCGGAGAGATATCGGTCAACGATGAAGGCAACCTGATCATTACTTTTCATGCAAGCAAGTAAAATTCAGTTTTTTGGCCAGTGAGATTGATAACTGGACAGTAAAATTCAACGATGAAGGCTAGCTCATATGTTATTATCTCTTCTCTTATTCTCTCTTTCTCAAGTTCTCGATGGATTATTGCTCTCATATCATGGATCAGATAGATTTAAGCTAATTAAACTCATATCTCAAGCCGGTGCAATTATTCACTATTGCTCTCATTACAGTTATTTGGAATGTTTCTGATCATTGTCAGAGGGTCACTATTCATACATAAAGGCAACCTCAAACGACATGAACATTTATAACCTTTCTGTACCTGTGGCCAAAAGAACCTGATAAAGGCTGTACACGAGTTATTTGGACTGTTGCTAAAATAGTTAAACAAAAGCTGAAATTATACAGTTATTTGGAATATTCTTGATCATTACAGTGAGATTGACTGTTATCGGAGAGATATCGGTCAACGATGAAGGCAACCTGATCATTACTTTTCATGCAAGCAAGGTGGACTTAAGCACCTGAACGGGAATGAAGGATGAAAGCATGACGTGAAACATGGCGTAGTCACATTCAGTCTTCAAGGTGGACTTAAGCACCTGAACGGGAAGTTGAAATTTTGAATGATGTTCGTTGACTGCACCGAACACACTACAATTATTCACTATTTTATACATACAACACAACCCCCGGAGTTTGACCGTACTGTTATTTGGAATATTCTTAATCATTACAGTGAGATTGATAACTTCTCTATGGAAGTAACAAATTCAAAACAGAGGTAGGTTTGCCAGAGGGTCACTATTCATACATAAAGAGTATAATCGTGATGTGATGGATTTTTATATTTGCAACGTAGTTCCTTTTTTACCTGGTTGCAAAGGTACTTCAGGTCAGCCAGACGTTTGTCAAAAGCAAGTGTGAAGATCAAGATCAAGAAGAACAGTAATGATCAGAAACATTCCAAATAACTGTTCAATTTCAGCTTTTGTTTAACTATTGTAGCAACTTCCATAGAGAAGTTATCAATCTCACTGTCCAGTTATATCCACTTTCAACTAAATCTTTCTCTGATATACTCTATATCAACCGGCTTGAGATATGAGTTTAATTAGCTTGAATCTCTCTGATCCATGGTATCCAATTTAGTCACTATTCATACATAAAGAATTATTATTGTTATTATTTTGATAATTATCATATTTGCAACTTAGTTCCTCTGTCTCGAAAAACTAAAACGAAGGTTTGCGCGTTATCGCCGATCCGATTGTTAAAAGTATCAAGACTATGAAATTAGTAAAACAACTGATCATCAAGGTACTTTAAAGGATCCATGTTTGAGGGAAAATGAAGAGTGGGATGTTAAAGGGTGGGAAATGTGCCTAGGGAGTTACGTGCATTATCTAGTATTGAAACTTGCGATTAATAATATATTAATACATCAATGGACTACACTCACGGTATGTGCATCACGTATTTTCATTCTTTCCTTGATCTGCAATATTTGAAAATTATCATTTCTTGACATGCTTGGTAACACCTTGATCTACAATATTTGAAAATTATCATTTCTTGACATGCTTGGTAACACCTTGATCTGTAATATCTGAAAATTATCATTTCTCGAAAAGTAATTAAAAACACTTAAAAATGAATTAAAAACAATTGTTGCGAGTTAGGTTTACTCGGAGGACCACGTACAATGATTCATCAAAGTTGTACAAAGCTGGAAGTTCGTACGGGAAAACCAAAACGAGCAATAAACGAAGAGAAACGGGGAGATATAATTTTCTTGGCTTGGAAACAACTTAAAAGAACCAAAAATGAATTAAAATTATTTTTTGGTGATTAACAGATAATTTTAAAGAATTAAAAGAAATTCAATTTTTTTTAAAAAAAAGTCCAAACGCCTCGCTTTGGTCAAAGCGAGGCGTTTGCTTGCCTCGCTTTGGCCAAAGCTAGGCTGTTTGTGCCTAGCTTTGGCTAAAGCGAGGCAGGCAAACGCCTCGCTTTGACCAAAGCGAGGCGTGTGGACATTTTTAAAAAAAAAAATTGAATTTCTTTTAATTCTTTAAAATTATATGTTAATCACCAAAAAATAATTTTAATTCATTTTTGGTTCTTTTAAGTTGTTTCCAAGCCAAGAAAATTATATCTCCCCGTTTCGCTTCGTTTATTGCTCGTTTTGGTTTTCCCGTACGAACATCCAACTTTGTACAACAATGATGAATCAAAGGAACTAAGTTGCAAATACGATAATTATCAAAATAACAAAGATGAAACAGAATAAATTAATGTTCTTTATATATGAATAGTGACCCTCTTGCACCGGCTTGAGATATGAGTTTAATTAGCTTGAATCTCTCTGATCTATGGTATCCACTTTCAGATTGTCTTCATCGTTGACCGCTATCTCTCGGATAACAACTGAAAAGTTGTCTCATTAATTCCAATTCCAATTCCAATTCTACCGGTGCAATCAGAATCTGAAGAGAAGCTATCATCTCAGAGAGATAATTGTCATCGATGGAAGGGAACCCGAAACAATAGAAAGTAATTACAAGAAGATGATCAAGGATGCTACAGTTATTTGGACTGTTAATCACCAAAAAATAATTTTAATTCATTTTTGGTTCTTTTAAGTTGTTTCCAAGCCAAGAAAATTATATCTCCCCGTTTCGCTTCGTTTAATTAGCTTGAGATATGAGTTTAATTAGCTTGAATCTCTCTGATCCATGGTATCCACTTTCAGGTTGTCTTCATCGTTGTACATATACCTCCTTATCTAAAAGAAACCACATCATTGTACATATACCTCCTTAGCTGAAATTAGACGGTTATTTGGAATGTTCCTGATCATTACTTTTCATGCAAGCAAGTCAAGTCAAAAAAACATTTTTTTATATTGCTCTTATATCATCTCTCTCTATAACAATGAATGCGGTATGCGCGTAAAATTTCATTAAATGCGGCAACACAGGCAAGTCCTCGTCTGATAACAACTGAAAAGTTGTTTTACTAATTTCATAGTCTTGATACTTTTAACACTTATGCGTAGATCAAGGAGATTGATGAAGATATCATCAAGATGAGCAGGAATTGTTAACCTTCCCATTGATTTCAAGTATGTTGCCTTGATCGTTGACAACTATCTCTCCGATAACAACTGACTTTTACTTTGTACGAAAATCGAGATCATCTCATTCCATGTTGCCTTTTCATGCAAGCAAGTCAAGTCAAAAAAACATTTTTTTATATTGCTCTCATATCATGGATCAGAGAGATTTAAGCTAATTAAACTCATATCTCAAGCCGGTGCAAGTTATGTTGTAGCAGTCAAGATTCCTATGCAAGCAAGTCAAAATTCACCGAACACACTACAATTATTCACTATTTTATACATACAACACAACCACCGGAGTTTGACCGTACTGTTCTTCTTGATCTTGATCTTCACACTTACTTTTCATGCAAGTCATTATTATAAAAACATTTTTTATAATAATTATATTAAAAAAAACAAAAAACTAACTAAAAAGACCAAAAAAAAAAATTGATCCTAAGCGCCTCGCTTAGGCCTAAGCGAGACGCTTAGGCCTAAAAATCAGCTTTTTCTGCCCCTCGTACTGACCTCCTCGAATTCAGCTCCCAAGCGCCTCGCTTAGGCCTAAGCGAGACGCTTGGGGGGTGAAAATAGAAGGAGGGGGTGGGAATAGACGGAGCCTTTATATATTCATGAATCTGTATGTAATCTTATTTATTAATCTTACAAACATATGTTAATGTATAGTGTAAATAAATATCCTAAGTCTAGAATAGGAAATAAATGAACTATTGTGTCACATGGAAGTTATTAGCGGTTGGTAAGTTATGATCTGTTATGTCAATATATGTTAGTGCACTGTGTGTATGTCCCCAGCTAGTGATAGGTCAATATTAGTCGTAGGCATGATTATGTATGTTTTAGGCGTTAACGGATAGCGTTTGGGGGGTCTAAGGGGCAATTTGGTAACTTGTAAAGGTTACCAGGCGTATGGGGTCCCATATGCTTGGCAACCCTGGCATAAGGGCTCCTAATCCAGGCGTGGAGAGCCAACCCTATAAATAGACCCCCTTGCCCAATGTTTTGTAACTTTTGCTTTAACCCTAAACGAAGTGCTACCCAATTTTTAGTGTATTTGTGTGTGTTTACATTTCCATACTTTTCCTTAATCACATCTCATCTCTAACAACAATCGGTTCACTAATTCCGCCTTTGGACTTGATCATACGTGCACAGTATCATCAAATCTTGTGTCGATCCTACAATTTATTCACACTGATTCAAAATGTATGTGTAGGGTTGAACATATCAATTCTATTATGTGTGAAGTTTGGTTATTCATAAATAACTTATGAATTTCCCTCTCAAACTTTTCCCTACTTTCTCTCAAACTGTTTCATTCAAAGTTTATTGTGCATACAATCCGATTTCGAACATGGCATCACAGCCTAAGATCCAAGCTTGTGGCTTTTTCGATGTTCGAAAAGAAGTAGAAGATGTTTATGAATTGGGACAAACGATAGATACGAGGATGCACCATTATTCCCTGATTTAGAGTATGGATATGGCAACCATAAGCGCAAGGCCGAGAAGGTTGATTTGCAAGAAAAGAAGGGCAGTGGAGACCCTCTTAACATCAAGTATTCGAAGTTCAACATCGGATCATCTTCATGTTCGTCTGTGAGAGACGATCGAATCAAGAAAGAAGCGGCCCAAGAAGAATATAACCGCCAAGTAAGTAAGAAATATCTTATTCCCGAATATCCCTTAGGTATGTATTGTAGTTTATGTAAAGAACCGTTCCATTATCGAAAGAATTGCCCAAAGAAAATGGGAAATATAGAGTTTATGGTGAAAGGGACGGATAACGAGGGTTGGGACGATGTATGGTATGCTAGTTTAACAAGAAAGGAACACGGTTGTGGAAGCAAACATTTGTTCACTTATTTAACAAATTCGTATGGTATTGAAGGAAGTCCGGAAGGATATAGAAAGAAATATTTTAGGGGAAAAGGAAGTGTGTTAGTATCAAGTGGAGGACAAGTCAATCGGACCAGAAGCATTTATTATGTCCCAACATTAAGGAAGAATGTGTTAAGCATCAATAAACTTACACAAGAAGGTTTCGAAATAGACTTTGAAGGAGATGTTTGTCACATATACAAACCATCATTTCAAGAACCAAAAGAAGTAAGAGGGCTGCAGGCCCACAAAAAGCGCATGTGAGGCTGATCGGTCTGAAATTGGTAGTGTCACACCCTCAAAATCCACTTGCGGAGTTTTACCGCGAGGCGCATGACAAACCAGGATCCAAACCAACGATCACAATAAACAATTCTAAATGAATATAAATGCAATTTCAAAACATAGTTTAAAATCCCCGTTTACAGCGGAAGCTTATTCAAAACCATTATTCAATAATAAACCAATGTTCAATGTTTGTAAATCATGCAACTCTAGCTAGACGCCGTGCAGACGCGTGCGCCCTAGTTCCATTCGTGCTACCTTAGCGACCTGAGAAAACATGTAAAAGTTTACGTCAGCACAAAAATGCTGGTGAGTTTACAGGTTTTGTATCCAAGTACCAAGTCCACCTGTCCATACTATAACAAATAGAAAACCAGTATACGCTAGCTAGGCGTACGTTTTGTTACTACCACGATTGGAAAACCATTACTAACGCGAATACCAAAAGTATGCCCGATGTAGTTCCTGTTGTTCCTGTTGTTCCTGTTTGAGACAATATGCACCCGCCGACCCTCCAAGTCGACGAGCGGGGTTGGTCACTCCCAATAGCGCTATTCACATTTCCCCGTTGTGCAAACCCGCACATTCATGGTTCCCCCCGGGACTTCCAAAGATCGTGTAGTACACAATAGAAACCCATAGTATGACAGTAGTTACCAAATAATCGTTTTAACACATGTTTTCTCCCCCGAAAGTATAAACCAGTTTAAAAGAGGGGCCGTAAACTCACCTTAAGTTGCGTTACTCCTTAACCCGAGTAAACCCAGCTGCTATGCTAGTCCCGTAAGCGGCGACCTAACATACGACAGTTACAAGTACTTAGACTAATAACCCGCAGGTTAATTAGTCCCTAGATGTCCAGACCATAACCAAGTTCGTTTGAAAACACCGTGACTGTTTAACCGACCCAAAGTACAAGACTCGACATCCCATTGGTGACCCGAGACTCCCCGTGTTATGTTTACGCTCCAAAACGTACAATAACGCAAGTACACTTAACATACGTTAACGCACAACAAGTTATAGCACATAGTTCACGTATCACCGAAATACATCCAAATATATGTTACCAAGTTATTAGACATGTTACGGGGTTCCTAGCATGTTACTACATGTCAACTCAGGTCTCGGAATGCTAATATACACTTACAGCAGCAGTACACGCGATTAGGGAGGCTAATCGCATGAATGGTCACACGATCAGGGCTAATCGCCCCTGATGTCACGCGATCAGGGCTAATCGCCCCTGATGTCACGCGAGTGGGCTAATCGCCCCTGATGTCATGCGAGTGGGGCTACTCGCCCCTAACACAGGCGATTAGCAAGGCTACTCGCCTGTAACCTTGCTGTTCCGGTTTTTCGCGCGTTTAACGCTCCAAATCAGATCCAGAACGTGTGTAACTACCCAATATCATCCCAATAACTATTCTAAACATGTTTAAACCAAAATCCTTCGTTTAACCTCGTATAATCAGTCCTGCATGAAATCAAGTAATCCAAACATATACACATAGCATGCAATCATCATACTAACATGCATAACAATAACCCTAATAATCAATTACTGAGAGTCCTATCATCATAATATCAATATCAACACTGATCTATCATAATATCATATCAAATCATCATCATGAATCATAAAAACCCTAGCTTTCTAATCATACACACTCATAATGCATGCATATTAGTTATAATCCGATTAACAACCCTTATTGACGATTTTCAGAAAGCTTTTTCGTTTATGAACAGGTCTGGACCATTAGGGATTGATTAAAAACGTTTACAAAGTGTTATGGATGAGAATCAAACCTTAGGATTATGAAAGAATGATGGTTAGACCTTGAAACCTTGTGTTTTTTATCAAAATCGCCTTCCAGAGGTTGTTTATGTGTTTGGGGCGGTTATGGGACGACTAGGGTTGATATTAGGAAGTTTAGGAGGTTAAGCATTGTATTTATAGGCGTTTCTAGTCGTCCAGCACGTTATAGGCGAGTATGCAGCAGTTTCATGCGATTAGGGCTGCTAATCGCATGATTGTGCAGGTGATTGGGCCTAATCGCCCCTACATACACACGAGTAGGGCTCTAATCGCCCCTAAGGTCCTCTACTCGCCTCCCCTACAGGTGATTAGGCTTCCTAATCGCCTGTAGGGGTTGGTTTGGTGCGTTTTGCGCGTTAAACCCCGTTTTAACATATGTTAATACATATTCACGTACCGACAAGTCACATAATGATTGTAAACACATACACAAGTAAATACACATATTTACACTCGTTCACCAATTCCCGGGACTCGAGACTCATACGTTCCGTATGCCCTGACGATCCTACAAATCGTCACCGTTTGTACACTTGGTTAAGGACTGACATCTAACGAACCTCTAGACCAACATCCAATGATCTTCTAGGCTAACCAATAGTTCCCGAACCATAACCCGACTTAACTAACCCAGTTAAGTACAATATACGCGTGACTCGCTAAGGTAGACTTTCATCTAGACAACGTTGTTAACCAAAATTTGCCGGGTGTCACATCATCCCCACGTTAAAAGAATTTTCGTCCCGAAAATTGCTCAAGTACCAAAAGAACAAAAGAAATAACGAAGGAACAAACAAAAGATAGAAACCAAAAGAGAGAGATTTACCCGAGTTGTCACATCATCCCCACGTTAAAAGGAATCTCGACCCGAGATTCATTCAGCTGCCGAAGAGACATGTCTCGACTCAAACGCTTCCTTAGGAAAAAGATGAGGATACTTAGACTTCATCTGATCCTCCCGTTCCCATGTATATTCCGGTCCCCGGTTCGAGTTCCACCGAACCTTAACGATACGAATCTTGCTGTGACGCAGGCTACGAATCTTGTAATCAAGGATCTCTACAGGTTCTTCCACAATCCGAAGACGATCATCAACCTTGATCTCTTCTAGTGGAACGATGAGAGACTCGTCAGCCAGACACTTCTTCAAGTTTGACACGTGAAAGACGTTATGTACGTTACCGAGCTCCGTCGGTAGATCAAGTCGATATGCCACCGGCCCAATCCGTTCCAGGATCGTAAATGGGCCGACATATCGCGGATTGAGTTTGCCATGCTTCCCAAAGCGTATGACGCCCTTCCACGGTGAGACTTTGAGGAGTACCTTGTCATTGACTTGGAATTCCAGTGGTTTGCGACGCTGATCAGCATAACTCTTTTGCCGGTCCCGTGCCGCCGCCAACCGATTACGAATCTGTACGATCTTTTCCGAAGTTTCGTACACTAGTTCAGGCCCAGTGAGTTGACTCTCACCCACTTCAGCCCAGCAAAGAGGAGAACGGCATTTCCGTCCGTACAGTGCTTCGAACGGAGCAGCCTTGATGCTCGTGTGATAACTGTTATTGTACGAGAATTCTACCAACGGCAGATGAGCTTCCCAACCCTTGCCAAAATCGATCACACATGCCCGCAGCATGTCTTCTAAAGTTTGAATCGTACGCTCACTCTGACCGTCAGTCTGTGGATGGTAAGCCGTACTCATGTCTAGTTGGGTACCCAAAGCCTTGTGCAAAGACTTCCAAAAGTGAGAAGTAAAATGGGAGTCACGATCCGAGATAATAGAAACTGGTACCCCGTGCTTAGAAACAACTTCTTTCAAGTAAAGACGAGCCAAACGATCCATGGTGTCGGTCTCCTTAATAGCAAGAAAATGGGCTGATTTTGTCAACCGATCGACAATCACCCATATCTTGTCGTTCCCGCTTGGTGATTTAGGAAGTTGTGTGACAAAATCCATAGTAATCCGTTCCCATTTCCATTCCGGAATTTCAGGTTGTTGCAGGAGACCCGACGGTTTCTGGTATTCCACCTTGACCTTAGCACAGGTCAAGCATTTGCTCACGTATGAGGCTATGTCCGACCTCATGTTTGGCCACCAGTAAAGCACCTTCAGATCTTGGTACATCTTATCCGAACCAGGATGAATAGAATACCGGGACTTATGAGCCTCATCAAGGACAAGCTCCCGTAGTCCCCCGAACAAAGGAACCCATATACGTTCTGCAAAATAGTGCAAGCCATCAGGCCTTCGCTCTAGGTGCTTGTCGGCACCGTGCATAGTTTCAGCTTTAAGGTTTTCCTCCTTCAAAGCTTCTAATTGGGCAGAACGGAGTTGATCAGGTAACGATGAATGAATAGTGAGCTGCAACGCCCGAACACGACGAGGTTTAGTAGATTCCTTCCTGCTCAAGGCGTCTGCTACAACATTCGCCTTGCCAGGATGGTACTTAATAGCACAATCATAGTCGTTCAAAAGTTCGATCCAACGGCGCTGCCGTATGTTCAAGTGTTGTTGGTCGAAAATGTGTTGGAGACTCTTGTGATCGGTGTAGATGGTGCATTTGGTACTGTACAAGTAATGTCTCCAAATTTTCAACGCGAATACCACGGCACCCAACTCCAAGTCATGAGTTGTGTAGTTCTTCTCGTGCACTTTGAGTTGACGAGAAGCATACGCGATCACTTTCTCGCGTTGCATCAACACGCAACCGAGTCCATGAATGGAAGCATCACAGTAGACAACAAAATCATCAGGACCCTCAGGTAAGGACAAAATAGGAGCAGAACACAGTTTAGACTTCAGTTCTTCAAACGCGGACTCTTGTGATTCACCCCAGTCGAACTTTCTATCCTTCTGAGTGAGAATGGTGAGGGGTTGAGCAATCTTCGAGAACCCCTGAATGAAACGACGATAGTAGCCCGCAAGGCCTAGGAATTGCCGCACCTCAGTTGGCGTCTTTGGTGCTCCCCAGTCCTTGATCGCTTCGATTTTAGCTGGATCGACATGAATCCCTAGTTCATTATCCACATGTCCTAGGAATTGAACTTCGCGTAACCAAAAGTCACACTTTGAGAACTTGGCGTAAAGTTGTTCCCGTCGCAAGAGTTCCAAAACTAACCGCAGATGTTCCCTGTGTTCGGTCTCGTTCTTGGAGTAGATCAGAATGTCATCAATAAACACAATGACGAATTTGTCCAAATATGGTTTACAGACGCGGTTCATCAAGTCCATGAAAACCGCCGGTGCGTTCGTAAGACCGAAAGGCATGACCAAGAATTCAAAATGGCCATAACGTGTTCGAAAAGCAGTCTTTGCAACGTCAGCCTCCCTGACGCGCAGCTGGTGATAACCGGACCTCAAATCGATCTTGGAATAATAACTAGAACCCTGAAGCTGGTCGAATAGATCATCAATACGTGGAAGAGGATAACGGTTCTTGACGGTCAATTTGTTCAGTTCTCTGTAGTCTACGCACAATCGGAAACTCCCGTCCTTCTTCTTAACAAATAAAATCGGGGCTCCCCAAGGGGAAGAACTTGGCCGGATGAAACCCTTGTCCAAGAGTTCCTGTAACTGACTAGACAATTCCTGCATCTCGGGAGGTGCAAGACGGTAGGGGGCCCGAGCAATAGGAGCAGCCCCTGGTACAAGGTCAATACCGAACTCGACTTGACGATGAGGAGGAAGACCAGATAAATCATCGGGAAAAACATCAGGAAACTCGCGTACCACCGGAATGTCGTCGATCTTCTTTTCATCACCAGAGGAAACAGATAAAAGCGCCAATACGGCTGGATAACCCTTTCGAAGACACTTAAGGGCTTTCATGCTAGAGATGATGTTTAGCGGAACACCACCCTTGATACCGTACACAGAAAGAAATTCTCCATCAGGGAGAGGAATCCGAATAACCTTATCGTAACAGACGATCTCCGCGCGATACAAAGATAACCAATCCATTCCTACCACAACGTCAAAACTACCCAATGGTACCGGCATAAGGTCGATGGGGAACGATAAACCCGACAACTCTAATTGACACTCCCGAAGAACACTAGTAGCTTCAATCGTTTTACCGTCAGCTAACTCAATAATATACTTGGTTTCTAATGGTACGGGTACTACATCTAGCAGTCGACTAACATCCATGGATACAAAACTCTTGTCGGCACCAGAATCAAATAACACGCTAACAGAACGATTATTGAGAAGAAACGTACCGGTGACTGTGTCAGGGTCCTGTCTAGCCTCAGCGGCTCCAATGACGAAGGCACGTGCATTTCTGCCGCCGCCCCCGTTGTTCCCATTCCCGTTGTTTCCACCCTGTTTCAGTTTTGGGCAATCCTTCTTGTAATGCCCAGTGTCACCACAGTTGTAGCATCCTTGTTTCCCTGTAGTCCCCTGAGTAGTCGGAGCTGAACTGTTGGTCGGAGCCTGAGTCAATGGAAGTGTAGCCCGACAATCTTTAGCATAGTGGCCTGTTCGCTGGCAGCGGTGACAACGGTTACTGTCGCAGTTCCCTTGATGATGGCGTCCACACTTGTTGCATTTGGGTAGTTTTCCCGCATAACCACCCTGCTTGTTACCCGAAGAAGATGAACCCCCATTATCAAACCTTTTACCCTGCTGTGCAGACCCAGACCCTTTCCCGTCGTTTTCCCACTTGCGCTTGTTGTTCTCTTGAGCCTTAACTGTTGAACCCTTCGCAGGCAAAATCCCCTCATTCACTTTTAAGTTGGTCATCCTATGGGCCGATCGAACTACCTCCGCATACGTAGGATGATTTCCAGCAGCCACTAACCCTGCAATTTCCGGTACTAACCCTGAGACATAATGTTCAATCTTACGGTACTCTGGCACGTGCAGATCGGGACACAGCACTGCCAACTCATTCCTCCTCACAGTATACTTCTCGATTTCTGACCCAGTCATCTTGAGGTTCCACACCTCATGCTCCAGCTTCTGTACCTCTTCCCTCGGGCAATACTCCCGCTTCAGCAACTGCACAAAATTCTCCCATGGCATAGCATATGCCTCCCCAATACCCATGTTCTGGGTGATGCCATTCCACCAAGTCAATGCCACGTCCTGAAACAACGCAGCAGAATACTTCACCCGATCTTCTGGAAGACAGTTACACATCAGAAATACCGACTCCACTTTCTCCAACCACCTAAGCAAACTAACCGCACCCTCAGTGCCAGAGAATTCCTGGGGCTTACAGTCCCGGAACATCTTGTAGGTGCACATGGGTGGGGGTGGGTCAACAGGACCACCTGAAATGAAACGTATGAGAAACCACGAATAACGTAAACAAGGCTCACCAATGAGGCAAAGAAAATGGATAACACAACTTACCACCACCGTTGTGCCCTAACTGGAAGGCAGCTTGGAGCAAGTTGTTCAGATCAGCCTGTGATAGGTTAATACCTCCACCACGACCACCAGCACCACCGCGACCACCACCACGTCCACCATTGCGACCACCTCCACGTCCTCCACGCACTCCAGACATGATTCTGGCAGAAAGAACGAGAAAATTTAGTTTCGCAGTTAAAGATAACCACTAATGTTCACAAGATCAAAAGCTAGATCCAATCCAGGACTATCCCCTCAAACCCAGAGCTCACTAGGGCTTCCATGCATTTCGGTTTATGATTTTGTGTGCACCCAAAATGATAAACCGCTCTACATGGTCCTCCAAGTGTTCTCCTAGTTCAAAGTTCAAATCACCGAACATAGACTCTTAGCTACACACCGTAATACTACGGTAGTTTATGACAAGTGTTTCTATTGGAGTGCGAAAGGGAGATGTCCGAGCCTTGGACAAATCTCAAGAGCACACGAGTTACTCCAATAGACTACACTGCCTAGATAATAAGTAACCCAACCTAAGATAGAACGGATGATGTAACGTAGAAAGACCAACGATTTAGAGACACCCCGACAAGACCATACGTAAACCACTATAACGTTTAGTACCATGTGATCGTCTAGTGTGTGCGACTCGGCTATAGACTAGACTCTACATGCAGTCCTAGTTCACTATAACCATTGGCTCTGATACCAATCTGTCACACCCTCAAAATCCACTTGCGGAGTTTTACCGCGAGGCGCATGACAAACCAGGATCCAAACCAACGATCACAATAAACAATTCTAAATGAATATAAATGCAATTTCAAAACATAGTTTAAAATCCCCGTTTACAGCGGAAGCTTATTCAAAACCATTATTCAATAATAAACCAATGTTCAATGTTTGTAAATCATGCAACTCTAGCTAGACGCCGTGCAGACGCGTGCGCCCTAGTTCCATTCGTGCTACCTTAGCGACCTGAGAAAACATGTAAAAGTTTACGTCAGCACAAAAATGCTGGTGAGTTTACAGGTTTTGTATCCAAGTACCAAGTCCACCTGTCCATACTATAACAAATAGAAAACCAGTATACGCTAGCTAGGCGTACGTTTTGTTACTACCACGATTGGAAAACCATTACTAACGCGAATACCAAAAGTATGCCCGATGTAGTTCCTGTTGTTCCTGTTTGAGACAATATGCACCCGCCGACCCTCCAAGTCGACGAGCGGGGTTGGTCACTCCCAATAGCGCTATTCACATTTCCCCGTTGTGCAAACCCGCACATTCATGGTTCCCCCCGGGACTTCCAAAGATCGTGTAGTACACAATAGAAACCCATAGTATGACAGTAGTTACCAAATAATCGTTTTAACACATGTTTTCTCCCCCGAAAGTATAAACCAGTTTAAAAGAGGGGCCGTAAACTCACCTTAAGTTGCGTTACTCCTTAACCCGAGTAAACCCAGCTGCTATGCTAGTCCCGTAAGCGGCGACCTAACATACGACAGTTACAAGTACTTAGACTAATAACCCGCAGGTTAATTAGTCCCTAGATGTCCAGACCATAACCAAGTTCGTTTGAAAACACCGTGACTGTTTAACCGACCCAAAGTACAAGACTCGACATCCCATTGGTGACCCGAGACTCCCCGTGTTATGTTTACGCTCCAAAACGTACAATAACGCAAGTACACTTAACATACGTTAACGCACAACAAGTTATAGCACATAGTTCACGTATCACCGAAATACATCCAAATATATGTTACCAAGTTATTAGACATGTTACGGGGTTCCTAGCATGTTACTACATGTCAACTCAGGTCTCGGAATGCTAATATACACTTACAGCAGCAGTACACGCGATTAGGGAGGCTAATCGCATGAATGGTCACACGATCAGGGCTAATCGCCCCTGATGTCACGCGATCAGGGCTAATCGCCCCTGATGTCACGCGAGTGGGCTAATCGCCCCTGATGTCATGCGAGTGGGGCTACTCGCCCCTAACACAGGCGATTAGCAAGGCTACTCGCCTGTAACCTTGCTGTTCCGGTTTTTCGCGCGTTTAACGCTCCAAATCAGATCCAGAACGTGTGTAACTACCCAATATCATCCCAATAACTATTCTAAACATGTTTAAACCAAAATCCTTCGTTTAACCTCGTATAATCAGTCCTGCATGAAATCAAGTAATCCAAACATATACACATAGCATGCAATCATCATACTAACATGCATAACAATAACCCTAATAATCAATTACTGAGAGTCCTATCATCATAATATCAATATCAACACTGATCTATCATAATATCATATCAAATCATCATCATGAATCATAAAAACCCTAGCTTTCTAATCATACACACTCATAATGCATGCATATTAGTTATAATCCGATTAACAACCCTTATTGACGATTTTCAGAAAGCTTTTTCGTTTATGAACAGGTCTGGACCATTAGGGATTGATTAAAAACGTTTACAAAGTGTTATGGATGAGAATCAAACCTTAGGATTATGAAAGAATGATGGTTAGACCTTGAAACCTTGTGTTTTTGATCAAAATCGCCTTCCAGAGGTTGTTTATGTGTTTGGGGCGGTTATGGGACGACTAGGGTTGATATTAGGAAGTTTAGGAGGTTAAGCATTGTATTTATAGGCGTTTCTAGTCGTCCAGCACGTTATAGGCGAGTATGCAGCAGTTTCATGCGATTAGGGCTGCTAATCGCATGATTGTGCAGGTGATTGGGCCTAATCGCCCCTACATACACACGAGTAGGGCTCTAATCGCCCCTAAGGTCCTCTACTCGCCTCCCCTACAGGTGATTAGGCTTCCTAATCGCCTGTAGGGGTTGGTTTGGTGCGTTTTGCGCGTTAAACCCCGTTTTAACATATGTTAATACATATTCACGTACCGACAAGTCACATAATGATTGTAAACACATACACAAGTAAATACACATATTTACACTCGTTCACCAATTCCTGGGACTCGAGACTCGTACGTTCCGTATGCCCTGACGATCCTACAAATCGTCACCGTTTGTACACTTGGTTAAGGACTGACATCTAACGAACCTCTAGACCAACATCCAATGATCTTCTAGGCTAACCAATAGTTCCCGAACCATAACCCGACTTAACTAACCCAGTTAAGTACAATATACGCGTGACTCGCTAAGGTAGACTTTCATCTAGACAACGTTGTTAACCAGAATTTGCCGGGTGTCACAGGTAGTCTAATGTTATCAACAAGGTAAAGTCAGCTAGTCAAATTTTGGTCAACGAAAGTCAAAGTCAAACGGCTCACAGTCAACGCATAAGGCGACTCGAGGAATTCGTATAATAGATCAACGAGTGAATCCCAAGTTATGATCAAGAATGGCGTTGCGGATAAATAAATATATTTTGTTTAGACAAAATATATTTATTATTTTAGAAAAATAGTTTTCTTGTTTAGTGAGTGTTTTAGTAATCTGTTAACCCTAGGGACCTAAATGTAATTATCCTAAGTGTGTTTAGGCTATAAATAGAATGATTGATTAAGGTTTTAGATAACACACATTCTAGAGATTTGGGGTTATCATTGTATTATCATATTATGCAAATCATCTAGTGGCTTCATTGAATATTTAGTGTGTGTACATCTTTATTTAATCATCAAAATCAGATTTTAGCTTGAAATCGATCCTACAATTTGGTATAAGAGCTTGGTACTTGAATTTGGGTTTAACCATATACAAATTCATTTTTTAATCTGATTTTTGTTGAAGATTTTATAGATTTTGAAAGTTTTTGGGTTTTTCATTGTTCAAGCATTTTCTTAAAAAAATCTAAATCTGAAAGGTTTATTTGATCACGGTGTGATTAGGAAGATATAGAGGAGTTGTTTTTGTACCAGATCAGAAGGTTTTTTTAGCGAGTTTTCAGAATTTCTAAACTAATATGGGCGTATTTGTTCTTGAGGTTGCATTTTTGTCTACTTATTTATTTTTCCGACGTTTTTATTTTTCCGGCGACTTTATTTTTCGGTGTATTGACCAAAGGTGAATTTGGGGACAGTGGTTTAGTCATTTACGACTTTATCACGATGTATTTCTTCCAGTCCGGCTTACTTGTTCAGGCGTAGTTTTTCAAGCTGGCATACTTAAATTAAAAAAATATATAGTTCTTATGATAATTTTGGTGCGTTTGATATTCCAAAACTACTACGATTAGCCGAGATATATCCACGTGATTTTGATGATGAAGATAAAAGAAGACTTCCAGTTGAACTTAAAAGCTACATTGATAATATAAAAGCATATACACAATTTACCAAATTGAATGGTTTATTGTATACCAAAGATACACCATACACCATATTGGTTTATCATTTATTGAAGCTAGCTCTGACATTACCCGTCGCAACCGCAACCATTGAAAGAAACTTTTCAGCAATGAAGTTTGTGAAGAACAGTTTGCGTAATAGGATTGGTGATGAGATCTTAAACGATAGTTGTATTGCTTTTACTGAAAAGGACTTACTAAGAAACGTGGAGATAGAATATGTTATAGATAGATTCCAAAAAATGAAGACCTAAAGAGAACAACTTTAAATTTTAGAATTTTGTTATGCATATGTAACGACGTTTAAATTACTTTAGGCTTCTTTTTGTTGATTATATAATTTTAGTGTTATTACTTTTGGTATACGACCCGACCTGGGCCACCTGATGCATAAACGACCCAGGGGCTTAGATTCTGCACCCCATTAAAAATTTCCTGGATCCATCACTGGTTCCTTGCTAGATTTTTTACTGTGTGTCTGGTATTAACTCGGAAAGAAATGGTTCATCATTTGGTAAATCATCTCAAATTGTTTGTTGCCGAGTCCAAGTGAACCTTCCCGGTACTTAATCCTTTCATTATATAAAAAGAAAATAGTTCAAATAAATATGGTAAGTAAGAAAAATACAACAAATAACGTACCCATGTGACACATACACGGGTGTAACAAATAAAGTTTGTAATAAGTTTAAAGCTATAAATAATTATACATGCACAAGTCATAAGTTAATCTTTATGAAAATGAACAAAATTGACCCAAGTAAGCTGCACAATGACTAAAAGTAGAAATAAAAAGGACTTGTTCAAGTATCGGTAGCATCACCAAATAAAAACTATATTACAACTAGCTATACTATATTATACAACATATGGAAGGATTCCAACCAAATTTAAGTAATTACAACATATAATGTATATGGTACAATAACTTAATGAATGTAGTAAAGGGATGAAGTTGTCTTTTTACATTAACAATTAAGTTGATTTTAAAATAATAAAGTTATTAGTGACTATCATGTTTCTAACTCTTTTATAAGTTATTAGTGACTATCTATGTTCCTAACTCCTTTATCTTATTTATGTCTATACCTTCTATTAAAGCCCTATAAATAGTGGCCACTGTGTTGTTATTATATACATCTCAATGAAACAATTCTCCCATTCCTTATTCTCTTTATAATCTTTGTTTTGTTAGTAAGCATTGTCACCGGCTTCTTTCTTCAATTTGTACATTTTTGAGGCCTTATTGTTACTGATATCTTATAGTTGCCTTCTACCATGAAAACAGTTAACGAACTATTTTCTTTTGTTTCTGCAGATTCATAAGGGATTTTGTGTACGAGAAAATTACGGATAACCGCTATGTTGTATTTGGTCATTCAAAATTTTGTGAAATATAGGGTACTGATTTTAAGGTAACCTTTTGTTCACCATTAAAACAATATTCTTGCAAACATTATGTGTTTACGCCCCCAACCAATCCATACTTTGTTGTGTTTATATTCTTTTATACAATTAATACCTAGGGTTGTATTTTTATATTTAGGAAGTTCATAGAAAAGAAATCGAATAATATATTGATACATGGAACCATCGTAGTTGCTTATAAAATTGATAGGTAATGTACTGATGTGCCATCATTTACACGTGTTTTATACGCATAATTAGCCGGAAAATAGGACGTTTTTGAGCTTATAACACTTAAAAATGCTACATAATCGTTCCTATTTTAATTTCTCAGGAAAATGAAGCTCCAACCTGAAAAGAAGTGATTTCCGGGCAAGAATCAAGTAAAACAGAGATTCCTGGAGAACCGAGGCTACCTACAAAATAAAAGGTGCAAAGACTGAAGACAATAAAACGCAACTTGGTGCTTGGGTCTGCACACAAAAAGACAAGTTACAAACTTGGGGGACAATAAAAAGCTTCTCAGAAGGGACAAAATTGTGGCTATGAGACAAAGGGTACAAGCTACAACCACCACCTTGTCTCCCACATGCAAGGTTTTGGACTACAAGAAAGGAACATGTTTGCTTCTTTGCCTATAAATAGAAACCTCCTCCTCCATATTTGGGGTGCCTTCTTGGATCGACTTCCAAGTTTCTTGTAGAGTTCTTGGGGTCTTGTGGGAGGCCTTAGGGCAATCCAAAAATCCTTCCAAGGTTAGGATCCATCCTACCTTGGTTTCTTGACCGAGAATGGTGTCGTAGGAGTAGTTTACATGCAATAAACGTCGAGGGTAGTGAGGATCACATTTGAGGCATTGGATCAAGGAAATTGAAGGCTTGTCTATGAGTTGGAGACAATTGGGATGGAATCGTTTATTAGAGCTATCAAGACAATTGGGCCATTTAGTCAATGGCCCACTCCGAATATTATGTCCAAGGGCCTAGTTATATAAGGGTTTACTAACCCTAATATGTTCATTTATTCATATATTTTGTTTCTCTACTTTCTCTCTCTAAGTTTCATGAGTCTTCTTCTTTATACTTTGGTCTAGGGTTTGTTGATTTTGGGTCTATAATAGATTGATCGTAGCAAATCTGTTAGGCTAGAGTTTGTTTATGTAATAATCATCGTGTTAATGATAGTTTGGGTTTTGAGTCTATAGATGTGTTGTGGATTATTGTTTCAGAGTCTTTAGTTTATAAAGTTTTCAATATTTGTCTTGAGATCTAAACTCTTGATTATCAAAAAATGACAGCATTAGGATCTACGAATGCAGCTAAGACCAACGAGAACACTTTCTCTAAAGCATCATCGATGAGCACCTATGCACATCCGTCTGTGTAACACCCCAACCGATGGCGGAAATATCGGGGTGTCACGTAGTGACGATTGTTCAATAGCTCATGGCAACTAATGAAGTTTCAATAGATTATTAAAAATATTTACATACAATCAAATAAGTTTGGGAAACAGTTAACAAGTTTAGTTAAATTAAATCTAAGGCTTCAACTCCTATGTGTTACACAAGCAAATGCTAAAACATCCAAGCAAATGAATACCTGAAACATGTTAAGTTTGGAAAATGGAGGGGGTCAACTATAAATAGTTGGTGAGAATACATAAGTTTTAAATAAGTAGTGACAAAGTTCATGTAGCAATTATTGTCACAAAGGATTAAACAAAGATAGTGTGTGAACATGATCTACTAGTAGCTCAAGTCATTGTTTTGTACAATCAACCCTTGTGTCGACTGAGACCTAACTCGCAAGTTAGTAAATGTTGTTACTGTTTCGATCATCCCTGAATTTATGCGGGGGATGGGCTTGTCAGATCTATAGCGTTATAATCAACACAGGGGCTTGATCAAAGTTAATAAATGTACTGAGGCGGACTATATACCACAACCAGTTCACAAGTATTTGATGCGAAAATGTAATTGCACAAATTTCAAACATGTTTCACCCCAAAATTATTGAAAACATAAAAAAAAAGTGGGGATATATAAACTCACCTTAGCAAGCAAGCAAAATCCAAGTATGCAATAGTAGGTAAATATTCCCAAAGGTATCAACCTAGATTTGGCATTATAAGTTCTAAATGTCACAAGTCTAATAAGTCTAAGATTTCTAGATCGATCTATTAGGGTTCTCTAGTTTTGGGAAAGACTCTTAAATGTTAATGTTTTACTTAAATATATAATAATATTTAAACATTATAAATTTTTAAATAATCTAAAAGATATAACTTTTGAAAGTATGAAAAAAATATATTTTATATTTATTTAAAATAAAACAATTTATTTATACAAAAGATTTTCATAGAATAATAAGATAAATATAAATGTGTGTGTATATATATATATATTTCTTTTTCGAAAGGTTTATATCTTTGGTGCATTATATTAGAAATAATTTTAGAAAAATTTTGGCTTTTGAATCGTTAAAAACGGAATTTTTATGAATTAGTTATGAATAAAACAAGTTAAATAACAATTAATATATAATATTCAGCTAAAAAATAATAATTGAACCAGTTCTAAAAGGACTCGAACTCGGGACCTTTCCTTGAAAACATGACAAACAAACCATCTGCTCTAAACAATCAGTTAGTGTTTGGTCCAGGTCCAGTAACAAGGTTTATAAACAAATAGTAATGATTCAGTTTTTTTTTTTTTTAACAAAAACCAATAAGCCGATTCTCATAAGGATCGAACCCGGGTGTTCTTATTGTTAAACGAATGCAGAACCAGCTGGTCTAAAGGACCAGTTGCTTATAATCTCGATCAGCAGCTTTATAACCAGATTATGTATTGGTCATCTTCCCCAGATCGATCCCAATACAAGCCCTAACCCACGACCCAATCAATTAACCACATAAACAAACCACGATTGATCGATATAATATAGGGCTTTTATAGATCTAACATAAACGACCAATCACTAAGAATTAATTGGATTAACACTTACCAGATGCGAAGGAAAAGCGGAGAACAATCACGAAGGAGAAAGCTCGATTTCGTCTGAATAATCGACGAACAGAGGAAAATTGGTTGTGGGTTTTGTTGGTATGAATCCAGAGGGTAATGGGGAGGGGTATTTATAGGGTGTTAAACAAAAATAAGAACGAATTGGGATCGAAAAGGGATAAGGATAAAGGCTGTTCAAGAATTTGAAAATAATCCGGAAATTTAATCTCAATGTCACGATTAGAATGGGTCTAAGGTCGGTTTTTTTATGTGATAAACATGAATTCAAAACGAAATCTTGATATGATAACTGATTTCGATCAATTTAGAGGATTTGAATGGAGATGATGATGATAAGGCTTAAGCTTTTACAAGATAAAATCCGTTAGACAGAAATAATAACAAACTGATCATCTAGTTCAGTTGGATGGCATGCGTGTTTGTAACGTAAAGGGTCTCAAGTTCGACTCTTTAGTCAAACATGTAATTATCCCTTTTTTTGTTTTATACATACATATATAATCATTATTATTATTATTCTCTAACATCTTGGAGGAGGATATGTGTTAAAAAAAATTCAAATAACACTTCATTTATGTTATATAAACTAAATTTTGTAAATATATATATATATATATATATATATATGTGTGTGTGTGTGTGTGTGTGTGTTTAACTCATGTAATATTTGGACCCAATAACGCCAATATAGTTAAAATAATAAAACTTCGAGGATAAAGTTAAAATAAAAGAAAAACAAAGAGTCTTATGGAATCGACTAAGAAATAAACTAAATGAAACATAAATGAAAAATACGCGAGGTTACAGTCTCCCCTACTTTTGGGAATTTCGTCCCGAAATTGATGCGGGAGAGACTAAAAAAATTATAGTAGATATCAAAGATCGCATGATTAATTTTAAAGAGAAACAAGGGACTTGAATGGCAGAGTTGGTAGCTTTCAAAGGATCAATGTGATAGAATAAATGTCTAAGTTGTAACAAATGATGGGAATTGGAGTATGTGGTATAAGAATTCAAGTTTCAAGATGACACAATCAAAGAGTTTTAGGTTGAAAAATTATGTTGATCGAATCTAGATTAATATAAAGACTTACAACACAAACAAGGGCTAGTCCTGAGTTTGATCCACGGTCTTATTTTCGATGCACCATTCGCGTTTATATATAGGGTGTACCGCAGCTAACCCACCACACCTTTGGTGTTTCGAAAGCGTACTGAACATCTCCCCAGTTAACCTAAATAGAATTTCACACCACCTTAACGTACCTGTAAATTCATGATTACGTTCCGGACCGCAATCACCAATTTACCTTACATTAAGGTTTTATGTCGTTCTAGAATCCTAGTCTATAACAACGTATTAAAGAAAAATAAATTTCGCAAAACAATGATGTGTCTATGTGGCTGTGAAGACAGACACATTGAGTCACAATGGTTTTTTTTAACACAGAAATGTGAATATGCGACTGTGAAAACCAACACGTTGGGTTACAACGAGTCGTTACAATAATGAGACTAATGTCGTTACAATAATGAAAAGTTTTAAGTGTGAGCTACATCCCAAATAGGGAGCCCACTGAGTAAGATGTTTGCGCATGGTATCCAAAATGAGTCCAACTGTTGAGCAGGCAAGAAAAACCTCTACCAGTCGTTGAGCAGGTTATTAGAACCTCTACCGACTGTTGAGTAGGCATGATGACCCTTACCAATCGTTGAGTAGGTTATTAGGTACTCCACTAACTGTTAAGCACGCAATTCATCCTCTATTAGTTGTTGAGTGGATAAATGTAGCAAATGTAACAAATTTTTCATAGTTCAACACGTATGATAATACACACATACAAGCAAGTTTGTAAATGCAACAAGTATCAGGTATCGAATGCGACTTGTAATTGAGTTGCTCTAGACAAGGTTAATGAGCCTAAGTGTGGTTTCACTAGTTGATGGTTATAGCAATAGTTCATATTTGCTAGCCATGTTTCCAAGAATTACGAATAATCAAATATGCAAATAGAATAGGTAATCAAATCCTCATGTATCAAGAAGAATCAAGTTTTATGCAACAAACAATCATTGTAGGATTAAGAAGCAGGGATCAAGTTTCAATAGTTTGGTTATCATAGAAATCAAGTTCATATTCGAAAAGACGAAGAATACGTGTTTAATCCTTGAGAGAATGATGAAAACCCATATAGTATAATTAAGGTTGTAAAGATTAGTGAATGTAAAAATAATTGATGAATGGTTTAGTTTATAAGTCAAGAGAAGGAATAAGGTGGTCATGTTTGTGATAAAGTAGGAAATGTGGATAGTGGTCTGTGTGATCTAAAGAGGGTTTTGTTTTAAATTGATTTTTAAATGCGGCTTTTGTTCTCAAAATTCGAAATTACATTGAGCATCTAGTACGGAAATCATGATCAATTATTTTGGAAAACAAAATATTTTTATGACAATATGTCAGTTAAAGCATAAAAATGTCATTTGAAAAAGGGCAATGTTTGTAAAGTTAGATATGATCTTTGTTTAAATAATGATTGTTTGCAAAGCTGGTGAAGATTTCGATGAAAACAGTAGTCGTTTATTTTGGAATTAGAAAGATTAGGGTATGAATATTAGTAGTCAAATCAATAGCTTTTTTAAAACAACAGGGTTAAAACATTTGCAGCTTAAATCAATAAGTTTTCAAGCAAAAGGACTCAAGAAGTAATAAAGTTATAATGTATAGGTAAATGTTTATGCAACAAGGAGATTCATGAGGTTTGGAAATAGTAAAACACATGTGACATATATGGATCCTTGCAAAAGAAGCAGGTTTGTGATACAAGGATCATAAAACTCGGACTGGGTGATATCAATAAGCAAGGGAATGGATTTTGTATTCAGGAATCAACACAAAGTATGAAGTTAGGATGAAGCTTCGTAAAGTAATATCGAGCTCAATCCTTTGAAGGAATTGAAAATCAAGGAAGTAGGCACCAAGCCTAGGAATAAAGTCTTCAGCATATTCCTCTTTGGGATGATGCATTGTAGTTCCACCCGTGGATAATGTTGGAGATTCTTAGCATGAGGAAAGAGAGTCAAAGGAAGGAGAGAGAGAGAGAGAGAGAGAGAGAAGCATGAAATGAAGCGCAAAATGTACAAAAAAAAACTCACATAAACAAACAGCAAGCAACAAAAAGGTCACTCATGCCGGACTCTTAAGGTTATAGTCTAGGCCATTATTCTAATAACCTAATTCCCTATAACCATGGCTCTGATACCAATCTGTAACACCCCAACCGATGGCAGAAACATCGACGTGTCACGTAGTGATGATTGTTCAATAGCTCATGGCTACTAATGAAGTTTCAATAGATTATTAAAAATATGTACATACAATCAAATAAGTTTAGGCAACAACTAACAAGTTTAGTTAAATTAAATCTAAGGCTTCAACTCCTATGTGTTCCACAAGCAAATGCTAAAACTTCCAAGCAAATGAATACCTGAAACATGTTAAGTTGGAAAATGGAGGGGGTCAACTATAAATAGTTGGTGAGAATACACAAGTTTTAAATAAGTAGTGATAAAATTCATGTAGCAATTACTGTGACAAAGGATTAAACAAAGATAGTGTGTGAACATGATCTACTGGTAGCTCAAGTCATTGTTTTGTACAATCAACCCTTGTGTCGACTGAGACCTAACTCGCAAGTTAGTAAATGTTGTTATTATTTCGATCATCCCTGATTTTATGCGGGGGATGGGCTTGTCAGACCTATAGCGTTATAATCTACACAGGCGGCTAGATCAAAGTTAATGAATGTACTGAGGCGGACTATATACCACAACCAGTTCTCAAGTTTTGATGCGAAAATGTAATTGCACAAGTTTCAAACATGTTTCACCCTAAAAATATTGAAAACAGAAAAAAAAAAAAAAGTGGAGATATGTAAACTCACCTTAACAAGCAAGCAAAATCCAAGTATGCAATAGTAGGTAAATATTCCCAAAGGTATCAACCTAGATTTGGCATTATAAAGTCTAAATGTCACAAGTCTAATAAGTCTAAGAATTCTAGATCGATCGATTAGGGTTCCCTAATTTTGGGAAAGACACTTAAATGTTAATGCTTTAGTTAAAAATATAATAATATTTAAAACATTATAAATTTTTACATAATCTAAAAGATATAACTTTTAAAAGTATGAAAAAAATATAGTTTATATTTATTTAAAATAAAACAATTTATTTATACAAAGGATTTTCATAGGATAAATATAAATGTGTGTGTGTGTATGTGTATATATATATATATATATATTTCCGAAAGGTTTATATCTTTGGTGCATTATATTAGAAATAATTTTAGAAAAGTTTTGGTTTTTGAATCGTTCAAAATGGAATTTTTATGAATTAGTTATGAATAAAACAAGTTAAATAACCATTAGTACATAATATTCAGCTAAAAAATAATAATTGAACCAGTTCTAAAAGGACTCGAACTCGGGACATTTCCTTGAAAACATGACAAACAAACCATCTGCTCTAAACAATCAGTTAGTGTTTGGTCCAGGTCCAGTAACAAGATTTATAAACAAACAATAATGATTCAGTTTTTTTTTAACAAAAACCAATAACCCGGTTCTCATAAGGATCAAACCCGGGTGTTCTTATTGTTAAACGAATGCAGAACCAGCTGGTCTAAAGGACCAGTTGCTTATAATCTCGATCAGCAGCTTTATAACCAGATTATGTATTGGTCATCTTCCCCAAATCGATCCCAATACAAGCCCTAACCCACGACCCAATCAATTAATCACATAAGCAAACCACGATTGATCGATATAATATAGGACTTTTATAGATCTAACATAAACGACCAATCACTAAGAATTAATTGGATTAACACTTACCAGATGCAGAGGAAAAGCGGAGAACAGTAACGAAGGAGAAAGCTCGATTCCGTCTGAATAATCGACGAACAAAGGAAAATTGGTTGTGGGTTTTGTTGGTATGAATCCAGAGGGTAATGGGGAGGGGTATTTATAGGGTGTTAAACGATAATAAGAACGAATTGGGTTCGAAAAGTGATAAAAAAAAAAAGGCAGTTCAAGAATTTGATATTAATCGGGAAATTTAATCTCAATGTCACGATTAGAATGGGTCTAAGGTCGGTTTTTTTATGTGATAAACATGAATTCAAAACGAAATCTTGATATGATAACTGATTTGGATCGATTTAGAGGATTTGAATGGAGATGATGATGATAAGGCTTAAGCTTTTACAAGATAAAATCCATTAGACAGAAATAATAACAAACTGATCATCTAGATCAATTGGATGGCACGCGTGTTTGTAACGTAAAGGGTCTCAAGTTCGACTCTTGAGTCAAACATGTAATTATCCTTTTTTTGTTTTATACATACATATATAATTATTATTATTATTCTCTAACATCTTGGAGGATATGTGTTAAAAAAGAATTCAAATAACACTTCATTTATGTTATATAAACTAAATTTTGTAAATATATATATATATATATATATATATATATATGTTTAACTCATATAATATTTGGATCCAATAACGCCAATATACTTCGGGTTTCATTCAAAGACCGACCCGACGTCAAAACACCAAATTATATTATGACACAACGCAGCAGATCACCAAGAAGTTGCTAGAAGTGCTGATCATGTATCCAAAAAGGTAATTCAATCATCATAAATTTATTTATTTTCTTTTATATACACTAGTTGTCTTAACAAAATAAATTTTCTTATAGCAACACCATCCAGAGTATATTCCACCAATATCAATGAAGAAATGGACGATAACGAAAATTTGGAAAATGACAACAATGATCAAGAACAATTACAAGGCTTCGAGTTCGGAAAAGCAATAGGTTCGCTTTAACTACTTAGGTCATGATTTTGTCAAGTTATTGGTTAAACATATTTGTTATTGATTATATATAAATTCATATTTGTTAGTGATTTCTAAATCCAAGAGTAGAGGACCAACATTGTTACACGTTGTGCGCACGTGGAGTGTCCATGAGCGCAAAGTCATTATATGTAATGGATATGGACAACCTGTTGGAACTGTCACAACGGAGAAGGATGTAGCCGGGGAATTCTCGTGATTTTTGTGTACAATAGCTCGTAATTACGATTATGCACCATTAACCCATAGAATATGGCAATACGTCTTGGTAAGATTTTAAGTACATTCCTTTATTTTATTTGTAAGATTTCATCTTTTTACTGAAATGTAACTTTTTTTGAAGGAAAAGTATGATGTGCCTGATGTTGCTAGAACTTGGGTTCTAATGACTATTGGAAATGCTTATAAGGTACAAAAATGCATATTTAAGAAAAAAAAACATTTCTAAAAATATAAGGATAACAAAATAAGGTGGAAGAACAAACCTAAAAACATTAAAGACGATTATTTCTCCAAATTGATGAGCTTATGGAATAACAAAAATGAGGCGGCAACTTTAAATATTTCTTTATTTGAAGTATATTTTTTTAAATTTAGAGTTATTTAGTGATGAGCTTTGTTAGCTGACGGTGTATATTATTGTGTTCAAAAGTGTTGTTTGCGAGCCAAGGAATCACGCATGTCACAAAAAATGCATAGTGTCGGTCCTAAAAGTTTTGCTAGAATTCGAGATGAGATGGTAATTTGCCTCTTTATTGCTCTTTACTCATGTTTTTTATAGCTCCTTATGTTTAATTATGTTACCATAGATACAGAAAAATGATGACCCGAACAAGGAACTACCTTCTTTAACCCAAATGTTTGAACGCATACGAAAAGAGGACTGAAAGGCGCACTTATGCTTATAAGTATGATGACACGGCGCAAAAGGTTGTAAGTTATATTTCCATGTCATGATTAGGAGAGTCTCAACTTAGAACATTTTGTTGTTTTTGACATTATGATATGCAAAGATGTAATGCAATTCACCTACACATTTGGCTGCATTTTAAGTCCATTGTTGACATCAATTTTGACCCAAATTATGAGACCATTTTGGCTGTATTTCAAGCTCATTTTTACAGCAATTTCGACACCATTTTGGCTGCATTTTAAGCCCATTTTTATAGCAATTCAGACATCATTTTGGTTGCATTTTAGGCCTTTTTTACAGCAGTTTGACCCATTTTTTAGTCGCATGGTAACAACAATTTAACTCATTTTTTTACATTATTTTGACATCAATTAAATCTTGTTCTAGCGGCATTTTAACAATATTTTAATCTCGTTTTTTTAACGGCATATATGACAGCACTTTGACTCAATTTTGACATCAATTTGACCCATTTTAACTGCATTTTAAAAGCAATAAAACTCCTTTTTACAGCATTTTGATATCAATTAAAATCCATTTTAGCATCATTTTGACAACAATTTAACCCCGTTTAATAGGGGTGTTCAATTACAATATTTTCTTATTTTTAGGGAATATTTGTATTGAATGGTCAAATGAAGAAATACAAGCCTATAGAAGATGCAGGTGGTTCATTAGATCCTTTTAGGGTTGTGATGAACAAAGATAGAGTTGGGTATCGCCAACCTCCTAGTAGAGGTGTTTCCAACTTTCTGGTATTGAATCAATTAAAAAGGACAAATTGTTTGAAATGCAAAAGGCAATTGAAGAAGATCATGAAAAGAAAAAAGCTAAGTTGCAACCTATGCAAGAAGATCATCAAAAGCAAAAAAGTCAAGTTGGAAGCTAAGCAAAGAGATATTGATAAGCAACGAGAAATGGTACTCAAGCTTGTGAACAACTACATGTTGATGGTTGAGAGTTACAAATATGAGTAGGAGGTTTTAATTGGTCTTGTGTAATTGATTACTTTGTGTTGATTCAATGGTCTTGTTTTTTTTTTTTTTGGACCTTTCTTAAGCATTATAAGATTATTAATATTATTGTGCCATTATTGTTTTACGTTAATCGAGATAGTAATGTAAATACCTCCAATTGCAACTCATCAAAAATGATTCTACAAAATTAATTAGGTTTTAAAAATGTGTAAAAGGTTGCATATGAAAAAACATAAAAAGTTGCATAGGCGATAAAAATGGTTGCATTTTCTTGTAGAAAGTGTTGCATTTGAGTGTAGAAAATGTTGCATTAGAGTATATAATAAGTTGCATTTGAAAGTAAATAAAAGTTGCATTTGCATGTAAAAAAGTTGCATCTTATAAAGGTTGCATTTGATTAACATATGCAACTTTTTAAAAAATGTTGCATTATCTAACAAAAAGAGTTGCATTATGTCTAATGCAACTCCACCTAACGCAGCTTTCAATAAAAGGTTGTTTTAATCCTAATGCAACATTTTTAAGACATAATGCAACATTTTATTGGGGTTGCATTAAACTCATTTTGTTGTAGTGATGTGGCTGTGGAAATGAAGACATTAATCATTTATTCCTCAATTGTATTTAGGTCAGAAGTATATGGTGGCAAGTGTTGGTTTGGATCTGTATTTCCTTTCCGCTGGATTGTCAAAGTATTTCGGACATGGTTAAAGTAGTTATGTATAGCCCGGGATCGAAGAAATAGAAGAAAACAGTTCATGCGATTATCATTGCTACGATTTGGAGGATTTGGATGGCTCGCAGCCTTAAAGTGTTCGACAATACTTTCATTCCGACTGTGAAGACTGTGGATCTTGTGAAAGAGGATGCGTACTTTTGGGTGGCAAATCGGTCGAACTTGGGTGGCACGACTTGGAGAAATGGCTAAGTTTTGATATTGTAGATATGTTGTAATTGTTTGTTTATTTTTCTTTGCGGACTGCTATTTTCCCTGACACCATCTTGGTGGGTCTTTTTATTTATATAAAAAGGCGTTTATCGTGAAAAAAAATGCTAGTAAATTACCACTGGCTTGTTGGACATTTTATAGCGCAAACTATGCGTTTATAGCCTAAAATTCTGTGTTGAACAAACTATGAGTTTTAGCAACAACATCAACTTTTGTCTGACATGAAAACAAGGGTTCTATGTTTATTAGGCAGAGGTAGTATTTCAATCAAGTATATATGTATGTATATATGAATGTTCTCTAAAGCTGTTGGTGCTTATTGGATTGGGTATTTAACAGCCCAAATGAACTTAATTATTATGTTTGGCTCATACTTTGTTCTTTTGATCCTGGTTGTTTTGGTTTTTTGGGCGGGGCCCAACATTGATTTAGTGGGGAATGATATCGGGCCCTTTTATCACTCATGGGTCCCCCCTAAAGCCCATTCAGATTATGTTATTGGATGCTCTTCGAAGCCCAATTCTTGTGGATGCTGGTCTGTGCCGATTACGAAGGCCCATAGTTGGGTTTTCTCTTGCGTTGGTGGCGGTTATTGGCTAGGCCCAAGCAGAAGGCCCAGTCCAGTTGGGTTTGTTCTTTAGGGCTTATGTTTGTGGATTGGATTATGGTCTAGAACTCCTAGAAGTAGTTAATCTTACTGTTTGTTAGTTACCAACCAACAATGAGAAACTAGTACACTTTACAACTCCCCACTTTACTTTTTCATTATTTGAGTTCCCTAGTAAAAAACATTTTGAATAATCACTTCAAGATATACAAGTCATATATCCCTTTATGTTAAAAAGGACCTTAATAAAAAAACATATATAACTTAAACCTCATAATTAAAAGGATTTAAACAAACACAAGGTACATATATAAATTAAACCTCATAATTAAAAGGATTCAAATAAACATAGGTACGTAATTGTTGGTCATTGGGATATAGTTTTGAATGAAAAAATGTTGTAGAAGTTAATTTTATAATGTAAGCATTGTTTTTTTTAAATAATAATTTAATTCATTCCATAAAAGCATTTGTTCCCAACGAAAATTAAACTTTTTCACTTAAAAAATCAATATAAGCTCGTTTTCGATTGGAATGATCAAAATCAACTTTTATTCGTTCAAATTTATCCAAAAAAAAATGCTAAAAAACGTGATAGAAGCTTACAAACAATACTTTCCTTCAAAAACCCATTCTAAACTCAAACAAACTCAGATCTGGACAATCAAACACTATCAAATAACCTGTGATTCTGAGCCTCAGCTCTAATACCATTTGTAGAACCGTGTTCTCCGTCGAATAAGAACTTTAACCCACGAGTTTTGATCCGAATCAAAGGCGAAATAATGATTTGGACTTTGATAGTTAGAAGAGATGATTATAGATGAATGGGAACCAACAAAACTCAATCAAATCTCCATTTGATTAATCTCACCCAGAGAATCCAGAAACACCTTAGAAAACACACACTTAAGACTTCACAAAATGGCTAAGACTAATAAGCTTGAGTGGAGACTAAGATATTGTAACATCCCGTTTTTGTTATATAAATAAAATGTGTTGGTTCATATTTATTAGTAAATAAAACGGGTCATTAACCATCAAAACGAACCAATAACATGTGAGATGGATATTTGTGTATTTAAATTTAGTTAACGAGTAAGTGACAGATAGCATGATTATTTGAGATGTGAGACCTAGGCGATTAATGACTATTATAGGAGACCGTTTATTAATAATATAATATAATATATTATATTATATTTGACCCTACTCCGTTTTTAATGAAACTTAGGTCAGAACGTAGAGAAAAATAAGCTCGTCTTAACAATATACTTGAAATTTTATAAAACGTTATAGTTTAGAAGTTATAAGAGAAAAAATGATTGACGCAGCTGAATTAGTTATATAAATATAATAATATAATACTAATTATATATATATATATATATATATATATATATATAGGCTAAGTATCTAGGAAAAACCCAAAATTTTGAAGAAACCCCCAGAAACCCATCTTGTGGACCACAATGCACCACATCACCATTCAAAGTAAATTATTTTTTATTAACCCAAGGCTATTTTAGTAATTTTGCCCTCTTCTCTTTTTTCAAACCTTCAAGTGTCAGTATATATATCTTCCTTCTCTCCCATTTTTTCAAAATTTAATTTCCCTCAATTCCCTCTCTCACCTCCTGCTATCTATCAAAGCAGATCTCTAAACCACGATGCACCACCAAGAAAACCCATATATGTCCTCTCATCTCTCTATCTCCCTCTAAAAACACCATATCTTAAAAGCCTGATCTCAAATGACTTGTATAGTATCTCAGATCTTAAAAGCTCTCCTCCTAAAATATATATATCTCCATGTTAAACTTCTTCAATCTTGTAGCCTCTGTACACCGTCGTTCACTATGGTGGTTACTGGGTTGTCGTCGGTGTTTCATCATCGGATAACAGAGAGGGAGACGGTGGTTTGTGGTTTGTAGACGGTGGTTTGTGGTTTGTAGATGGAGCATAACGAAGAGGGTTTGAAAAAAGCAAAAACAGGTCACGACGACGAGGAAACAACAGGCCAAGAACAGAGCAAAACATATCACGATGCTGTGATTCAGTTACCAAGGTGGGTATTTCTAATTTTGTTTCATTATTTATTTAATTTTTGTTATTTACTCTTGATTTTTTCAATGCATCATCTTTGAAGGATACTGTGATTCACTTACCAATGTGGGTAGGTGGGTATTTAATGTTATTTAATTATTTATTTATTTTTTGTTTAGTGACTTTTGATTTAAAGTGATTAAATAAAATTATAGCTTGATTTAAAGTGATTTACATGCGCACCCATATTAATGGTCAATAATCTATCTATATAATAAATCAATACACTCGGGTTGAATCCTAGCCTTAGAGAGTGTCTACTTGGATCCAATTAAGAAATGGAGCTCCAACTTTTACACTATATAAACCGTTTTTATATATTTTTTTTTTCATTCTCTCTAAAACACAACTTTCCAATTCTTCCTAAGAAAGTTTTCTATCATCCTCCTTCATTTTGCATAATATTTTGATTCTCCAAAATCGATTCAACATCTTCAATCGGATTTCGTCATTCAATTTTATCAAGGTAATGATCGATCCTATTGTTCTAACGTTGATTCATTATTATGTTTCACTTCATTTTTATTCTTAACGTTATTATTGTTATGTCAACATCCGGATGTTTTCATAATACTTTGTATTTGGCCGAAGATAAACAACAATTCTGGATTAGTATTCGATTTGGGTATAAAAATGAGAAATGATTCATTATTATGTTTCACTTCATTTTTATTCTTAACATTATTATTGTTATGTTAACATCCGGATGTTTTCATAATACTTTGTATTTGGCCGAAGATAAACAACAATTCTGGGTTAGCATTCGATTTGGGTATAAAAATGAGAAATAATCCTAAAGATGCGTTTCTTTAGGATTATCTGGGTTAGTATTCGATTAGGGATAAACAACACTTCTGTTTTCATAATACTTTGTATTTACACAGAATTGTTTTTGGGTATAAAAATGAGTAATTATCCTAATTTCTTTCCAATAATAATGATTTAATATTCGCTTAAAAAACAATCGGATGTTGACCGATTTTAAATATCAATTTTTTTATTTCAAGTTTATCAACGTTTACAATAGTTGATGAAGATTTCAACTCATTTCGAAACTTTTTTTTTTCATTTTCTAAAAAACAGGATTTTGATCCAAACACACAAACGCTTATCACAATGGATCTCAATTCTTCAAGGTTTTGCATGACCCTTCGTCAACAGTTTTGGTATGTTTGATTTTTTTTTTTTTTTTTTTGTGATCATATGCCTATTTAATTTTAAAAAAGGGTTATTTCATTTTTAATGTTGTTTTTAAGTGCCTTTCCAGACTGTGCCGAAGGCCATGAATAAATTTCTGTTGTCTAAAAACATACATAACAGTGATGTTACAATAGCGACATACGAAGGAAAGTAAAAGTTTTTACATTTATCAGTCAACAATATTAAAATGAAAGTCGTAATATTATTAATATCTATGAAAATTATTTTGAATATATTATATAATTTAGGAAATTGTTAAATAGATTTAAATTATATTTATTATTAAAAAAATAAATTTAAATTATATTTATTAAATGCATTTAAATGAGATTCAATTTAAAACAATAGATTCATGTTTTCAAATTTTTATTTACCAAAATTATTGCATGATTTATTATGTTATCATTAATTAAGTTTTTTATAATTTTTGAATCATTTTTGAATATTCTGTTATCATGATTTATTACATGATTTGTTAAGATTTTTATTTAAATTTTGTTATTGACATTAAAATTATTCTTTTTTTTTTAAATTTACGATATATAGTAAATGATGCTACTTATTCGCAGAAATGAATGTAATCATTTCAGTTGACCATCATTAAATTGTTAATAAATGCTAAGCAAAATAATCATTCAATTGGCAGTAAAATAGTAAATGGTAATGAAATTAATCATTCAATTGGCAATAAAATGTTAATTTGTAGATATTAATGTACTCATTCACATTAATTCTCATTCTATTGTCAATAAATGCATACTAGCGAAAACATTAATTCATTTAGTCAACAAATTAGTAAATGATTTAATTTTTTAATTTAAATTTTGTCAACATTTTCATATGATAAAGTAGAAAAATTTGTTAATGATTAATATAACTTAAATTTGGTCTCTAAAAACATACACAACAATGTCGTTACAGTGGCCACATACAAAGGACAATCTTGGTTGGTTTTATTAGAATTGATAGATGATGTATTTTGTTGTTTTACATATACATTAGTACTCAATCCTAAATTCCATATTCGGAGCATAATATTAGACCAATTTTAATTTCATTAATTCTGAATAATTGTTATTTATTTACATTAATAAAGTTGACCGAATTTAATGTCATTTAATTTGAAATTTGAATGTTAATGATTGTTATCAATTTACATTAATAATATTTTGACCCAATTTAATATTATTTATTACTATCTTTTAATAATTGACCGAATTTATAGTAACATTAATACGAATTTAAGTTTACCATAATAAGCCTTATTTATTATATAGATGTTAGTTATATTATTTTTGTAAAGTTTGTATAAAAAAAATAAATGAATATTTTCGATAATCATTTAAACATACTTACAAAAATATATTTCAAGTAAAATGTAAGCATAACGTTGACAAACCTATTGACAATTACCTATGTTTTTAAATTTGATTGAAATAAAGTTGGCAATTACCTAATATATACACCATATGTAAATTAATAGTAAATTAAATTTAAGTTTAGTCAACAATATATATCGTATTTAAATTAATAATAATAACATTTTTAATTTCAATTAAAGATATTTAACAACCTTAAACACAATTTTGTTATACATTGTTTATATAAATACAAAAAAAAAATAACAAATTAAAACCATAATTATTATTAATATGAAATTGATTAAATTAATACGAGATTTTTTAATCTTTAATTCGTCTAATTGATTAAATTATACGAATGATAATATTGATTAAATTATAATTGATTAAATTGATTTCGTATAATTGATCAAATTTATAGTTTACCATAATAAAACGTATTAATTCTTTTGTATAAATGATTGATTATGAATCAATTTGACCCGAACTTTAGGATTACCATAATTGGCTGAATTTAATATTATTTATTACGATTTTTTAATCTCATTAATTTATATTACTATTAATACGAAATTGATTAAATTATACGAATTGATTAAATTAATACGAGTTTTTCTAATATCTGCTTTCGTATAATTAATTAAATTATACGCATGATAATATTGATTAAATTGATTTCGTATAATTGATCAAATTTATGGTTTACCATAATAAAACGTATGAATTATTGATTTATTATCAATCATTCCCGAATTTTAGGATTACCATAATTGACCGAATTTAATGTTATTTATTACGATTTTTTAATCTCATTAATTTATATTACTTTTAATACGAAATTGATTAAATTATACGAATTGATTAAATTAATACGAGATTTTTTAATCTCTAACCAATTATACGAATTATAATATTGATTAAATTATAATTGATTAAATTGATTTCGTATAATTGATCAAATTTATGGTTACCGTAATAGCTCTCATTTAATTCTTATTACTATGCAGATAATTCCTAATAGGATTGCTGAATTGGCAAACTTAAATTAATCAATGAAGATCAAGATTAAATTTACAAATGGGTACGCGTGGTCTGTGTCGGTGCGTGTTGAAATTTCTGCTCAAGTCGTTAGGTTTGTTATTCAATTATTAAACATTATTTTTACAGTATTCTTATTTTATAATTAGGTAGAAATTTTAAATTTACTATACACAATGCTTTTGTAAAGGTTTACTATGATTGGATGGACTGATTTGCTTCAAGCAGAAGATTTTTCCATTGGCGAATATTGTGTCTTTAAATGGTAGTCAATCCAACACAGGCTATTTGTTACTAAGATTGCACCACAAAAAGTCATTGATTTTAAAATTTAAATTATGATCTTTTGTCACACCCTCAAATTACCACTTGCGGAGTTTTACCGCGAGGCGCATGACAAACCAGGATCCAAGTCAACGATCACAATAAACGACACTATATGAAGTACGTAAACCCAAAAACATAAATTTCATAAGCGGAAGCATTTAAAGAATTTAATCTCTACAAAACAGTGTTCCCAAGTATCCAAGACACTTATTACAAAACGTGCACTAAAATCTAGACGCCAATGCAGGCCCGTGCGCCTAGTTCCATTCATTGCTACCTTAGCGACCTGAGAAAAACATGCCAAAAAGATGTCAACATATAATGCTGGTGAGTTCACAGGTTTGTTCAAAATGTTACCAAAGTGTTACCATGTCCATACTATATCAATGTTACCAAGTACGCTAGCTAGGCGTATGTTTCATTACTACTACGATTGGAAACCATTACTAGACACGTTTAGCAATGTTCAGCATGTTTAAGCAGCCCGTATGTTCAGCATGATACCAATGTACCTGTTCGAGACAATATGCACCCGCCCGGCCCTCCAAGCCGACGAGTGGGGCAGGTCACGCCCAATAGATCTATCCACATTTCCCCCGTTGTGCAAACCCGCACATTCATGGTTTCCCCCGGGACTTTCCAAAAGATCGTATAGCAATATAAAGTTAAAACCATAGTATGACATAAGTTACCAAAATCGTTTAGTGCATGTTTTCTCCCCCAAAAGTTAAAGCAGTAAAAGTGGGGCCGTGAACTCACCTTAAGTTGCGTTCTTCAAATATAAGTAAAGATGTTTAGCCCTTGATAATCCCTCTACCGGAGATCTATCAAAATGTTCACATAAGTGTTCCGACTAATAACCATAAGGTTATCTAGTCCCTGATTGTCCAGATCGTAACCAAGTATGTTTTAAAACGTGTTTAAATGTTTAACCGACACACTAGACCGACCCGTCATCCCGTTGGTGACCCATTACCCTAACTAATCAAGTACATATAGATTAAACACAAGGTTCAAGCATAAAACACTTAGTTTGTATCAAAAATCTCATTTCTGCATCAGAACGGTCGAACCAGTCAGTTTTAAGTCTCCTTCGCACCTTTTTGTCTCCTTCGCACCATTTACAGTACGTTCGACCGTTTGATGCTTCCTTCGCCCGTTTATTCACATTCGTCCAATAAAAATCCCAGGTTCGACCCTGGATCCCTCCTTCGCACCATCGACTGGTCGAAGGAGGCCAGGTTCGCCCCTGTTGTATTGTTTTTCCTAAAAACGCTTCAAACACATTCAAAACGACCCGAAACATCATCAAACACAGCAGTCAAGCTTGAATAACTTATCCCTACAAAACCCCATCGATTTCCCCCGATAATATGTCTGTTTCAGCCCTTTCCCAAAATGGTAAAGATTATGGAAACATCACTTTCATGCATGAATTATTTACCCAATTTGGAAACTTTTGAAATCGATTCATGTTTAGCTTAAAATACTCAGTTTGTCGATTATCCGATCTTTCTTATTCATTCTATTGATCATAAATATTCATGCATCAAGTATTAATCCAATAAAACCCCCAAATATCAATATACCCAATCCTAACCCTAGACAACCATAATCCAATCATTAACAACAATCCTATATCATGTTTCTATCATAGATATAGCAGCAAATCAGTGAACAACACATAACACTACATAACACACACTAACACATGTTATTCATTATGAAAACCTATGTTAAATGATCATGTTTTGATTTAGAAAGATGTTTAAAAGGTTTTTAATCATAAAAACACCCTTAGAACAGATCCGGACAATTTGGGTTAGATGAAAACGAATTAAAATGCTTTTAAAAGATTTAGGATTATGAACACACCTTGGATTCTTGTTTAGATGTTGTAGATGGGTTAGATTATGAAAAAGAAGAGCAAAAACTCCTTCCTTAGTGTTTAAGATCGTTTGAGAGCATTTTGGGACGGTTAGGGTTTGTGAAATGATGAAAAATGACAAAGGTTGGTATTTATACTAGTCTTCCTTCGCACCAACTCATTGGTCGAATGTAGGCTCCTTCGCCCCTTTCACAGGGTCGAATGAGCCCTGTTTGGTCGAAGGAAATTTCTCAATTTCCACTTCCCTGGTTCGCCCACTTGCATGGGTCGAACCAGACATTTTTATTCTCCTTCGACCACTCGAAGTGGTCGAACCAGAATCCCTTTTTAACTAGTTTTCCAGTTTGTCGTGTTTAACGCATTCTAACACATCCTAACACATAAGCATGTATCCTTAGTCCATATTTAACACATTAAGGCACAGATAATCATTTACACATCATATAAACATATCTATGTATATAATCCACCACACAACCCATAATCTACACATATACTTAATTAGTTCATGTAATGTCACCAACAACGGAACCCGGTACTAGTGTATTACCAAAACGACTCCCAATGATCCTCCAGATCATTGTACCCTGGACAATCCTAACTTGACCCGACTCAACTAACACAGTTAAGTTTGTTTATAAACGTTTCTCGCTAAGGTAGACTTAGATGTTACTAATATGTTTAAGCCGATCATGCCGGGTATCACATCATCCCCACGTTGAAAGAATTTTCGTCCCGAAAATTGCGCAAAGCCCAACAGGAAAGAAACGAAAAGAACAGAACGAAAAGAAACTTACCGGATGTCACATCATCCCCACGTTGAAAGGAATCTCGACCCGAGATTCATTCCGCTTCAGCAGTAACATGCCTCGATTCAAACGCGCGCTTCGGAAAGAGATGAGGATACTTAGATTTCATCTGATCCTCTCGTTCCCATGTGAACTCAGGTCCACGGTTCGAGTTCCAACTGACTTTAACGATGCGGATTTTACTCCGACGAAGGCTACGAATCTTGTAGTCGAGGATCTCGACAGGTTCCTCCACAATGCGAAGACGATCATCAACCTTGATCTCTTCCAGTGGTACAATGAGAGATTCATCAGCCAAACACTTCTTCAAGTTAGACACATGGAAGACGTTGTGTACACTACCGAGCTCCGCCGGTAAGTCAAGTCTATATGCCACCGGTCCAATCCGATCCAGGATTGCGAACGGTCCGACATAACGAGGGTTAAGCTTGCCACGCTTTCCAAAGCGTATGACGCCCTTCCATGGTGAAACTTTCAGAAGTACCTTGTCCCCAACCTGGAACTCTAAAGGTTTTCGACGGCGATCGGCATAGCTCTTCTGACGATCCCGTGCAGCAGCCAAACGTTGACGGATCTGTACGATTTTCTCCGAAGTTTCGTACACGAGTTCCGGACCAGTGAGCTGGCTCTCGCCCACCTCGGCCCAACAAAGTGGTGACCGACATTTCCGTCCATAAAGAGCCTCGAACGGAGCTGCCTTGATGCTAGAGTGATTGCTGTTGTTGTAGGAGAACTCTACTAACGGCAGGTGGATCTCCCAACTTTTGCCAAAATCGATAACACATGCCCGAAGCATGTCTTCCAAGGTTTGAATCGTCCGCTCACTCTGTCCATCAGTTTGCGGATGATAAGTCCTACTCATATCCAACTGTGTACCCAAAGCCTTGTGCAAAGCCTTCCAGAAACGCGAAGCGAAACGAGAATCACGATCAGAGATAATAGAAACAGGCACCCCGTGCCGAGCAACCACCTCCTTAAGGTAAAGTCGAGCTAACCGCTCGAGTCCATCGGTCTCCTTAATAGGTATAAAACGTGCCGATTTTGTCAGCCGGTCAACAATCACCCAAATCATATCATAACCACTAGGTGACCTTGGCAGCTTGGTGACAAAATCCATCGTGATTCGTTCCCACTTCCATTCTGGAACCTCTGGTTGTTGCAGGAGACCAGACGGCCTCTGATACTCCACCTTGACTTTAGCACAAGTTAAACATTTGCTGACGTAAGAAGCTATGTCAGCTTTCATGTTCGGCCACCAATAAAGTATCTTCAAATCCTGATACATCTTATCGGAGCCAGGGTGAATAGAATACCGGGATTTGTGAGCTTCATCCAGAACAAGCTCGCGCAATCCCCCGAACAATGGGACCCAAACACGTCCCGCAAAATAGTGTAAGCCATCAGTCCTGAGCTCAAGATGCTTGTCAGCACTGTGCATAGTCTCAGCCTTAAGGTTTTCCTCCTTCAAGGCTTCTAAGGTGGTGTTTGTTTTTCTCCCAGAAGCACTTCTGACCTCTTTTGTCTGCGTCGCGCAGACGCGGGCAGACGTTTGGGGCGGGCAGACTGTTTGTTTTTCGGAAGACATTTCACTCCAAAGGCTCTTCCTGGCCTCTTCTTGGTGCAGACTTGGACCAAAGTCTTCTAAGGTCTTCAAAGGTCTTCTCCTCTTCTCTTCTCCTCACCCACCATCACCACCACCCACTACCACCACCACCACCACCACCATCACCCACCCACCACCACCACCTAGCATCGTCCACCACCACCGTTCACCACCACCACCGTCCACCACCATGGTCCACCACCACCCACTACCACCATCACCACCACCACCCACTACCACCACCCACCACCACCACCGTCCACCACCACTACCACCACCCACCACCACCACCACGATCCAACACCACCACCACCTACCACCGTCCACCCACCACCCCTACCACCACCCACCACCGTCCACCACCACTACCACCACCCACCACCCACCACCACCATCACCCACCACCACCACCACGGTCCAACACCACCACCACCTACCACCGTCCACCCACCACCACTACCACGGTCCACCACCGTCCACCACCACTACCACCACCCACCACTACCATCACCCACCACCACCACGGTCCACCACCACCACCCACCACCACCACGTTCCACCACCACAACCACCCACCACGGTCCATCACCACCACCCACCACCCACCACCCACAACCACCACCACCACCACTGTCCACCGTCCACCACCACTACCACCACCACCCACCACCGTCCACCACCACTACCACCACCACGGTCCACCACCGTCCACCCACCACCACTACCACCACCCACTACTGTCCACCACCACCCACCACCCACCACCACCACGGTCCACCACCAACACCACCACGGTCCACCACCACCACCCACCACGGTCCATCACCACCACCACCCACCACCGTCCACCACCCACCACCACCGTCCACCACCACCACCCACCACCACTACCACCACCACTACCACCACCACCCACCACCGTCCACTGCCACTACCACCACCACCCACCACCACCACGGTCCACCACCACCGCCACCTACCACCGTCCACCCACCACCACCACTACCACCACCCACGACCCACCACCGTCCACCACCACCCACCACCATCCACCACCATGGTCCACACCACCACGGTCCACCCACCACCACCACCATCTACCACCAGACTGCTGTAAAAACTCAGTTTGTTTAATTTTAAGTTTATTTCAGCAGCCTGCAGACATTAACAAACAAACAGTCTTCTTCTTGCAGACTGCAGACCTTTAGTCCACCTTTTCTTCTGCAGATGTCTACAGATGTGGTCCACAGACTGCAGACCTTTTCCTGCAAAAAAAACAAACAGCACCTAACTGTGCAGAACGGATCCGGTCAGGCAACGACGAATGAATGGTGAGCTGTAAGGCTCGAACACGGCGAGGGTTCGCAGACTCCTTCCTGCTCAAGGCGTCCGCCACAACGTTCGCCTTGCCAGGATGGTATTTGATGGCACAGTCATAATCGTTCAGGAGTTCAACCCAGCGACGCTGCCGCATGTTCAACACCTTCTGGTCGAAAATATGCTGAAGACTCTTGTGATCGGTATATACTTCACACTTGGTACCGTACAAGTAATGTCTCCAGATTTTCAACGCAAAGACCACTGCTCCCAGTTCCAAGTCATGAGTAGTGTAGTTCTTCTCATGAACTTTGAGTTGACGAGAAGCATAAGCGATAACCTTCCCGCGCTGCATCAACACGCAACCAAGACCACGAATAGAAGCATCACAGTACACAACGAAATCATCCGTGCCTTCCGGCAAGGATAAGATAGGTGCAGAACAAAGTTTAAGCTTCAGCATCTGAAATGCTGATTCCTGTGGTTCATCCCAGTCGAACTTTCGGTCCTTCTGGGTAAGAGCAGTGAGGGGTTGAGCGATCTTCGAAAATCCCTAAATGAAATGACGATAATAACCCGCAAGACCTAGGAATTGTCGCACCTCAGATGGCGTCTTTGGTGCTTCCCAGTCTTTAATAGCTTCGATCTTAGCCGGATCGACATGAATTCCCAGTTCATTCACCACATGTCCTAGGAATTGAACTTCACGCAACCAAAAATCACACTTCGAGAACTTAGCATACAACTGCTCTTGTCTCAAAAGTTCCAAGACCAACCGCAGATGTTCCTCATGATCCGCCTTGTTCTTGGAATAGATCAGAATGTCGTCAATAAACACGATGACGAACTTATCAAGGTAAGGCTTGCAAACGCGGTTCATCAAATCCATGAACACCGCCGGTGCGTTAGTGAGACCAAAAGGCATGACCAAGAACTCAAAATGGCCATAACGAGTGCGAAAAGCAGTCTTCTGAATGTCAGCTTCCCTGACGCGCAACTGGTGATATCTGGACCGCAAATCAATCTTCGAATAATAACTGGAGCCCTGAAGCTGGTCAAAGAGATCATCAATGCGAGGAAGAGGATAACGATTCTTGATGGTCACTTTGTTCAGTTCACGATAATCAATACACATACGAAGACTTCCGTCCTTCTTTTTCACAAACAAGATAAGAGCTCCCCACGGGGAAGAACTCGGTCGAATGAAACCCTTTTCCAAGAGTTCCTGTAACTGGCTGGACAACTCTTGCATCTCGGGAGGTGCAAGACGGTATGGAGCTCGGGCAATAGGAGCTGCGCCCGGAGTGAGATCAATACCAAACTCAACCTGACGATGGGGAGGAAGACCAGGTAAATCATCAGGAAACACATCAGAAAAGTCACGAACCACCGGAATATCCTCGATCTTCTTCTCATCGTCAGAAGAAACGTTAACAAGTGCCAGAATGGCCGAACAGCCCTTCCGAAGATACTTACGGGCTTTCATGCTAGAAATGATACTCAGCGGAGCACCGCTTTTCTCGCCACGAACCGAAAGAATCTCTCCATCAGGGAGAGGGATCCGAATAACCTTGTCAAAACAAACGATCTCCGCGCGATACAACGATAACCAATCCATGCCAACCACGACATCAAAACTACCCAGAGGTACCGGCATAAGGTCAATAGGGAAAGACAAACCCGACAGTTCCAAGTGACATTCCCTAAGGGTGTGTGTCGCTTCAATTTTCTTACCAGCGGCCAATTCTATTAAGTACTTAGCCTCTAATGGTGTGGGTACTATATCTAGCAATCGACTAATATCCAAAGATACGAAACTCTTATCGGCACCAGAATCAAACAAAACAGAAACATAGCGATCATTAAGAAGGAACGTACCGGTAACTGTGTCTGGATCCTGCCTAGCCTCTGCAGATCCAATGACGAAAGCACGTGCAGTCCTGCCTCCGCCGCCATTGTTCCCGTTACCGTTCCCGCCCCTCCCATTATCGCCCTGCTTCAGTTTGGGACAATCACGCTTGAAATGTCCCGTGTCACCACAATGATAACACCCCTGCCTCCCCTGAGTCCCCTGAGTAGCAGGAGCAGGAGTAGCCGCAGGAGTCTGAGTTGGGGTAAGCGCCACCTTGCAATCCTTAGCATGGTGCCCCAACTGATGGCACCGATGACAACGAGCCCTATCACAACTCCCAGAATGATGAAAACCACACTTGTTGCACTTGGGATGCTTCCCAGCATACCCACCCGTCTTCGACCCAGAAGAAGACCCAGATGTATCAAACTTCTTCGCCGGCTGAGCTGGCACCACACTCTTCCCCACACTCTCCCACTTCCTCTTGTTCCCCTCAGCAACCTTCACAGCAGCACCCTTGGGTGGCAAAACGCCTTCTGCCACCTTCAGGTTAGTCATCCGATGAGCTGATCGGACAACTTCAGCAATAGTGGGAAGATTCCCGGCAGCCACCAACCCAGCAATCTCGGGCACTAGTCCAGACACGTAGTGCTTGATCCTCCTGTATTCGGGTGTGTAAGTCAGGACACAACACCGCCAGCTCATTCCTCCTCACAGTGTACTCCTCAATCTCCGACCCAACCATCTTGTAACTCCAGACCTCATGCTCCAATTTCTGTATCTCCTCCCTTGGACAGTACTCACCTCTCAAAAGCTGCACAAACTCCGCCCAAGGCATAGCAATAGCCTCTCCCAATCCCACGTTCTGAGTAGTAGCATTCCACCACGACAATGCAGGCCCCTCAAATGTCGCAGTAGCATACTTCACTCGGTCCCCAGCAGGACAGTTACACATGACAAACACAGATTCCACCTTCTCCAGCCATCGGAGCAGTCCCACCGCTCCCTCAGTTCCAGCGAAGTTATGGGGCTGACAGTCCCTAAACTTCTTATAAGAGCACTGAGGTGGGGGTGGATTGGCACCAACACCTGAAACACGGTACACGAGTAAAACACAAACGAAAGGACACGAAACCCAAAAATGAGGCAAGGTCGACAAAAATCAACTCACCACCCATGGCATTAATCCCGGCCTGGAAATTAGCCATAGCCATGTTCACTTGCTGCTGGAGCAAGTTGTTCAGTTCGGCTTGGGTCATGTTGATGTTCCCACGACCACCGCCTCCGGCACGACCACCGCCGCCAGCACGGCCACCGCCTCCACCACGACGTCCACCACCGCGAGCACCAGACATGATCTAACAAACCAAGAAATCGAGAGATTCAGATTCACTTCCAGTGTCAACCACTAGAAATTTACAAGAGTTAACCTAGGGACAAATTCAGGACTATACATCCAAATTCGAAGTCCATCGAGATTTTCATGCATTCCAGTTTATTGTTTCGTGTGCACCCGAAATGATAAACTGCTCTACATGGTCCTCCAGGTGTACCTCTAATCTAAACCCCAGTCACCGAACATTGTTGCCTATGTGGCAATAGGTGCAAGTGTAAGAAGGCATGTGTGTGCTAGAACCAACAAATCAACCCCTCCTCCTTCAATCCAGAAGAAGAAGACAAGAGTAGGTAAGAACCCAAATAAAAACGGATTATGTAACGGAGAAACATTATGATGATGTAAGGACACCCCGACAACGTTAGTACATATCCCACTAATAGACCCAAAGAATGTGACCGTCTAGTGTGTGCGACTCGGCTATAGACCAGACTCTACATGCAGTCCTAGTTCACTATAACCTGGCTCTGATACCAATCTGTCACACCCTCAAATTACCACTTGCGGAGTTTTACCGCGAGGCGCATGACAAACCAGGATCCAAGTCAACGATCACAATAAACGACACTATATGAAGTACGTAAACCCAAAAACATAAATTTCATAAGCGGAAGCATTTAAAGAATTTAATCTCTACAAAACAGTGTTCCCAAGTATCCAAGACACTTATTACAAAACGTGCACTAAAATCTAGACGCCAATGCAGGCCCGTGCGCCTAGTTCCGTTCATTGCTACCTTAGCGACCTGAGAAAAACATGCCAAAAAGATGTCAACATATAATGCTGGTGAGTTCACAGGTTTGTTCAAAATGTTACCAAAGTGTTACCATGTCCATACTATATCAATGTTACCAAGTACGCTAGCTAGGCGTATGTTTCATTACTACTACGATTGGAAACCATTACTAGACACGTTTAGCAATGTTCAGCATGTTTAAGCAGCCCGTATGTTCAGCATGATACCAATGTACCTGTTCGAGACAATATGCACCCGCCCGGCCCTCCAAGCCGACGAGTGGGGCAGGTCACGCCCAATAGATCTATCCACATTTCCCCCGTTGTGCAAACCCGCACATTCATGGTTTCCCCGGGACTTTCCAAAAGATCGTATAGCAATATAAAGTTAAAACCATAGTATGACATAAGTTACCAAAATCGTTTAGTGCATGTTTTCTCCCCCAAAAGTTAAAGCAGTAAAAGTGGGGCCGTGAACTCACCTTAAGTTGCGTTCTTCAAATATAAGTAAAGATGTTTAGCCCTTGATAATCCCTCTACCGGAGATCTATCAAAATGTTCACATAAGTGTTCCGACTAATAACCATAAGGTTATCTAGTCCCTGATTGTCCAGATCGTAACCAAGTATGTTTTAAAACGTGTTTAAATGTTTAACCGACACACTAGACCGACCCGTCATCCCGTTGGTGACCCATTACCCTAACTAATCAAGTACATATAGATTAAACACAAGGTTCAAGCATAAAACACTTAGTTTGTATCAAAAATCTCATTTCTGCATCAGAACGGTCGAACCAGTCAGTTTTAAGTCTCCTTCGCACCTTTTTGTCTCCTTCGCACCATTTACAGTACGTTCGACCGTTTGATGCTTCCTTCGCCCGTTTATTCACATTCGTCCAATAAAAATCCCAGGTTCGACCCTGGATCCCTCCTTCGCACCATCGACTGGTCGAAGGAGGCCAGGTTCGCCCCTGTTGTATTGTTTTTCCTAAAAACGCTTCAAACACATTCAAAACGACCCGAAACATCATCAAACACAGCAGTCAAGCTTGAATAACTTATCCCTACAAAACCCCATCGATTTCCCCCGATAATATGTCTGTTTCAGCCCTTTCCCAAAATGGTAAAGATTATGGAAACATCACTTTCATGCATGAATTATTTACCCAATTTGGAAACTTTTGAAATCGATTCATGTTTAGCTTAAAATACTCAGTTTGTCGATTATCTGATCTTTCTTATTCATTCTATTGATCATAAATATTCATGCATCAAGTATTAATCCAATAAAACCCCCAAATATCAATATACCCAATCCTAACCCTAGACAACCATAATCCAATCATTAACAACAATCCTATATCATGTTTCTATCATAGATATAGCAGCAAATCAGTGAACAACACATAACACTACATAACACACACTAACACATGTTATTCATTATGAAAACCTATGTTAAATGATCATGTTTCGATTTAGAAAGATGTTTAAAAGGTTTTTAATCATAAAAACACCCTTAGAATAGATCCGGACAATTTGGGTTAGATGAAAACGAATTAAAATGCTTTTAAAAGATTTAGGATTATGAATACACCTTGGATTCTTGTTTAGATGTTGTAGATGGGTTAGATTATGAAAAAGAAGAGCAAAAACTCCTTCCTTAGTGTTTAAGATCGTTTGAGAGCGTTTTGGGACGGTTAGGGTTTGTGAAATGATGAAAAATGACAAAGGTTGGTATTTATACTAGTCTTCCTTCGCACCAACTCATTGGTCGAATGTAGGCTCCTTCGCCCTTTTCACAGGGTCGAATGAGCCCTGTTTGGTCGAAGGAAATTTCTCAATTTCCACTTCCCTGGTTCGCCCACTTGCATGGGTCGAACCAGACATTTTTATTCTCCTTCGACCACTCGAAGTGGTCGAACCAGAATCCCTTTTTAACTAGTTTTCCAGTTTGTCGTGTTTAACGCATTCTAACACATCCTAACACATAAGCATGTATCCTTAGTCCATATTTAACACATTTAGGCACAGATAATCATTTACACATCATATAAACATATCTATGTATATAATCCACCACACAACCCATAATCTACACATATACTTAATTTGTTCATGTAATGTCACCAACAACGGAACCCGGTACTAGTGTATTACCAAAACGACTCCCAATGATCCTCCAGATCATTGTACCCTGGACAATCCTAACTTGACCCGACTCAACTAACCCAGTTAAGTTTGTTTATAAACGTTTCTCGCTAAGGTAGACTTAGATGTTACTAATATGTTTAAGCCGATCATGCCGGGTGTCACATCTTTTATGTTTTTAATGTAATTTATTTGAATTATTGATTACGATTTTGAGGTTATTTATTAAGATTTATAAGATTATGATTAGTCTTGCAATTATTAAGAGTTATAATCTTACTATGTTTACGAATTATGATTAGTATTAATTGCAATTAATAAGATTTATTAAGTTTAAATGTTATTTATTAAGATGTTTAATATTATTTATTGACATTAATAAATAATTGACCGAATTTAATGTTATTTATTAAATATTTTAATCTCATTTATTTATATTACTTTTTTTTGAATATATGTTTAGTATAATTGACCGAATTTAATTTTTTATATTATGACTTTCCTTTAATCAATTCTCATTAAATGATAATAATCAAAATCATTTCCTTTATATTATGACTTTTCTTTAATTATTATTATTAAGATATTTTTATTATGTTATATTTACAGTTATTTATGGACATTAATAATAATTAACCGAATTTAATTTTATTTATTACGATTTTTAACCTCATTTATTTATATTATTATTCATACGAAATTATGCTTTATCTATTTTTACGAAATTACGTTTAATATTATTTATTGACATTAATAATAATTGACCGAATTTAATGTTATTTATTAAAAATTTTAATCTCATTTATTTATATTACTTTTTTTCGACTTTATGTTTAATATTATTGACTGAATTTAATTTTTTATATTTTGACTTTATTTTAATCAATTCTCATTAAATGATAATCATCAAAATCATTTCATTTATATTATGACTTTTATTTAATTATTCTTAATATTTTTTTATAATGTTAGAATTAATTTTATTTATGGACATTAATAATAATTGACCGAATTTAATGTTATTTATTATGATTTTTTAACCTCATTTATTTATATTACTATTAATACGAACGTATGTTTAATCTATTTTTACCAAATTATGTTTAATACTATTTATTGACATTAATAATAATTGACCGAATTTAATGTTATTTATTAAAAATTTTAGCTCTTTTATTTATATTACTGTTTTTTTTATGTTTAATATTATTGACCGAATTTGATTTTTTATATTATGACTTTCCTTTAATCAATTCTCATTAAACGATAATCATTAAAATCATTTCAATAATAATTGACCCCTATTAATGTTATTTATTTCGTTTTTTTAATCTTATTTATTTATATTACTATTTTACGAAATTATTTTTAATCTATTTATTTCTTATCTACCGAATTAAATTACGAATATATTACTAATACTAAAACTAATATTACGATTTTTAATTTTATTTTTAATCTCATTTATTTCTTATCTACCGAATTAAAATTTTCTTTTACGATTTTTATGAATATATTACTAAAATATATACTATTTTCAAAATAATTTTCAATTATATTAACAAATAAGTAAATAATTTTAATTGGTAAGTTAAATTTTGTCATTCATTTATTACTATTAATAGTAATAATTATTACAATTATTATAATAAAGAATAAACATAACATCAATATAAAAAATCCTCATTTGTCATGAAACCTTCGACCATTAACAACGTTCAAATTATTTCAAAAATTATAAAAAAAAACTCAATTAATGATAACAGAAAGATTCAGGCGATAATTTTGGTAAACAAAATGTATTTAATAAATACAATTTAAATCTATTCTTTTAATAATAAATATAATTTAAATCTATTTAACAATTTCCTAAAATATATAATATATTCAAAATAATTTTAAATGATATTACTAATAACGACTTTCATTTTAATATTGTTGATCGATAAACATAAAAACTTTTTACGTTTTTGTTATTTTGATGGATATCAATTATTTGACTTTATTTATTTTTCATGTCTTAAAATACACTTATTAGTAATTAGTAACAAAATTAGTAATGAAATATCATTTTACGTTATCAGTAACAACATTAACTAAAAGGCGATTCAAAACATTAAAAAACCTCATTTGTCATGAAATCCTCCATCATTGACTAAATTAACTAAATATCGTTTCAGTGATACTAAGAATAAGAATATTACGTCTTTCATTTAAATATCTTTGACAGATTAACGTTATCATATTTTTCACCGTGGTTTTAGCTTGATTTTTAGGTCATTGGTTATGAGTCAAACTGTCAAAATAGTTCAGGGTCTTCTGGATATATTTACCTTAAATTCTTGATGATAATACAGTTAAAATGCCAAATGTCTTTCTTTTCCTCACCAGAGTTTTTTTTTTGGACAAATTTTACTGTTTTGTTATTCTAATGGTTCAGGAATCCTATATGTGGACATAAATTCTTTTCAAAGTTCCAAATCGTCTTGCCATATCAAACCGTTTTATAGAAGCTAAAATAATTTCCGGGAGTAACATTGGAATGCAAACTTTTATCCAAAGAATTAGGCTGTCCCCATTTGATAAGAAGATTTCTTTCAGATTTAACAGAAGACAATTCCCTCTTACTTTATGTTTCGCAATAACAATAAATAAAAGTCAAGGACAAATCCTATTTAGAATAGGTATGTATTTGAAAGATCCTATTTTTACACATGGGCAGTTGTATGTCGCTGCCAAGTAACAAGAGTAGAGATGGCCTGAACATACTAATATTGGATAAAGATGACAACGTTAATAATAAATAACAAATGTTGTCTATAAAAAAATATTTTGAAGTTTGTGAATAAGTATGCGATCATATTTTGCATAAATTGTTTTTTTATAATTTTTTGGTTGTGTGATTTGTTAAACTATATTTATTTACTTTGAATTTAATCTTCATTTGCATGCCGTTACAATAAATATATGTTTATTCATTTCATTATTTGTTTTTAAATCACGTCTATTCAAACATTTGTTGATTCATATATCTGTTATTGGGTAACATTAAACTTTTTTTATGATAATTTACAATCAACAAAAATTCATACGAATTGTATTACGTAACTTTCAATAAATAAAATTTGCATATTGCGATCTTTATAGAATTTTTTTTTCATTTGCCATAAACATGTACCGCGTGTACACGCGGGGCTCAAACCTAGTCATATAATATTTAGATACATGGGAACAATTACTGGTGTTGGTGATTTAGATCCTGTTAGTTGGCCTAATTCTCATTGGAGATCTATTTTTATTTTGATTTAATCTTAAATCACATATTTCTTATATATGATTTAAATTTGTTTGGAGATTGATCGGTTAGTATGTTTTTTTATGAACGGCGAGATCGGTCAATATGTGAATATCATTATTATTATTATTATGAGTTTTTTTTTTTCTAAATAAAAAACTAGTGAATTTTAAAAAGTAAATTCATATGGAGTGTGTGCAATGGTACACATTTTGTTAAGACGTGGATTACATGTAGGTAGCATATGTTAACACGTAGGTTTACATATTAATTAACCTTTTTTTATATATTAATTAAACAAAAGTCACTAGTCATGGGATGAAATCTATGTTGCGTCTGTTTCGTATGTAACAGCAGAACTAAGTTGGTATAAATTAGTTTCTGATTTTTTCACCAGATACAAAGGTTTGATTTTTTGACTTTCATGAGTTACGCGTAGGTTTACATATTAATTAACCTTTTTTATATATTAATTAAACAAAAGTCACTAATCATGAGATGAAATGTATGTTGCGTCTGTTTCGTATGTAACAACAGAACTAAGTTGGTATAAATTAGTTTCTGATTTTTTTACCAGATACAAAGGTTTGATTTTTTGACTTTCATCAGTTACACATGGGATCAAATCTATGTTGCGTCTGTTTCGTATGTAACAGCAAAACTAAGTTGGTTTAAATTAGCTTCTGATTTTTTTACCATATATTAATTAAAACAAAAGTCACTAATCATGGGATCAAATCTATGTTGCGTCTGTTTCGTATGTAACAATAGAACTAAGTTGCGTATGTTACACATCTATGCAGTTTTATAACATTCCTCCTAAGTTTAAGTTTGAGAGTCTTTGATAACTAAATGGATAAAACAATGTTTACTTTCAACACTAGTAAGAAACAATTTGTTGATTTGTAATGACCGTTTTGTTTGATTTTAGCACTTTGTAAGAAACAATTCTTTCATGTAAATTGATGATTTTGTTTTCTTTTTGCAGGTGAATATATTTTTTTACATTAAAGATGAAGATGGTCATCAAGAATGAAGTGTAGACATTTTTTTTTATTTATGATATGGATTTGCCGGATTCGTCGGATTCGTTTCTAGCACTGGAAGGACACTCTGTGTTGCCAACCGCTTTATGGGAAGATGTGGAAGCAGTTCAAATTAGTGGCAGTCCAGCTGGTTTAGAAAGCGAACTTCAACAACTTCGTGATTTAAGTAGGGTTAACCATGAACTGTTAGTTCAGACCGAGGAACTTATTCAAAAAGAAGCAGCAGAAGATGCACAGTTTAGAAGCCAATTTGGGACGAGGTGGACCAGGCCTCAGTCTAGCACTCTCACGAAAAACATACAAGATCGACTAAATAGGTTTGCAGCAAATTTAAAGCAAGCTGTAGAGAGTGATGGTAAAATTGTTGATTTGTAGCATTTGTTGATTTGTAATGACCGTTTTGTTTGTTTTTAGCACTTTGTATGAAACAATTCTTGTGTACATTTGAATGTTTTTTGATCTATAAAGTTTTTAATTGATTATATACAATCTGTGCATTCTTAACGTACGCAACACTGCATATGTTACATATGTAACATGACGTGCTGACAGATTTAGGACCATGGTCACAAAAGTATGAGAGAGATGATGTGACATGTGTGGAGTCCACTTGTCATATGTGCTTTTTCAGAAAAATAGCATTTGACTATTGTGCCCTTTTTTTGTCATCTAGTCTATTAAAAGTAATAAATTTAAATCAATAATCATGAATAAAATGTGGACCATTGATCTAGTTTGATCAATGGTTCTAATAGAGTTTAGTGGGTTTCTTCAATTTAGGTGGGTTTTTATTTAATCTATCCCCTATATATATATATATAGGGTTAGGATCGTGAGAGAACCACATTGAGTTGTGAGAACTAGAGAACTCTTGTGGACCATTGATTTGGATGATCCTATGGTTGAGATTTAATCTTGATATTTTTTTTGTCTTTACATGATAATTAAATAATTATTAGTATATTTTAATACAAAAAGTACATATAAGGTTTGGGTTATGGAAGATTGTAATGAGTGGTTGGAAGATTTTGTTTTAGAGTCTGAGGAGATAAGGAGTGGTGATGCTGCTATGCCGGAAAAGTCTCCGACAGAACAGACTCCGACGAAAGCTAATACGCCGGAGGTTACTCCGGTGCCGGAAGCGAGAGTTAAGGAGACGGTTATGGAAGATATTAATTGTGAGAATTATGTGGGGAAACTTTCCGAAAACTATGAAGGGAATTTGAATGATGGGATGGAAAAGTCAAACTTTGTTTTATTAGAGGAGAATTTTAAGGGGTCTGACAACTTGGTGAATGAAAAAAAATTGAAAAGGAAAAAAATAAACAGATTTAAAGAAGTGGGCTTTTCTAACGGTGGACAATACAGTAGCAGTAATGAAAGGCCCGTTAAGGGGCCCAAAACTGGTTTGGATGAATCTGATCCTTTTGGGCTTGATCCATTTATTGTGGGCAATGATGACCATGTGGTAAAAACTAGGGGAGATGGGCCTATTTTCACTAATAATTCCTTCCATGTTCTTATGAAAGATACTGAAGAAGCTCAGCAGGTTGAAGAAGTGGACGAACCACAGGAGGATACGGATGAAGAAATTGATCCTGGTGGATCGTCTGATGCTGAGAAGGAGGTTGAATGCACCCGTGATATGGGTATCAAACTAGGATAGAAATATCCTGAGAAGGAGGGTTTCGAAGATATGCTTCGGGGTTCTATTCAAGGTCAAGGGTTACAATCAGGTTACTCATGAATTGTTTATCTCTTAATGTTAGAGGGGTTGGACGGGTTGGGAAAGTTTCATGGGTTAATGGTTTGATTCGTAAGAATGGTGTTGATTTCTTGGCGATGCAAGAGACAATGGTAAATAATGGGAATTATTTTGACTTTCTTAAGCTTTGGCCTAGTAGCGATTGTGGGGTTGAGTTTATGTTGGCTGATGGCAAATCGGGAGGGTTAGTTAATATTTGGAATACAAAAAAGTTTCAGAAACTTAATTCGGTGTTGGATAAAAATTTTATTTTTACATCCGGGAGGTTGGTTGAGGATGGTACGGTGCTGAATCTGGTTAATATCTATGCTCCTCAAAAAGTTAACGAAAAACGTATGCTATGGGATCGGCTTTTGAATCTGATTGCTGGTCATAGCGGGTTGTGGGTTTTACTTGGTGATTTTAATGTGGTTAGGTGGATAGAGGAGAGGAAAAACTCTAAGTTTCATTCAGGGATGGCTTTTGATTTCAATCAGTTTATTGATACTGCTAATTTGAAAGAGTATGTTATGAGGGGGAATTGTTTCACTTTTATGGCTGGGAATGGGAATGATGTCAAGCTGAGTAAGATTGATCGGTTTTTGGTATGCCAGGATTTCTTTTCTAGATGGCCCCATGCTGTTTTACGAGCTTTGCCTAGAGAATTTTCGGATCATTGTCCCTTATTGCTCACAATTTATGATTATAATTATGGCGCTAAACCTTTTAAGTGGTTTGATTCCTGGTTAGACAGGGATGGTTGTTCGCAGGTTGTTATTCAGGCGTTGGAAAGTGGCAAGGTGGATGGTCCTCCTGATATCAAGTTACATAAAAAGCTCAATGTTGTGAAGAATACTCTTAAGAAGTGGTGGCATGAGGTAGGGAAAAAAGAAGATGGTGAGATGGAGGTTGTTAAAGAAGATAAAGCGAATCTAGAAAAGATTATGGAGGTTCGGGATCTAGAGGAGGACGAAGTTTGGATTTGGGAGCATAGCAAAATTGAGGTGGAGAAATATGTTTGGAGAAAAAATAGGGATTTACAACAAAAAGCTAGAGTTAATTGGGCGAGATTTGGGGATGAAAATTCGAGCTTTTTTCATCGGTGTATTAAAGGGAGGAGGGCGGCAAATGCGATTCCTGGATTAATGGTGGATGGGTGTTGGGTGGATAAACCGGCCCTAGTCAAACGGGAGGTGCTTCGTTTTTACAGGAATCTTTTTAAAAAAGATTTCACTAATAGACCCTTTTTATTTTGTAACAATTTGAAACAGGTTCCGTCAGAGCATATTGATGGTTTGATTGCTCCTTTTTCTAGAGAGGAGGTCAAGGCGGCCGCGTTTGATTGTGGTCTTGATAAAGCCCCGGGGCCTGACGGTTTTAATTTCAGGTTTATTACCCATTTTTGGAGCTACCTGGAAACCGATTTTATGCAGGTGTTTGAAGATTTTTTTATGAATGGTTTCATTAGCAAAGCGTGTAGCACTTCTTTTATTACGTTGATTGCTAAAACGAAGACTCCGGTTGGGCTAAAAGATTACAGACCGATTAACTTGATTGGTGTTATTAGTAAACTTATTTCTAAGGTGATGGCGGCCAGATTGAAGACGGTTATTGGCAAGGTGATTTCAAACTCCCAGTCAGCTTTTATTAAGGATAGAAATATCCTGGATGGCCCCCTTGTTTTGAATGAGATTATTGGCTGGAACAAAAAAAATAAAAGTCAGGTTTTTCTTATGAAGATTGATTTCGAAAAGGCTTATGATAATGTAAGTTGGGAGTTTCTATTGTCCATTCTTTCTCAAATGGGTTTTCCCGATAGATGGGTTATGTGGGTGAAGGGTATTTTAGTTTCGGCTCGTTCGGCGGTGCTTGTGAATGGGTCTCCGACTTTTGAGTTTGATTGTCAAAAGGGATAAGACAAGGGGATCCTCTCTCTCCTTTCTTGTTCCTCATTGTTATGGAGGCGTTGGATTGTATGATTCGTAAAGCTACTACATTGGGTTTGATAGAAGGAGTTAAGATTGGGAGTGGGGGGCCGGTGGTGTCCCATATGTTATATGCGGATGACGCTTTAATATTGGGGAAATGGAACAAAGCGAACTTAGAGAATACGAATCGTCTATTGCGTATTTTTTATTTATGTTCGGGGTTGAAAATTAACCTTCACAAGTCGGTCATTTTTGGTTTGGGTGTGGGAGATGTGGAGGTGGATAATCTAGCAAGTATTTTGGGTTGTAGAATTGGAAAACTCCCGTTTACGTATCTTGGAGTCAAGGTGGGGGCGAATATGAATCGAATTTCTAATTGGGAGCCGGTGATGGAGACTATTCGGAATAGATTGTGTACTTGGAAGTCGAAACTTCTCTCTATTGGGGGTCGGGTGACTTTATTAAAGTCGGTCCTTTCGGCGCTTCCTGTGTATTATTTTTCGATATATAAAGCTCCGTTGGCGGTGGTGAATAATATAGAAATTCTGATGCGTAAATTTCTTTGGTCCGGGTGTAAGGAAGGTAGAGGTATTTATTGGGTGAATTGGGAGACTGTGACTAGACCGAAGAAGGAAGGTGGGCTGGGTATTTCTAGTCTAAGTGAAGTTAATGAGGCCCTGCTTGCGAAGTGGGCTTATCGATTTAAGAATGAGGGAGATGGCCTGTGGCGTAATGTGATTCTGAGCATCCATGGCGGTAAAAATAGATGGCGTTTCCTTCCTGTGAATAATGGTTACACGGGATGCTGGAAATCTCTGGTGCGGATGCTAGAAGCTTTGGAGGTCGATGGGGTGAGGTTTTATTCATGTTTCACTGGGAAGCTTGGAAATGGAGAAAGGATTTTGTTTTGGAAAGATAATTGGTATGGGAATGGCGTTCTTATGGATAGATGGCCTACTCTTTTTGCGCAAGAGTCAAACAAAAATGTAGTTGTGGCTGATCATATTCAACAACAGTAGGATGGTCGATCTACTATTGCTAGCAACTGGAAGATTTGTACGGATTCGGTGGCGGCAATTTCGGAGTTTCAAGACGTGCAGGATGTTCTCTCTCAGATCAGGTTGAATAGGGGTAATGATAATTGGAGCTGGAACCAATGTAGTAGTGGCACATTCTCTGTCTCGGGTGTTAAACAGTGGCTGAGACGGACTCACGGTTCGCTGGCGAGTTTCTCTATGCGGTGGGTTACTTGGTTACCGAGTAAAATTAATATTTTTGTGTGGCGTTTGGAGCTAGATCGTATCCCGACTAGGTTGGCTTTGGTTCACAGGAGAGTGAACATTGCTGATACTCGCTGCCCGTTCTGTGAGTTTGCGCAGGAATCGGTAAGTCACTTGATAGTGGATTGTGGTTTTGTTAAAGGTGTTTGGTCAAATATTAGAAATTGGTGTCGGCTTCAAGGAGCAGATTTTGATTCTATTTCCGGTTTGCTGAGGATGGACTACATTGCAAATAAAACTAAATGGGAGAAGAAGATTTTGAGAGGTATCATAATGCTAACGTGTTGGAAGATATGGTTGGAAAGGAATAGTATTATCTTTCACAAGGATAGGCATAAAGTGGTGGATATTGTCGCAGGGATTAAGGCTTCTTCTTTTTGTTGGGTCAAACATCGGGCTGGTTTTAAGGATTTAGTTTGGAAAGATTGGGGTTTGTACCCATTGTATATGATGTAATTTTTTTGGAGGTCCTCGCTTTGTGGTCCTCTGTTTTTTAATGAAATTCTTAGTTCAAAAAAAATTATCTACCATGATTTACACTGGTGTAATTATTTACATCAGTGTAAATCTGCCATACCCATACACAAACTTCTACAAAATTATGTTAGTGTAAAAACCAAACAAAACATATGATAAGGATGATTTACACTGGTGCAAATTACACCAGTGTTTTACTAACATATATATAAACCAAAGATCCATGATTTTGTATGATTTACACTGGTGTAATTATTTACACCAGTGTTTATTCACATCTATATAATCAAAACCTCTATCATTTTGTGAGATTTACACTGGTGTAATTATTTACACCATTGTAAAAAAAAAAAAAAAAAACCACAACATCAACAAACAAATATATTGCATAATTCGTATTTACACTGGTGTTTTCTTACATTATTCGTATTACATCAGTGTAAAAAAAACAAAACATCTATAAAAACATAAAAAAAATTACACTAATGTTTACTTTACATTTTATAAAAAATAAACCCTCGTCATCATCACCTTCACATCGTCATCGTCTCCTTCAAAAATACACACTGTATTTTGGTTCACCCAAACTAAAAAACACCTTCTGATAATAGTAACACCCCTTATTACACCATTGTAAAAAAAATAATAATAATAACAACAATAATAATAGTAATAACAAATAATAATAATAATAATAATAATAATAATAATAATACCTATTGTTATCTTCATCACCATCACCGTCGAACCACCGTCTTCAGCCTGCCACCACCACCGTCTCCCACCGCCGTCTTCATCGTCATCACCACCACCATACCATCGTTCAGATCTACCGTCGTCTTCATCATCATCACCACCACCACATACCATCGTTCAAAAACCCTCTCTCCCACTGGTGTCTTCATCATCCACCCCCCTCCTCCCCCTACCCACCACGTTCAGCACCATCGAACCCTCTGCTACACCTGCAAAACCCACCTGCAACCATCGAACCACCTGCAACCATCGAACCCTCTCCCACCCCATCGAGCCACCGGTCACAACCATCGAACCCTCTGCCACCACCTGCAAAAACCCACCCTTAAAAAACCCTCTTCAAAAACCCACCGGTCACCCTCTCTCTCTGCTCTCTCTCTCCCTTCGAGATCTGGTGTAATTATTTACACCATTGTAAAAAAAAAAAAAAAAAACCACAACATCTACAAACAAATATATTGCATAATTCGTATTTACACTGGTGTTTTCTTACATTATTCGTATTACATCAGTGTAAAAAAAACAAAACATCTATAAAAACATAAAAAAAATTACACTAATGTTTACTTTACATTTTATAAAAAATAAACCCTCGTCATCATCACCTTCACATCGTCATCGTCTCCTTCAAAAATACACACTGTATTTTGGTTCACCCAAACTAAAAAACACCTTCTGATAATAGTAACACCCCTTATTACACCATTGTAAAAAAAATAATAATAATAACAACAATAATAATAGTAATAACAAATAATAATAATAATAATAATAATACCTATTGTTATCTTCATCACCATCACCGTCAAACCACCGTCTTCAGCCTGCCACCACCACCGTCTCCCACCGCCGTCTTCATCGTCATCACCACCACCATACCATCGTTCAGATCTACCGTCGTCTTCATCATCATCACCACCACCACATACCATCGTTCAAAACCCCTCTCTCCCACTGTTGTCTTCATCATCCACCCCCCTCCTCCCCCTACCCACCACGTTCAGCACCATCGAACCCTCTGCTACACCTGCAAAACCCACCTGCAACCATCGAACCACCTGCAACCATCGAACCCTCTCCCACCCCATCGAGCCACCGGTCACAACCATCGAACCCTCTGCCACCACCTGCAAAAACCCACCCTTAAAAAACCCTCTTCAAAAACCCACCGGTCACCCTCTCTCTCTGCTCTCTCTCTCTCCCTTCGAGATCTGTTCAAACCACCCCTGAAAAAAACCGTCCGCCGTCAGCGGCCGCCCTGCAAAACCACCATAGCCACCGTCTATTAAAACGTATCGATAGAGAGAGAAGACAGAGAGCAGAGAGAGAGTGATTTTAGAGAGAGAGAGAGAGAGAGCAGAGAGAGAGAAAGAGTGATTTAAAAAAAAAATCTGTAACTTTTTATATTGGGTGTGGTGGGGTGGGGTGGGGGTGGGGTGGGGTAGGGGAGGTGCTAAATTACCATGATACCCTCCTATTATTATAATGCAAATATGTGTATGTGTGGTCCAGATGAGTTCTCTAGTTCTCACAACTCAGTAGAGTTCTCATATGATCCGGATCCTATATATATATATATATATATATATATATATATATATATATATATATATATCAAATGGTAGCAATAGTACTTAACGGCCTGGTAACGGCGCGTTAAAGTTGACGTCAAATCAGATGCCACACGTAGCTCCTTCTTTTACACATCACCATCTTTCACTGGCCTTTCATTTTCATCTTATCCTGTCAGGTAGGTGGATACCTGTCACGCACACCTACCGTACGCGCCATAGTCGAAGCCCAGTTCACCTCTCCGAAATCGTATCTCTTTGTGCAAGTGATTGATGCCGGTGTCTTCCTTATGAAGCCTTGCTTGATCCGTCTACGGGCTCGATTTGTGGTTTCCTTTGTTTTTTCTGCTTCGCTGTCAGCCTATAGGTGATCGTCTTTGTGTTGACGGTGGTGACGGAGGGGTCGTTTGATGATGGAGGTGGTTTACTTTTTTTGACAGTCGGAATCCGCAACCACCGTGACGTCTTTTTAAAACACCACCACGGGTTTCCCCATACCCAGATTGCTGGCTTCCAACTATACACGTGCCGGATAGAATTGTGCCACCGTGGCACTGCCACACACGCCTCCGATGTGGTAGTCGTTTCTCTCTCTCACACATACACACCGTATTATTTAACATTTTGTTGATTCCTATTTGAGAGCAGAAGTGGAGAATTGGAGATGGAGGTGAAAGGGTTGTTTGGGTGTGTTGGTGGGTGGTAATAGTGAAGTAAAATTCTATATTATAACATCAAACGTTTTTGCTAAAAGCTTAGTCAAACACAACGTTGTAGAAGAGAAGGCATGTGGCAGAGTCCAAGAGATGCCACTATCTAACACCATTAATCATTCCCCGTAAGAACTTATAAAATTTTTTTTTATTTGATTTAAACTATATTCATATTTTAGAACTATAAAAATGTTATAACAAGAATAAGTGCGATCAACTACATTTCTTTTAGGGACAAAATCTGTTAACGCGAACAGAGTACCTGTTGCGTCACAGACCTGCGTCGCGGGGCAACGCCCGCGAGTAAAATACTAGTTTAAATTATAAATTGCATTTGAATGTGTATATGTATACGTGTAGGAGGATAAAAGAGCAATTCATATCATATCTTCAAACAGGTACACGTGTGATTTGTGTACATGAAATGTTTCATGTCTAAGAAAAGAAACCGACGTAGATGTGGTCAGTCACAATGATGGTTAGATATTTTGTATAAATAACAACTTGATTTCAAACAAACGTAACCTCAGTACAAGCTTCTAGCAGCGTAGTAACACTATCATGATTAGGTATGGCTTCTAACCTTAAGTTCAATTTATAAGGTTAATGTTTTAGTATATGTTTGGAGTAGGATTTAGGTAGATAAATAGAGTAGGTATTGGATAACCTAATTCTAGTTTGGATATGAATTGATCACTCATACTTATCACTTATACGAAAACTGTAGATGTTTGCCATGTTATCGTTAAGCTATGTGTAGCTTTGGTGTACTTTTGTTATTTTGGCTTGTAATAAATATTTAAGTTATGTAATGAGATTACGTTTCCGCTTTAAGGCTATCTCTCAGTCTCCACCTTCTCATTCTCTATATTTTAGGAAGACTGAGGTTTTAGTCTCCCTAGATCATTTAATCACAGTTTTGTCATTTGTCACATTAAATACAAAATAAACTTTTCTAACCTAGCAAACAAACTAAAATGATAAATCAGTGGTTGGGAACAAACATAAAATGCACTAACATTTTCTTTGTTTTTTTTAATAAAGTGGTTAATTAAAAATAATACTTTAGTTTCTATTTAATTTTTATTTAGGTTTAATATAGTTTTATTATTTCATTTCAATTTTAAGAAAATAAACCACCATGGTATAAACGGTCATATGTTTGGGTGCATTAAAGTTAAAAAAAAAATCATAAAAATAAAAAAATTACCTCTACCCTATAAATTCCAACAAACTCTTACAAAACTGTTTTTAGGTCTTCGTATTGGAAGAACATTAATTTGGCAAAATTAACACAACTTCTTGGTGAAAATAACCGCACTATTGATTCATTTGCACGAAAGTGGTCGGATCTTAATGTTAAACGTAACTGATGGAACAACCTTTTCAAAGAAACCATGGAGGAGAACGGTGATCTAGCCGAGGACGCGGCAGTTGAAGTCACATAAGTCGAGTATACAGTTAGATACCGCAACAGTTTTGACCATGTTACAGTATTGCAAATGTTGCAGTCTAGATTAGGATAATTTTGTTTCCTAGTTTGACTATGTGTTTTGTAGTTTAATATTGTATTTTTTATTAAGATCAATGTGTATTTTCTAGTTTAATGTTTATCTTGTAGTTTAATTGGTAATTTTTACAACCGTTGGGGTGGGGTGGCTTCAAAATGAAAATTCAAACAAACCGTGGTAGTACTGTGGCCTTTTACCCGTGGTTCGTACCCGTCCACATAAAATCAAAACTATAACTAAAATGAAAAACTAAATGGTTAAAGTTATCAAAGTATATTGAAATATTTATGATAACATATGTTGTTCGATGATATGAAATAAAATTTAGTATGAGACATTGATTTGTTAATATTATTGATGAGTAATTGTTGTGTGTAGATAAAGATACATCGATCTAGCTATGACTACTGTTAGTTACCAACCAAAAACAATGAGAAACTATTACAACTCCCCTCTTTACTTTTTCATGATTCAAGTTCCATATTAAAAACAAAACATTTTGAATAATGACTTGTGGATATACAACTTCTCTTTCGGTTTATGTTAAAAAAGACCTTATTAAAAAAACATATATAAATAAAAACCTCGTAATTAATTAGAAGACGTAGTTGATATATAGTAATAAAAAAGGATTTTTTACATATTTCCCCCTGCTAAGGCTCCTAATTACATATTTACCGAGCCCTAAAAATCAATTACATATTTTCCCCTAGAGTTTTGGTTATAGTAATCAAAAAGGATTTGATGTTCGAAGCTTAAAAAGTCCATATAGGTAAAGGGTGAGAAATGATTATGTTAAAAAAGTTGGATGACCAAGTAGGTATACCGGATAGGATACTGTAATTATCATACATATACATGCATTATGTATTTTTATATAGGAGCAGCCGTACGTAATAAATGAATTAATATTAATAACATTATATAAACGGATAAGGGGATAAGAGAAAGAACATATGACATGAATATCAGAACATTAACATAAATTAAACTAAAAGATGCACCACCAGCCAAGTAGATTAATTAATAATATATATAAACAAAAGCATGGGTGAGCTAGCTACTACCATAATATAACTAAACAAGAGGGAGGTACGTTTAATTAAACAGGCAAAAGATAAGTGCGTACTTAGCTTGATAACCAGCCAAATTACTTAAAACTAAGATCATATAACATGAGCTAGCTGCTAGGAAAAGCAAAGACGACAATGGAGTAAGGATTGCCTCCCTTGTCACCCCCGCATAGGACGGAGAGCTCCTCGGTGCACATCAAGCTCTTTTCAAGGGCAAGTTTCTCAAGAGGCCAGGTTAGGTGAGGAGGTCCCTTAGGGCGGTCAAAGAGGTGCCTTACACAATTCAAGAGTTAAAAAGGCTCTTATTCATTCTTTTTATAATATAGGAATATCTCACTTCCATATCGAACTTATCCGAGCAGTTCTAATCACCCTTAAGGGTTAGTACCTTTATGGCTCTTATTCATTCTTTCTATAATACAAAAATATCTCACTTCCATATTGAAATTATCCGAGCAGTTCTAATCACCATTGGGGGTTAGTACCTATTTGGCTTCTTTTTTAGGTCAACATAAGTGCGCCGATGAGTGTAATAATATACCACCCGTCGAACACCCGCTTGCCATTGTTTCCCCTTATCCCTGTGATGGATGCCATTTTTAATGGATCAAATCCATACGCTCACACGGCTTGCCCGTCTTTGAGGATTTTTAATGTTGCAGGCAGGTCCGGTAGTCTTAACATCTGGGAATCCTATATATATATATATATATATATATATATATATATATATATATATATAGGGTAATTCTAAAGTGAAAACTCACCTCACTTGAGCAAACTTCGAAAACCAATCTAATGGTTTTCATGCAGCCACATCACCAAGTTAGAAGATACCCTCAAGGGTAGATTGGGTACTTTACACAAAACCTTTAACCCTTTACCTTTTCAACCCATTTTCCTGACACACCTTTTATTATACTTCTAACATGCTTTTGACTCCATTTAAATGAAAAGCCTTGTTCTCTCTCTACACTAACCATCTATAACATTATCAGCTCTATTTTTCTATCTCTAAACAACTACAACGATTTCTAATCTATTCTTCTGTCTCTAATTGAAGGGGGTGTATGGCGATATACATGGTGGGTTAAACGACGGTGACGAGGTGGATAACAGTGGTGTTCGATGGTGGTGCTTAGTGGTTTGAACGATGGTGATGTGGTGGACGACGGTCGTGTTTGGTGGTGGTGCTTAGTGGGTTGAACGATGGTGACAAGGTGTTGGTGCTGAGTGGTGTTGACGAGGTGGGCAGTCATATCTCTTTCCTTCTCTCTATATTTACTCACCCATCCATTAATTGGATCTCCAACCTCTCTTGATCCACACAATCTGTCTCCTAAACTCATCACTAATAAAGATCTACCTTCTCTTTGTTTAAAAGGTATTTTAATTTATCCCCTCTTTTCCTTTTTCATTCGTATGTTTTAGTTTTTTTAGCACTATTTCTTTTAGGTGTTTTAGTTTTAGGTGTCACAGATCCGGTGTAATCAGTAACATTTTTAACAATATTTGTTTTTTCTTTAACATATTGCTATTTATTTTTTTTATTTGTATGTGTTTTGATTTAATGTATTTATTTGTTTAATTGTATGTAGATACATTTGTTAAGTACTTTGAGAAGTATGGAGACCTTACAAACGAGAAGATCAGGATGAAGATTTTTTTATACGTTTTTTCATTTAAAAACATCTGTTTTCATTTAAAAACATATGTTTTTGTTGTTTGGGCGAGAAGACTGGGGATGACGTTTTTTGTATTTTTTTTGTTGTAACATGCTTATTTTTTTTTAATTCATTCTAATTACGACACATGTAAATGTTACTTTTTGTTACATGTATTATTTAGATATTATTTTTTCACTTTTGTAACATTTGTATTTTGTGAATGACCAGTAACATTTTTTATAAACAATTGTAGAATTAAACACAAACATACGTTTTTATTATTATTGAGATATTATAATGTGTGAACATATGTTTTTATTTCAAAAATTGATGAATATCTGTATTAAAAAGGAAAAAAAAAACATAGGCTTTATTTTAAAAAGTGAATGGTTGGTTGGAGAGAGAGGAGAGAGAAGAATAAAAAAAGTAAGAAAGAGAGTGTGTTATTGTTTACCATAATGCCCTTTACTATTTTTTAATTCAATTATGTACTTTTTATCTTTTACACTTTTTAAATAAAATAATCAATTAATTAGAACCCTTGGATCATTAAGATCAATGGTGATAAAGGTGGTTTTCTTGGTTTTCTTAAGTGGGGAGGGTTTTCAAATTATCCCTCCCCTATATATATATATATATATATATATATATATATATATATATATCGGATCTAGATGTTGCTAACAGGTCCAGTAGTCTTAAGCTCTGGGGATCCTATACAAATATATATAGGATCCTCAGAGCTTAAGACTACCGGACCTGTCAGCAACATCCAGATCCGACAAATATATATATAGGATCCCCAGAGGTTAAGACTACCGGACCTGCCAGCAACATTAAAATCCTCAAAGACGGGCAAGCCGTGTGAGCATATGGATTTGATCCATTAAAAATGGCATCCAGCACATGGCTAAGGGGAAACAATGGCAAGCGGGCGTTCGACGGGTGGTATATTACACTCATCGGCGCACTTATGTTGACCTAAAAAAAGCCAAATGTACTAACCCCCAAGGGTGATTAGAACTGCTCGGATAATTTTGATACAGAAGTGACATATTCCTATATTATAGAAAGAATGAATAAGAGCCAAAAAAGTACTAACCCCCAAGGGTGATTAGAACTACTCTTATAAGTTCGATATGAAAGTGGGATATTCCTATATTATAAAAAGAATGAAAAAGAGCCTTTCTTAGCTCTTGAATTGTGTAAGGCACCTATTTGACCGCCCTAATAGACCTCCTCACCTAACCTGGCCTCTTGAGAAACTTGCCCTTAAAAAGAGCTTGGTGTGCACCGAGGAGCTCTCCGTCCCATGCAGGGGTGACAAGGGAGGCAATCCTTACTCTATTGTCGTATTTGTTCTTCCTAGCAGCTATCTCATATCATATGATCATTAGTTTTAAGTAATTTGGGTGGTTGTTATCCAGCTAAGTACGCACTTATCTTTTGCGTGTTTAATTAAACGTACCTCGATCTTGTTTAGTTATATTATGGAAGTAAGCTAACTCAACCACACTTTTGTTTATATATATTATTAATTAATCTACTTGGCTGGTGGTGCATCTTTTAGTTTAATTTATGTGCATGTTCTCATGTTCATGTCATATGTTCTCTCTTATCCACTTATCCAAATATATAATGTTATTAATATTAATTCATTCATTTATCATGTACGACTAATTCTATAAAAAAACACATGATGCATGTATCTGTATATGTATGATAATTACAGTATCATATCCAGTGTACCTACTTACTCATCCAACTTTTTCAACATAATCATTTATCACCTATACCTATATAGACTTTTTAAGCTTTGAACATCAAATCTTTTTTTTATTACTATAACCAAACCAAAACTCCTTTTTTTATTACTATATATCAAGTACTGTCTTCTAATTAATTACGAGGTTTTTATTTATATATGTTTTCTTAATAAGGTCCTTTTTAACTAGGGCTGTAAACAAACCAAACGTTCGGTGAACAGTTCGTATACCATTCGGCGGGAAGTTCGTTTGTGTCCGTTTGTTTAATAAATGAACAAACACGAACAAAAAATTCCGTTTGATTAACTAAACAAACAAACACGAACAAATGTCTCGTTCGTTCGATTGCGTTCGTGAACGTTCGGCAATGTGTTTGTTTACGTTCGTTTATTTATATACGTTCGTGTATGTTTGTTTATGTTCGATCACTAGTTAAAACTTAGGATAATTATGAACTTTTGAGTTAGGAATGTATATTCGTTCGTGTATGTTTGTTTATGTTCGATCACTAGTTAAAACTTAGGATAATTATGAACTTTTGAGTTAGGAATATCATGTATTCATGCCTATGCCTAAGTAATTTTAAATAATTATGTCTAAGTTAGTACAATTTGACTTATCGACATTGTTTAGTAGATGTACTTTGTCTAACGGTTAATATTAACAATGTTTTTTTAGTTAGTTGCATATTAAATGTTTGTTTTTGTTTGTTTGTGTTCAAGGCCCGTGTTCACGAACGGTTCGCAAACAACTGAATTTCTTAACAAACAAACACAAACATAGAATTATGTTTGTTAGTGTGTTCGTGAACGGTTCGTTTGTCCAAGAAACCTTAACAAAAAAACACGAGCCCTATTTTTAACATAAACCGAAAGAGGACTTGTATATCCATAAGTCATTACTCAAAATGTTTTTTTTTACTATGGAACTCAATACTTACTTGATGGCAGCTTTGACTTGCTCATAAGTAGATGCCTTCTCAATTCTCATGGTTAAGTCAACAACTGAGACATCAACAGTTGGTACACGGAAGGCCATTCCGGTCAATTTGCCATTGAAAGCTGGCAAACAGCCTACAAAGAATGGGAATAAAATGTGTGTATAAGAAATCAGTATTCTTGAGATTGAGTGTTGAATAATCAAAAGCTATTTACAACACTAGCTTGTTTAATCTCACACTAAAATTGTAGTAATTTGAAAAATATTTTACCTTGGCAGCTAGGAATGATGTTGAAGGAAGCGGCTCTTCCGCCTCTCCAATCCTTCATTGATGGCCCATCAACAGCCTTAAGGGGCAGTTAGTTGTGCAGCTAGCATTTGAAACAACAGGAGCAGAGATAATGACCTTTTTGGCTCCACCCTGATCAAACAAAACCATATAATACAGATTAAGCAAACAACCCGACCCGAGTGAACGCAAAAAACTAATCAGACCTTTTAAGTGGGCAGCAGCTTTGTCCTTGTCTGTGAAGACTCAACCACAAAGTCGATGGGATCTCTTCTGGGTTCCCAAATGTAGAAAAGAAAATAAAAGTTAATTAATATGAAGAGAAAAAAAGTTCCCTACAGATGATAATGTTATTCACTGCTCAAATGTGTTAATACCTGGATCCAAAAACAGTGACCGAAGAGGAGGCTTTTCTAATCCTTGACCTTAAACTTCATGTACTTGAACATATATATTTTTGTGGAAGTGAAGATTGGTGGTGGTGATGGTGTGAGACCAGCTTGGACTGACAGAGATAATAGGAAGTATTAAATATGCAGAACATTGAGTGGGTTAAAGTCTAAAGAGATTGGGTTGAAGGCTTAAAGAGATTAAAGCTTTTTTGTTTTAATTGAAAAACCTGTCATAAAACAGACCTCTCTGCAACACGCAATGACCTTTGTCTAGTTGGACAGAGATAATAGGGTATTAACGTATAGGATAATAATATCAAATATTTATGAAAAACATTGATTGGATATAACACTATATGTTAGTGGCCCGTGAGGCCGTGAGCGTGCGTTGTCCATAACATACTTAAGTGATCTTTACCGTGAGCGAGGCTAAGCGAATTAGCTCGCGTGAGCTAGTGAGGACAATTTCAAAAAACTAATCGTTGCCTGGCAGCCAACGATCATTAGTTTAAAAAATGGTGTGTGTGTGTGTATATATATATGTATCAAACACAATGATAATTACCTGAGGGTTACGGTTTGGAGAGCTATGAGACCACGATTTCAACAATAGTCGCATTTCTAATATTTATTTATGTTTTTAAATATTTTTTTTATTTTTTTTCTTTAAAAATCTTTTATATAATATTTATGTGATGTTATTGTATGTTTTTAATGTTTATGTAACGTTTATTTTGATATTTATGCAATGTAGTGTGAAAAAATAAAAAAAAATACAAAAAAAAACATAATTAAGTTATCGCTCAATGTGAGCCACAATAGGATCAAGTGAGTAAGAGTCACACTTTAGCCACTAAGCACCTACTTGTCTTTTTTTTATAGAATAAAGTGTTGGCTAGAGGTGAGCCACAACACTCAGTCTAATTTATGAAAACTTGTAGTGCATATTTGTCTCAATAATTCACCATAAACTACGACAATAAATTTTCTTTTCGATATAATAACTTAATTTTTTTCTTTATATGAGCATTTTCATGTTGAATTGTAACCACAAATTCTTGGTTGTATGCGGATTCCTTTGTATGTCTAAGATCTTGGATTTAAATCTTGATAAAAACTTTTTTATGCATTGTGTTCTACACTTTTTTGGTAACTATGTTTTGGGTATTGTGTTTTACCAATCGTGCGTCGGTCACCTATTTCCTTACATGTTTGCTTGTCGTGGGTTCGAGTCCGATTGATGACATTTTTTCCCTAGCCATATTTATTATGGTCGGGTTAAACAGGTTTGTGTTGTACAGTACAAGTCTTTGTTGCATGTATTCTTCTTCTACTTCCTCTCTCTACTTGTGGTTTCTGTTCATATTCTCTCCTCACACACTCTCTCCAAAAAAAACCACCGCTACCACCATTGTTGCTCTGGTTTGGGTAGACGAATCGTTGGTCCATGTCTTAAAAAGGTATGGAACTCTCATTGTTAATTTGTTGTTAGATCTAGGTTTTCTCTGTCTTTTTTGTTAGATTTGTGTTGGGGGTTAGGGTTTTTGTTTGTGGCGTCGGTAAACGATGGTGTTGGGGTTAGGGCTTTTGGTTGTGGAAATGATGAAAGGTGGTATTGGGGTTGGGGTTTTTGGTTTAGGGATGATGAACAGTGGTTTTGAGTGAGGAAGACGGTGGTGTGGTGTTGCGTTGGGATGGCGGTGTTGGTGGTTGTGGTGATGGATGATTGAGTTGATTGAATTTGCATTCTAATGATGATGGGTGTGAACCCCATTTTTTTGGTGGTGAGTGACTCTTTACAGACCTGAAGGTTCGAAACTTTGTGTGTTAGGGAGAGAGAGGGGGGGCGGTGGTTTGGTGATGGAGAGGGGGAAGCACATTAGATTTTGATGGACATTTGAACGTGAAACGCTTTTTCCGGGTATGTCTCTATCTTGTTGGAGTTACTCTGTTTATTGCTTTTAATCTATTGTGAATCTTTCAGGTATGTTCAAAACATGTATTATCTTTGTTGAGTCTGCAACTGTATGAGTTACGCATACATTATTCCCCATTCATAATTTTTGTGTTCATAGCATTTGACTTTGAAGGTTGAATTGATCATTATTAAAGATTAGAAAGTTAATCACGTTCTTGGATTTCTAAACAGAAGGTTGTAATGATTGTTAACTTGGTGATTGGATTTTTTGTTAGATTGTAGTAGGTATGTTTTGTGAGCTAAAGGATTTCATTGTTTTTTGATATTTTATTAAATTTAATTTGCTAGTGATTTTTTTGAGCTTGAGGCTAATCGTGATGATTTGGGTTTCCCCAAATGGTTTGAAATGTTAGAAAACAACCCAGGTTGGTGGTCTTATTTTAGTTGCTCCCCACTCGTGTAACATCCCAAAATCCGTTTCGCTTAATTACGTTATTAGGCGTAAATAAGAAATGACAAAACGAATTAAATAGTAGAATAAGCCTTTTATGGATAATAAACGGGATGATAAGGATGTGGGTTATGTTCTAATACGAAAATTTCCTAGTGAAGGTTATTATCTTTATAATGGGGAAATAACACTAGAAAGAAACTTGCATAGTTAAGGTTTTGATAATAAAATGCTTTGGGGTAAACTTGAGGGACTTGTGGTGTAAATATGCCACAAAACAAAAGGGCCAAACATACCCCATTTGGGGAAAACGAATTCGGCCCTCAAAGAGGGCATTCTTGCTTCAAAGCAAGCCCAAATTCAGAAAAATGGAAGAAGTTAATGCAAGAGAGTGAAGTAATAGATGAATGGTGTGTTCTAGAAGGCTAATCTTCAAGGATTGAGATTTGGTAAGAACTCTAACCCCTAAATTCGTGTAGGGTTCGAACCCCACATGTGGGTTTTGAGCAAAACATGTTAAATTCGTATTATTGCTTGATTGTAAGTGATATTGATCATCTCAAATGGTTTAGAGATGAGCTAATCACTAGAAGTTGCTTGTTTGCAAAAGATGATGATATTGGGGTTTTTCATTAGAGCTTTGATGTCGCTAAATTAGTTGTAAATCCATGTAATTGTAGGAATAATGTGTAGTTGATGATATGCATGTGGAAATTGGTCATGATTGAAGGTGATTATGCGTTTTGGTGGAATGCGTGTATTAGGAGCTTGTACATTGAGCTTAGAATGTTGTATGCACACCAATTGTGTGATGAAATGTCTAGATGAGTATGATGTATGAATTTGTATGCAAGACTTGACAAGTATGAAAGTATTGTGATAATTGGGGCAATTGATAGTAGGTTAACATGAGGATTGTGTCTTAGAGAGTAATCACGTGGGGATTTAGTTGATTGTAGGATTTTGTAAGAAGTATGCATTAGTAGTGTATACACTATGCTTAAATATTATGATGCACACCATGTGTTGGTTAATTGGTATGATGAATGATCTTGTATGTTAATGAGATGGGAATATGATGTTTATGATGAATTTCATGCGATCTAGCATAACAACATGGGCATATGTTTGTTAGAAGAAAGTTTTGTATTGTTGAAAGTTGACTTTCTGGAAAGTCAACTGATGTGGAAATAATGTGGTATGTTTATAACATGATTGTGAGATTGAGGATTCCGTGTGAGACACGTTAGCTTGGTTATGTGACATATACGATGTTAAGTTTAATTGTTTGAATTATGAATAATAAAGGGTGTGAAGTTATGTCTTATGCATGTATAAGTTGACCTATGCAAGTCAATGTAATATATGAGTTGGATATGATTGGTTTATGAATGAACACGCTAATCATGATATGAATATGATAACATGAAAGGATAGGAATGATGGACTCAAGCATGGGAAGCTAATGGGTCAAGATGAGGCAAGTAAACAAGCATGAACTTCGAGGACCTAAGGTAAGTGATTCCTATTCCGTTTAGGATAATGAATTTATACATGTAAATGTGTGTGTAAGTAGGATGGGAATCATGAAATAACAGAATGTTAATAATGATGCCAAGGCATGTTATGAAGCTTATAATGGGTGAAACGCAACTTCGGTTGGACTGACGTGGGATGGGTCAAGAAAGGATGAAAAGGAGAAACAAAAGGGGAATTTCAGGGTTCCACCGTAAGTTACGGTGGCCCCTGGCACCCTTTCTCCACCGTAAAACAGTGGAGAACCACCGTTACTTTTTAGGGTCCACCGTAACTTACGGTGGCCACCGTAAGTTACGGTGGAGCCTGAGGTGAATTGTTAGCTTTTATCGTTTTTTTTTTATATTTCGCTTATGTGCGCAACCCGTATTCGTGTTTAACGCATCGAATAACACCGTTGGACCTTGTGAATGTTGGGTATGGGTGTAATAAGTAATAGGAATGTCGGGTTTGCAATTATGACTCAAGTACGGAATGATGCATGGGTATGTAATTTAATTTATACGTTTGTATAATGGTATCAAATACGGTAAGTAGATTGTCATGCTTTTGTAGATTGAGAATGTGATGTATATATGGGTACTCATACTCGGGTTTGAGTGAGAGTTTTATGTATGAAAGGGTTGGTAATTATGTGTAGATTGAGTATATGATTGGAAACGTCATATTTGTCTTAGAGAATTCTTGAAGGAAGAGTAACATGACGGGTCACGGTAAGTTGTATGTGGGAATTGTACGCTTGTATGTATTGTAGGGTTATTAACCTTTGTTATGAGAATGGTAATGAAGATGCAGGTATGTAAGTATGAATGCATAAGACTTTCAGGTTCGGATCGGTGTACCAAACCCGAACTTGCAAAAAGGCGTTTGAACGAGATCATGAAGTATCAATGGATGTTATTTCCACATTATGAGTAATGTGAATTAAGTCACTAAATGAACTAACGAAACAGTTATTTGGTGATCGCAGGTTGTCTTGTCTACCTAATAGAGTAAGGAAATGATGGAGATCGAGCGAGGAAGCGGATTGTACATGGTCACGGTCACATAACCTAATAAAGATGAGTCACGTTGAATGTAATAAGAAACGCTAAAAGATGTAACACCAAACATATCTCTTAGATATGTTTCCAAACATTTGAGAATGTTCTTATTGAAAAGAAATTTTCTAATCCGTATTTTCCGCTGCATATTTCCTGTAAAACGGTTTAAGGGTGTTACAACTCGCATACATTTATTAAAGTTTATAATTAGAAATATTATTCTACCTATTAGTGACAGTTTATTGTTTGTGTAGAGAATTTCATAGACAAAAGAAAAAACCAAGGAGACCTTGCCCAAGCAGGCTGAAGAACATGAAAGTTTTATCACAAAGGTGAAAAGTACATACATGTGTATTATTTTGTATAAATTCAAAATTATGTTATGTGTAGTCTTGGATTGTTTTCGTGTCACTTCAAGCTCAAGATTACAAAGTCATAAACTCGAGTTACCCCAGTTACAAAACTATATCAATATTTACGTTTTGCATCATGTACAGTTGACGTCATAACTCATAAGCTAACTATATATGAGGGTTTATGTGTTACCAGGTTTTGGTCTGTAACAGTTATTAAGTGCATTGCTTGATTCTGTGATGTCGTTTGACTAACAATGGCTTGGTAGGTTCATTAGCTAAAAGTGTTAACGGGTCGGCTCCAAAGGATCGCGCCCTGGTTGGACATGTATTATAAATTACCCGTTTTGACCCATCACTCACTCGACATGTTTTGCCTTCATGTACTGAAAACCTGGATATATACTTTTTTTTTTATAGATTACTTAATATAATTTGAAGTTTTGGATAATAAAAATTCAAAACCATGGACTTTTTTAGTTTTACCAATTTTGATCCAGATGGGTTTAATGTAATTTGTATAATCTAGCTGATTTTGTTGAAATTTTAGCAATCTGTTAATTTGATTTGGTCCAGATGGTGCATGTAGGCTCCATTGAATGATTCAACATAAGACCATAGATACATTTGTTCGTTATCGGAAAAATAAGAAGCTTTATAGATTGATTGGAAATTTGTTGCGCGTTGTGGGAATATGGCCAATGCATGCTATGTGATTCACGTAAGAGGCAAGCCAAACTAAACATGCATAAGAGGGTTGTACACAATGCATTAGAGGCAAATAGACATCACGATGTTGTACAACCTGCATCCAAGACTTGTAAGAGGAAGTTGGTAATAAATAAATCATATATCTTTATTTATGGACACTTTAACACTTTGTAGACTAGATTTTACTGACTTTTTATCTATCAACTTTGAATATTTAATCAAATCAACTGTACAAAGCATTGAGTTGTCACAATCAACTCTAAAATTTTACACTAAATTAAAAGTAAAAGTTCTCAACAAACAACCCACCATGCACTATGGTAATTTTATTCTCCAACCGGTTGCCATATATCACAAAAAAACAAAAGCCACTTGCAATTAAAAAAATGCAAACTCTTATTTGAGGCCTCGACCGGATCACCGGGACAACCGTTAGTTGCAATCGGTTGTTAATATTATAATATTTTTTATTTTCTTTTCTTTTAACAAATGTGGTGTAGGTTGTGTGTACATAATATTATATTATAATAAATTCATTTTTATTCAATAAAATATTGGTGTAGGTTGGGTTGTGATTGAGAGTGAAAAGTTGAGTTGTGTTGGGTTGTGTAAGTGAAAGAGAGAGAAATTCAATAAAATAATGGTGGACCGACGGTATCGACGCTTTGCTTCGCGGATGATGTTATATTCTTAGGCGAGTGATCTAAGGATAATGTGGTGTGTTTAAATCGATCCCTTCAGTGACTTTTTCTGGTCTCTAGACTGAAAGTTAATAACAAAAAATGCCAACTTTTTGGGTTTAATGTGGATAGTAATGAGGTGGAATATTGTGCCTCGGTGTTAAGATGTGCTCAGGGGGTCGCGCCCTTTTTGTACTTGGGTGTTCCCTTATGAGTTAACATGAAGCGTGTTCGGTGGTGGCAGCCTATCTTCGACAAGTTTAATAAAAGATTGACGACTTGGAAGGCGAAAAATCTCTCATTCGCAGGGAGACTAACTTTGATAAAAGCTGTCCTTAGTAGTATCCCCTCGTATTATTTGTCGCTTTTTCCTGCTCCTAAATTCGTGATTAAGAAACTAGATAGAATAAGGATAGACTTTTTGTGGGGGAAGAATGGTTTGAGAAGCAAGATTTGATTGATTAAAGGGAGAAATGTTTGTTGCAGAAAAAATGTGGGGGTGCAGGAGTAAGTAGCATTGAAGATTTTAACATCGCTATGCTCGCTAAGTGGTGGTGGCGATTCAAGCAGGAACCGGATCGGTTATGGGTGAAGGTTATTAAGTCTATCCACTCCTCGAACAGAGATAAAAATATTATTCTGGTTAAAAAAAAGTCTTGCCAGGTATATGGAAAGATATTGGTAAAATTGATGGTCTTCTCCGTTCAAGGGGAGTTCAGATTAAAGAGAAGTTGAAGGTCAAAGTCGGGGACGGGTCTAAAGTCTTGTTCTGGAAAGATTGTTGGGCGTCGGATACGAGTTTCAAGGTTTTGTTCTCTGGGTTATATGTGTTGGCCAGTAACAAAGATGCTAGGGTGAAAGATTGCGTCGACAGAGCGAATGGCAGGCTTTAATGGAAGTGGGCTTGGAAGTCTGCTCGTGTGTCGAACGCCCAGTTGCAACAGTTTCAAGCTCTGAACAGCCTTCTGTATTCGGTGAGACTCGATGACTCTTCAGATTATTGGTGGTGGAGTAACAATTCGGGCGCTTAGTTTTCTGTCAAGGATTTGAGAAGTGACTTATCTCTTAGTGCCAGGACGATCGTTTCTGCTCCTATTGGTGTATGGAATTCGTGAGCTACTCCCAAAGCTAATTTGCTGCTGTGGAGCTGTTTTAGGGAGGTTACCAACTAAGGTAGAGCTTGCGTCCCGTAGGGTGAATATGTCGGACTGTTTATGCTCCAGATATAACATCGCTATGGAGGATATTAATCACGCTTTTGTAACATGTCTGTGGGCCAGATCAGTATGGTGGAATAACCTAGCTTGGATAAAAATTACGTGGCCGCGGGGAGTCAATTCTTTTGCGTCTTGGGTTGAATATTTGGCCCTTAGCCCGGATTCTAAGAAGTGGAAGAAGATTGTGGGTATGGTTATTCATGCGACCACTTGTAGATTGTGGCTGGCCAGAAACGAGAGGACGTTTGAAAGGCAGTTCGAGCCGGTTCGTATGACCGTCCACCGAATAAAAGAGGACTCTTTCCTGTGGATTTCTCATAGAACGAATGTGGGAACAATTCCGTGGGCCAATTGGGTTGATTTTGATATTTCTATGGTGGTGTAATTTTTCTTTGTTTTTGTTGGTGTTACGGTGTTCCCCAACTTCTTGCTGGCTCTTTATATATATATATATATATATATATATATATATATATATATACACACATATAAAGCCTTTTCCATTCAAAAAAAAAAAAGAGAAATTAATTTTTAATGAAAAGACTGGGTTGGGTTGGGTTGGGTTGGGTTGTGATAGTGGATAGTCTTACTTAAATATTCAAGCTTAAATACTACCGAATTTTTTAAAGACGGCTCTGAAACCAACAAACTAAGCCAGCATGTTAAAAGCAAATAGGGTGAAAAAAGTGAGTTAAATGGTGGAATTTGGAGGGGAAAAAAGATTCGAGAGTTATGTGAAAGTATGGAATAAAGTGAGTTTTGAGATAGTAAAAAGGTTAGAATGAGAAAGAGGAAGAAGACAATAGGGGAGGAGGGGGTATATAATGGGGGGGGGGGGGATAAACGCAGGTTATGAATTGGGTAAATTCATGGATGAACCGGTCTAATTTTCAAAAAAAAAAAAAAAAAAAATATGGGTAACCATTGTAAGGGGCATTATTGGCTTTGAAACCATAATATGGCGGATTGGGAGTTTCTAAATTAATTGATGTTAACGTAGCTCTATTAATTAAATGGGCTTGGCGATTCCATAATATGAAAGGTTCCTTCTGGCATCGATTGGTTGAAGCTGTTCATGGTGGCCGAGGACGATGGTTATGTCTCCCAGATAATAAAATCACTAATGGATGTTGGCACTCGATAGTGGCAGTCATAAACAAGACTGAACTACATCACAAAAGTGTTCACAAGTGTTTGAAAGCATCAGTTGGTAACGGGCAGAGTACTCGTTTTTGGTTAGATCATTGGTTTGGGGACTATTTATTAAAGGACAGATGGCCGCATTTATTTAAATTAGAAGCTGTCAAAGAATGCTACACTAGTGACCAGTTTGTAACAGATTCTGCACGTGACAGATTCGAAGCACAATGGACGAGAGGTCTGTCATTGTTTGCAGAAATTTCAAAAATGCAAGAGCTAAATGAGGTGATAAACAGGTTTGCGTACAGCAACAAAGATGATATACGGGCGTGGGTAGTATCGGACTTGGAGGATTTTTCGGTTTCAGCTGTCAAGAAGTGGCTACGTTCGGGAAGGGATGTTAAACGGAAACAGGTTATGAAATGGGATAGGTGGATTCCTGCCAAAGTTAATCTATGTATTTGGAGAGCCGAGATGAAACGCCTTCCAACTAGAGACGCTTTACTTGGGAGAGGATTGAATATTTCTGATTCTTTATGCCTTATGTGTGCAGCCGATGACGAATCCGTGAACCGCATGTTCACAGCTTGTTATTTTTCTTTGGGTGTATGGGCCGGAGTCTGTACATGGTGCAAGATAGGTCCCATCTTCGTGTTTGAGTTCAGTGAGGGGGAATTGGGAAAAGGATCCTTTATGGTATTATTATGGTAAGTGTGTGGACCATTTGGCAAGCTCAAAACTATTTGAACACAAAGATCCGAAGGTGTAAGATGTGTTGGCTTCAATTAAGTCTTTTTCGTTCTTATGGTTTAAGAGTCGTTCTTCATTTTCGTCTCTGATTTGGAAAGACTAGGGTAGATACCCTTTGTATATGTTGTAATAGTTTTGGCGGGGACCGTCGTTTTGAGAACGCGCCTATTTTAATGAAAGTTGCAGTTTAAAAAAAAATTACACCTCTTTTTAACTTCAAGCCTCATGTGTGACTAGGATGTCACATGTCACACAATGCTCCATTATAGGGCTTAAAATTTCACCCAAATTACACATGGTTTAAGAAGAAGTTGGTAATTGTATATCTTTATATAAAAGAAAATGAGTGGGACACATGACACTCAATAAGTTCATTTTTTTCTCTTAATTTCCCTTCAAAACTATTAAATTATTTTTTATGTCTCCTATGCATGGCACATGCACTTTCTCCCACGATTTTTTAATATTAATAACTTTTTTATAGGATATTTTTTTTTGAAAAAAAAAATATACACCAATTTAACGAGCGTTGCGTTATATTTCTAACGAGTACTACAATGTTATTACAAAAAAAGAAAAAAAACCTGATTTTTTATGTGGCGATTAATGAAATAGATACTTAAATTATATATAAGTAGAGAAAATAGTCTGAAGTCATGAAAAAGTTACTATCTTACAATCTTTTTAGTCGATAGCAATAAGATCATGTTTATTTATCTTTAAAATGGATCTTCACTCGTTACCTAGTGATTGTTTTATTTAGTGAAAATTGAACATGTATGTTAATCATTAATATATGCTCACTTTACACATCAAAATCACTTACCATCATCATAATGACATATTCTTTGATATCAATGTAGTTTTTTTTTTCGGGTTCACATTGCAACTTTAAAGTGTATTGAGAAAATGGCAGTTGTATAGACGAGTGTTGATCTTTAAAATAAAACTCTAAAAAAATGTCTATTCATTTTATAGTACACGCATTTTGTCACTTATATTAGATTTGTTTATTACGGGACACTTCCGGAGGATAAATTAGTTCATTTATGCATGTACTGTTGCTTTTATATAAGGCTAAATGGTATGGTCTCGGGGATGAACTCGGTGTTCTGATGTGTCTCCTTCCCCCTTAAGGAAACACCGCCCCCTCCATGAAAAATCGGTGACTTTGGTGATAATTGCCCGACCTCCCCGATTGATAATAATAATATTATATGCATATATTTGTATTAGTATTATATAATAATATTATATAAAATAATAAAAAATGGAAGGAGAAGGGGGAAGAAGGGGGAACACTATTTCCTTAGTTTGAGGGAGGAAAAGAGGAAAAAACGTGACGCTGATGTGGAATTTGGGGAGTTAGGGGTATACATCACACCATATAGCCTAAATACTCAGTGTATGTGTAGTGGGGGGCTCCATGAGGTTTTATGAGGAATAAAATATTATAAAGTAATAGAATGGGCTCAATAGGGCTTTATGAGAAAAGAGGAGTGTAGTGGGAAGGGGCTCCATGGGGCTTTATAAATGATTGGGTAATCATTGTTTAATTATTGTATTTTTATTTAAATAATAATATTAATAATAAGAGTAAATTACTAAAGTTGTCCTTGTGGTTTGGGCCAATATGTCAGTCCAGTCCAATCTTTTAAAAATTGCATGAACACTCATTGATCTTTCAGAAAATAGGCCAAAACAGTCCAACGACTTAACCCATTTAAATTTTCTTCGTTAAGTCAGGGGCATTTTCGTCCAATCATGTATAAATTCATTTTCTTCCCCATTTCTTCTTCCTGACCAGAGCCACTACCCACCCACCACCATCTTCACCTTTCACCACCACCACCACTACTCACCTTTCATCACCACCACCACTACCCACCATCTCCTCCACCTTTCATCACCACCACCACCACCATTTTCTTCCCCATCCCTCGGTGAGACTTGTTGGACTGTTTTGGCCTATTTTCTGAAAGATCAATGAGTGTCCATGCAATTTTTAAAAGATTGGATTTGACTGGCATATTGGCCCAAACCACAGGGACGGTTTTAGTAATTTACTCTAATAATAATAATAATAATAAATAATAATAATAAAATAAAATTTATTAAATTAAAAAATAATAAATAAAAAATAATATTCAAACGACTAGTTTTCAAACGGTTACTATTCGAACGACTAGTTTTCAAACGGTTACTATTCCAACGACTAGTTTTCAAACGGTTACTATTCTAACGGCTATTTTTCAAACGGCTAGTTTTCTAACCCTGTAAATACAAGACCAAAACCTCCTGCTCAGTCACAATTATCATTCATACATTCAAAGATATGGGTGGTGGTTAGCCTAACGAAGCTGTCGGACCTTCCAATCTCTGGTGATACTCTCGCCGGAGACGTCGTCTACCGGTCTTCTCTTCTCCTCCTCCTCCTCAACCAATGTTCTCTCCTCCTCCTACTACTACTCAATCAGTGTCCACTCCTCTTCTACCAGGTTACACTCCCCCAACTCCAGATGCTCCTCTCACTGATGAGGAATACATATGGGCTTTGAATTATACTATGGCTTTCATGAAAATGGGGCAGCTACGGTTGGTGGAGACCCAACCCAACTCCAACCCAAACCCTTCTGCTCCGGAGCCAACTGAGGAGGAGTACGAAGTAGGTAGGAGTATGGATGACGAACCATACTATTTATCAACTCCTGACTATGGTCGCATCCGCTGTGATAGCAGATCCGACGGTCGTGATAGCGATCGTTCCGTGTCCTCGTTGGAGTACACACTAGAGGACCGGGATAATTATTCTCCGTATGGGAGAAATTTAGGTTTAATTATGTAATGTTTTAATAAGTAGTTTAGGATTATGTAATGTTTTAATAAGTAGTTTAGGATTATGTAATGTTTTCATTTAATAAGTAATTTAGGATTATGTAATGTGTGTATGCAATGGTTTTAATTTAAATTTTATGTAATATGTTTATCTAAACTAACATTAAACATTAAAAAAACATTAAACATTAAAACTAATATTAAACATTGAACAGTAAAACATAATATTAAACATTACACATTAAAACACTAAAATAAAACATTAAACATAAACTAAATATTAAACACTAAACATTAAAATACTAAAATAAAACATTAACACTAAACATTAATAATTAAACATTAAAAAATGGATCAATTGCCAAGACAGAAGATTGGTGATGTGGAAGTCGCTTCCGTACCGCTGCCGATAAGTGCCTTATGTGAGTTGAATTGCCATTTGTTCGCTAACGCCAGGGTGCGCCTCAATCGTCACTTCATAGAGGGTTCTCCATCTCGTCAAGTATTTTGTATGACATACCCCTTATTGGCTATTTCATCAACGGTGCAGTTATTTGTTTGGCTAATCCGATTGTAATCCGCCAACACATTGTGCCAAAAAATGCTCCATATTGTTTGGTGGATTACCTTGGGTGTTAATCCATGCCGTCACCAACTGGATCTGCTACTGATTAGTCTACCATGCCATACTTTCGGTTTGTGTTTGGGTTTGTATTTGTGTTAAAAGTATATGTGTTTATGTTAATATGTGTATATGTGTGTGTGTGTGTGTGTTTAAAAATGGTGGCCTCCAAAATATAACCGTTGCCCCTCCCTCTTGTCCCAACATTAATTTTTTTAAATCAGTCAACCCCCAAACGTTCATAGCGCCCGTTATGTCCATCGGGTTTTCCCCCATAACATCAGAGGAGGCGGTGTTCTCGGCGCTATGGGGTTTCAAAACGCCTGTCCATGAAGCCCACCACACTTGTCCTCGTGCATGTGTCTGTGTATAATAATTACAGTATCCAATATACCTGGTCATCCAACTTTTTGAACAAAATGATTTGTCACCTTTAAAATTCGCACATCAAATCCTTCACATCTTAACCAAACCAAAACTCATTTTTTTAGGCTCAGGCTATTTGGACATCCTTGAAATCTATTTTGACACCCTAAGTATGCCTCGTATTTGTCTATATGAGGCATACTTAGGTCAAAAAGCTGCACACAAACTTCAAGGGAATCTCAGACCTAAAACTCCGTGCCAATATGCCGCATATTGGTCAATATGAGGTATATCATAGCCAAGTATGTCTCATATAGATCAATATGAGGCATAATAGGGTCTTTTTATTATCTTTTTGTAATTTTATTTTTATTTTTTTAAATAACTAAAAATACTAAATTAACTTTAAAAAATTCAAAAATTAACAAGTTAGTTATATTCATTCCAATATTATTTAAAAAAAATTACAACTTTTTGTTACCAGTATTATTTTATAAAAATTATTTCTTTTGTTTTGATTGGTTTTGTTTTGGTTGGTTTTGAAGATGTTTGTTTTGTTTTGGTGAGTTTGAAGAAGTTATAAGTTTAGTTTTAGATTTTTTTTTTAAAATCGATCGATTGTTGTATTTTAATACATTCGAAAAGAGTTTTTTTTTAACAAATCGATTGATCAATGTATTTCAGTAGGTTTTTTTTTTTTTTTGCAAAATTTTTACCATTTGTACATAAATTTTAAAATATTTTATTTTTTAAAAGTAAAAATATTTTAAAACCTTATATGGTAGTATAGATCTTGAATCGTATTATATGGTGTATTATCGTATAGTACACTATACTATTATAGACTACACGATAATGTTTTGAAAAATAATAAAATAATTATAAAATTTTGTTAACAAAAAATAAATGTTGTATAAAAGGTACAAAGTTTGAAAAAAAAAGGTATGCCTCATTTTTAAAAACAATAAAAATGAAAATAAAAAAATAAAAAAAGACCCTGATATGCCTCGTATTGGTCAATATGAGGCATATCAAAACCACCACGTATTAGGTCTGATACTAGGCTGAGAAGAAGTGATATGAGGACTAATATGCCTCATATAGACCTATATATATAGACCTATATGAGGCATACTGATGTATTAATATGGGTCGTATTGCCCAATATGACCCATATCAAGTCACCCCATATCATTTTTCAAGCCTAGTATTGGTACCAATACTAGGCTTGATATGCCACGTATTGCCCAATACTAGGAATATCAGTGTTTAATACTACTCATATTGCCCAATACTAAGCATATCAAGACTGTTTTTATTTTTTTTTAAAATACAATATTACTGTAATATTATTGTTTAAAAATACTAAAATAACTTTTAAAAATCCAAAAAAAAATATAAGTTTTATTAATTTGAACACTATTTAAAATAATGTTGGTAACAAAAAGTTGAATTTTTTTTAAATAATATTGGACATAATATAACTAATTTTTTGTTAATTTTTGGATTTTTTAAAGTTAATTTAGTATTTTTAGTTATTTAAAAACAATAAAAATAAAAATATATAAAGAAAATAAAAAAAACGACCCTGATATGCCTCGTATTAGTCAATATGTGGCATTTCAAAGCCACCACGTATTGGGTTTGATACTAGGCTGAGAAGAAGTGATATAAGGACTAATATGCCTCATATAGACCTATATGAGGCATACTGATGTATTAATATGGGTCGTATTGCACAATATGATCCATATCAAGTCACCCTCTTATCACTTTTCAAGCCTAGTATTGGTACCAATACTAGGCTTGATATGCCACGTATTGCCCAATACTAGGCTTATCAGTGTTTAATACTACTCATATTGCCCAATACTTGGCATATCAAGGCTGTTTTTATTTTTTTAAAATACAATATTATTGTAATAATATTGTTTAAATATACTAAAATAACTTTTAAAAATCCAAAAAAAAAATAAGTTTTATTGATTTGAACACTATTTAAAATAAAGGGTTAAGATCCGGTACAAAGTGTTTTTTCGGTAAGAACTGTGAGAATCAAAGAAGGGTATTTTTTTTATTTTTTTTCAAAATTTTTTCCCATATTGTTAAACATGTATTATAGTATTGAAAACTAAAAAAAAAAATTGGTGAAAAGTAATTACATAATTACTCTAGTGTAAACTAATGTATTTACTTTAATGACGTAATTACACTAATTTTTTTTTTTATTTTTTTTGTTTTATTCATCTAGAAAGAATGTTTAAGCAAATGGGAAAAAAATTCTAAAAAAAAAAATAAATTTTTTACCCCCTTTGATTCTCACAGTTCTTACCGAAAAACACTTTGTATTTGATCTTTACTCTTAAAATAATGTTGGTAACAAAAAGTTGAATTTTTTTTAAATAATATTGGACAGAATATAACAAATTATTTTGTTAATTTTTGGAATTTTTAAAGTTAATTTAGTATTTTTAGTTATTTAAAAACGATAAAAATGAAAATATATAAAAAATAAAAATAGACCATAATATGTCTCATATTGATCTATATGAGGCATATTACTTTATTGTTTTCTGTGTTGGTCAACATCAGTTAGCTAAAAGACAAAAATTGTACTTCAATATGCCTCATATAGGTTTATACGAGGAGTAAAAACTTTATTGTTTTCTGTGTAGGTCAACATCAGATAGCTAAAAGACAAAATTTATATTTTAATATGCCCCATATAGGTCTATACGAGGCATACTTAGGATGTCAATTTAATTTTTTAGGGTGTCCAAATAGTATGACCCTTTTTTATTACTATATATCAAGTACATCTTTAATTAATTATGAGGTTTTTATTTATATATTATTATTGCCTAATATAAAGTCCTTTTTAGCATAAACCAACAAATGACTTGTATAATTGTACTTTTATCTACATATAAACACATTGTTGTTATGATACATTAAAATAATTCCACATATAAAGTGTCACTTTCTATCATACATTTTATATTACACATGTGTTTTAATTCCAACAATAACTCATCAATATTCATTCAATAATATAATTAACAAATCAATGTCTCATACTGAAACATATACCACCCGCCCAATGACAAATCTATGCTAAAACTTAAGAGGTAACATTTTAGGAGCTGTTTGGCAACGACTGAATGGGTAAGTACTGACAGTCGTTTTTGTTTTCGACAGCAACAGCCAGCAACGAACAGCCTTCACGTCTGAATCCAGTCAGACTCGCCTCCAACACTGACCCGTTCAGAGCTTCGGTCATAGCATTTTTCGTTCAGAGCCGGCCCACCCAAACAACCCCTCCTCTCCTCGTCTGATTGAGTCAGACGTCTGTGTCTGACTGGGGTCATTCAGACCCAACCAAACGGCCCCTTAATTTTTTTTACCGTACTAAGTATTTTCATACAATGTAAACGAGACAAAAATAAAAACACGATAATAAATAATGTTCAATTTTTTTACCATACTTTCATAAGCAATATATTTTTTCTTGTTTAGCGCTATATTGTAACCACTGATTTATCAAAACATTTTACATCAACACTTCACCGGCCATTAGGTTAATGTGTCAATTTATATTGATGACCTCGTGGTTGAAAAGCCTTTTTAAAAAAATACAATCTTTTTATGTCGTCTATCCGATTAGAGTAATAACTATTAATGGATGGTCAAGTTATTTGTTGCTTTTTTCACCACTCTTGATTCTTTTATTTTATTTTTACCCATTCAAAACTAGGGATGCAAACGAAGCGAGTCCGAGCTCTACTAGGCTTGAGTTCGAGCTTGGCTCGTTGGTAGTATCTCAAGTTCGAGTTTGGATCGTTTAAATATATTAAATAAAAAAATATAAATAATAGACTCGTTTAGGCTCGTATGCTCGATAGGTGAAAAGCTCGGCTCGGCTCGTTGGTAGTTTCTCAAGCTTTAGCTCGACTCTTTTAATATCTATTAGTTAATATATTAAATAAAAATAATAAAAATAATAGACTCGTTTAGGATCACGAGCTCGATAAGTGAAAAACCGGCTCGACTCGTTTACTAAACAACTTTAAATTACGGGTAAATAATATAAAATATTAATAAAACTAATATTATGAGTCTGACGAGCTTCACATGCCAGGCTCGTGCTCGGGCTCAAAAAATAAACGAGTTTTGTTTTAAGCTCAAGCTCGGCTTGGGCTCAATAAGGCTCAACTCGTTTCAAACTTTTTATTAAGCCGATCTCGACTCGCTTGCGAGTTGTTCGGCTCGTTTGCACTCCTATTCAATGCTTTAACCAATGTCAATAGGCTTATATATTTTAATTAATAAATTACAAATGGACTGGATTATGGTATGTAAGTTTCTATCTATTTTTATGTTATGCTTATATTAAAAACTTTGAGGATGTGTTGGGTTTTAAAAAAATGAGAGGTAACATTACATAATTTTCAGGGGTAACATAATACAAAAAACATAAAAATACGAAACAATTTACCCTACGCGGGAAAAGTTAAGGGGTAACGGACGTCACCCCTCATTATCAGATACATCCGCCCCTGCACCCGCCTTTCAAAGAAGAAACATATACCACACACAACACACTTGTATTATGTGCTTGGTATCAACAAACTAGCATGAAACCATTTACATCACCACCTTTCAAGTACAAATCCCAAAGATGGAGGCGAGATACTAAGGTGTTGTTTGTTTTTCTGAGGCAAAAGGTCTGCGGTCTGTGGATCACATCTGCAGGAGAAGAGGTGGACCAAAGGTCTGTAGTCTGCAAGAAGAAGACTGTTTGTTTGTTAACATCTGCACTCTGCAGCCTAACCTACCCATAACCATAACCAACCACAACCCACATGAGCCGAATCTGACCCGGACCCGATCCAAGACCATCGTCAAGACCACCAACATAACCACCACCATGACTGCCAACAACCACCATTCCAGTCACCAACAACCACCACCAACCCAGCCACCAATCACCACCATCATCATCACCACGACCACCACCAGCCCAACCACCAATCAGAGTAAAGTCAGATATCTACAAATATCAAAGTATAATACATGGAGAATCATAAGATATATACCTGATATCCAGTGAATTGTTGAAGAAGATAGAATTAAATTAAAGTAGATTAATATGATTCCAAGATTCATCTGGGCAACACCGAAAAAAATAGACATCTTCATTTTAAGAGAGTTCAAGAAGGGTTGTTCAGATGAAGATGGATGGTTGACTGTGGGGAGGAGGGAGGAGGAAGGCGGCGGCGGTTGACTGTGGGGAGGGGGGAGCGGCGGTGGCAGAGGGGAGAGGAGGGGGGAGGAGAAGAAGAAGAAGATAGGAGAAAAGAATAGAGAAGTAGAAGAAAAGAGATTTTGAAGGGTTTAGGGGAAGAAGAGGGTGTTGTCTGATGAAGTAGGAGGAAGTTTTGGGGAAGAAGAGGTTTGGAGAAGTGAGAAGAGATGGATACAAATCTGCTTGAGGATCAGAGCTTTTGAAGGGTTATGTCTTCTAAAAAACAAACATGTTTCCCGCCCCAAATGTCTGCCCGCGTCTGCACGGCGCAGACATAAGTGACCAGAAGTGCTTCTAGTAGAAAAACAAACACCACCTAAGCCTAGGTGCATAATCAGACACAGCCTTATATTCTTAGCCAACACTTTCATATGAACGAACAGAATTATCATTCATAGCTACTCTAATTACTAAACACCGGAAGAAAATACAACAAATATGAAAGTTTGTAAATGTTAATAAAAATACGTTAACAACCCATACTATGTCGTATTGGTCACCAACTTATTAAATGAGACTAAAAATGAATACAATTAACGGAAAAAAAAAAAACTCTAACATATAAAGGTTTTAAGAGATACTAATTTTACAAGTATGATAAGTAATATTTTATTTCAAATATATTAAAAAAGAGGAAAGTTCAATTGAGAACTCACAGTTAGGGAGAGAACTCGAGAACTCTATATTACACATGTGTAATATATCATATGTTGTATATCACACTTGTGTAATATATTATATGTTACACATGTCCAATATATATTACACATATGTAATACACTCAATATATCATATATTGCACATACGTAATATATCATATATTGCACATACGTAATATATCATATGTTACACATGTGTAATATATATTACTGTATGCGCATAGAATCGTCAAATCTACAAAGATAGTGATCAAACAAGTTTGATTCAGGTGCGGAATCCCTGAATCAATCACAAAATGATAACAATACTAACAAAACACAGAAATCATCTTTAAAAGCTTCATTTCATTGATAAACACACTCAATTACACGTTATAATAAGCTTTCCAATCAAAATATGACGTGAATTAAGTTTACACAAAACCCTAGGGAGAGACTCAAACAGGAGGGAAACAAAAATGACCAAAAACTTACATTCAAAATGAACTTGACCTATTTATAGGCCTGCACATTCGCCCACTTTGCTTGGTCGAATGTGCAGGTTCGCCCATTCATCATGGTCGAACCAAGCTATACATTAACATCTAATCTACCTTCGACCTCCTATCTCTCCTTCGCACCTTTTGCTCTCCTTCGCACCTTTATAATCTCTCATTCGCCCACATTATCTTCCTTCGCCCATTCGTCAAAACACACTAACATATGTTAATTGTAATTTAAAGCATTAGTCGCACAAAATGCATCTACAAACTCCCCCACGACTATTGCTTGGATTGTTTACGCTCTTGGTCCATCCTTTTGTTCATAAGCTTTATGTGCAGTAACGTCTTTTGTTCTTTAGTCATCACCGGTTCAAACACTTGTTTTGGCATTTCTTTTTGACATCAAGAGCATCTTGAATCTTCACGAACTTCCCAAGCTTTTTATCAAAATCGCATCCAGCGTTTATATCATAAGCAAAGCACAGAAATACCACACGCTGGTATTTACTTGCTTGTTCAGCATCCTTCACATCACTGAATATTGGATTGTAATACAACATAATTATATCCTCATGTGAACAATTAACCAACCACATAGGATCAAATATGTGTATTTTCTTGAAATTCTTTTCACCATCCTTCAATACAATCACAGCCTCTGCAATCTTCCAGTCATAATACCACCAAATAAAATCTTTTGCAAAGTGTTGTGGAATCTGCAATAGCGGAATATGTTTCAACACTTTCGGTGGTTTGTACTTCAAAGTCACCTTGGGCAAACCGGTAATAGCATCAATATCTTTCTTGTGAACAATTCGTTTCAGATACTGAGGTTCAAATAAGTTCCATCTCGTCCTGCTTTCCCTCGCCATTCGATCAGCAAAATAAGCAATGTGATCGTTCGAGGATCCAGTCAACCTATGTCGGCAAATATCACGAATAGCCCAATACGGGAGAGTCTTCAGATCATGAAATCTGTCAAAATACAGTATCCCCTTCTCCCACTTAACGGCAACACACTTCAACTGTTTTATAAACTTCCAACCCAATGCTCTTCCTTTAAACATCTCGTTGTGAAGTTTATAAAAACTACCCTGGATCTCTGCTTTCGGACGATTGGCTTCTTTCTCTTTCAATTTCCTCAGTAACTCTTTCAAACTATCTGATTGTTCAATGTTCGGTTTATCATGCCCCTTGAACACTTCTTCAACAAATTTATCACTCTTTTCTTTAGCAAGTTTCTCGGCTTCTTTTAGTAATTCTTCAGTGAAAGCAGCAAATCCAGAATCTTTATCTTTCTTGAAATATTCTGGATACTCTTCACTGGTTATATCTTCAATTTCAATCTCCTCAAACGCAGGTACGTCACGATCATCAGAATGATTTCCAGCTTCCTTTTTAGGTAGATTAGGAATCTGGTTATCAGCCAATAGTTCTTCCAACGTTTTCCCAACCTACTTTGCCAAGCCTTCTAAAATCTCCTTTGACATTGCCGCAGAAACTTCACCATCTTCCAGATCTGGATCATTATATTCCAATTCCAGCATCCTGTCACTAGATTCAAAGATCTCAGAAAATCTACTAGTCATGTTTATCGTCCAGACTCGATCAGTTAACATCTGGCGATACATCTGTTTATCATCTTCAGACAATGACTTCAGCTTCTCATTCCAAAAGATCATGTCATCATCAACAGATCCTCCAAGAGCTTTAGAACTGGATTCACCTCCTTTTCCAGATCCACGTTTCTCATACTTATACTTATCTGTATCGTCATCATCATCATCATCAAATGCAGAGCTGCCTCCATCACCAGATTCGTCATTCGAACCATCATCATCTCCATCATCCTTCTTCTTCTTCTTTTAGGAGCATTTCCTGCATCTTCATCAAGATCCTCATCTTCCTCCTCCTCATTATCAGACGGTTCAAAATTAACCTGCTCCTCATCTTGTTCTTTGTCCTCTTCACCTTCTTTCAGTTGAGGAGCTCGAGAGTACAAGTCTTTAATCAGATTGTCCATGTGCTTGTTACTCTCTTTTAGCTTCTTGTTGTCTTCTTTCAAAGCTATGTATCGTCTGGTGTTTCTTTGTTCGTGTTTCAGCAACTTCTTGTTTTCTTTGCGAAGTCGTTTAATTTCAGCTTCAAGTGCTTCCTGATTGTCATGTGATGTCTCAACAACGTCTAGCATCTTCTGATCGTTGTTTTTCAAGTTCTCAATCTTTGCTTGCTGCTGATTAATTATCTTCATCATATCAGCTAGCTTCCGGTTCACGGCGTTCATCACATCGCTATCAACTGTGACCTTTGGAGTAGAAGCTTCAGCATCAGCATGCAGCTTTCCTTTCTTAATCTTCTTTAACACTCTATCCAGTGCATCATTAAATTTATCAATAGGTAGATCAGACTCTTTCTCAGTTCCTGATGATGTTTTCTGTTTCTTCTCAATTGGACTTGTAACCGTGATTTCGAGCTAGATACTGGTGGAAGTTTCTTTCCAGCAATCAATGATTCAATCTCTCTAGCTCGCTTCTCCATGGGCTTTAACACTTTCTCCTTCTTCTTGAATTGGGGCTTCTTCTGTTTCTCCCCTGCATTGGCGATCCAAGAAAATCTCCTGATCCCAAGCCTAAATCTTCATCAGCTTCATCTAAACGAATAGGGCTCTTGTTTCTCTGTTCTTCCAAAGACCTATTCAGACTAGCAGACTCGCCAGCCATATTGGCCTTGGGCGTAGTGCTCTTTATAGTCTCTTCATCAGAATCTCATCGCTCATCTTCTTGCGTCTCCTCAGAATCAACTGACGCTTCATCCACAAGATGTAATCCTTTCTTCGCCATACTTTTGTGCCTTCTTGACGCACTTTTCTTCTTTGCTGGTTCAGCTTCAGCCTGAACTTCAATCCTAATCTCTTTCTCTTTACCTTTACCACTCTTTGCTCCCACATTCACTACCTGACGCTTTCGTTTTGCCTCAGGGTCAACTGGATGTAACGGATTGTCTTCGTCCGACGCACTGTCAGCATGCCTCACCTTTTCTTTACCAGGATCTTTATAATCAATCCTGACTAAGTGACCAAATAAACGTCTCACTGGTGGTCTTTCATTTAAAGACAAACCTTTGTACGCTTTCATTCTAGCAAGAGTATTAATGTTCATATGTTCCTGAACAATAATATGCTTTGGGTCTCTCTTCAAATTCTTATACTTTAAATAAAAAATCATCTGAAGGAATCTAGGATATAACAGAAACTTCCTAGTCCTAGTACCTCTCACTGGTTCCAACAAGTGTTCCATAAGCATTCCTGATACATTGAACGGTTTGTTCAATATAAGTGCTACCATCAATGAGCTTATGCTTTTCCTCATCAAATCATAACCACCAGCCGCTGACCCGAAGACATGTATCATCACATGTGCTAAGTATTTGAACTGAGGACAGAGCTTTCCTTTGTGTAACGAACCATCAGTAATCGGTCCGTTATATTTCATTCTGAGAAAGCACTTCCTTTGTTCAGTCCAGCTGAGTTCTCTGGGATCTGTCTTGACGTCTTCAAGTTTCAACGCTTCCCTAATATCATTCTCTGACACAATAATCAGCACTCCTTGAATCTTGCTGACCAGAGAAGATTCACCTTCCCAGAACTCCATTTCCGCGTTTGTCCAGAACTCCTGTAACAAATCTCTGTAAATAATAGCGGGCGTAGCAATTGCATCGATCACCCGGCTCCTCTTCAGAAACTCTATTATCCCAGTAAACTTTGTGTGCTTCTTCACGTCTCCAAGATATGCACAGCAGTTGTGCGCATTCTCAAACGGTAAAATATTAGTCTTCGCTGTCTCGGCAGCTTGTGAGGATGATCCAGTAAGAACACTCGTATCTTCCTGTTCAGACATGGTTAAAACTGCAAAACAAATCAAGTAAACGCGTTAAAAACAAACAAAATAAACAAAAATTGAAAATTTGGATTTTCATTTCTACATTCGCCCAAATAAGAGTTCGAATGAGAAATTTTGGGTGCGAATGTGAAGTTTCAAGGGTCCGAATGTGAAAAGTTTTTGAAAAATGTTTCATTCGCCCGTTTGACTTCATTCGCCTAGATAAAACTTCTCCTTCGCCCGTTTTTGCACGTTCGACCGTTCTTAAAAGGGCGAAGGTGTCAGTTCATCATTTCAAATTTCAATTTTGAAATCCAGTGAGTTTTAACTTGTCATTTTGATTCATCTAACACCTAAAACCTCCGATAAAGCTTTCCTAATCATTAATTTTAACAAACAACCATTGATTCAGTGTTTTCTTATAAAACTAGGGTTCGAACAGGTTTATTAATCAATTAATCAAACTGGTGAATTAAAAACCCTAAGTTTTTGGATTATCTCCCCCTAAAACACTGAAACAATAATTCCACATCAAAACATGATGAAAAACCTGTATAAGATGGTGCAAAATGATCAGCACAAGTAGACGAACACAATGATAAGGTCTAAAATCAAAAAGCAATAAGTGGACTTAAGATCAGAAATTTTGAAAATATTTGAAATGGGTTCGAATGAGCAGAATTAGGTATATATAGACTGCTCATTCGCCCGTTCATAGTGGTCGAACGTGAAGCTTTTGTCTCCTTCGACCCTAATTAAAGGTTCGAATGAGACATAAGGGTTCGAAAGAGAAATTGTCTTAAGAACTCTCACATTCGCCCAAATCTAAACGTACGAATGAACAAAAAATTCCTCCTTCGACCCAACGAAGGGGTGAAAGTGAACAGGAATTTTTGAAAATTTTACCAAATCTCAAAATCGAGTCCCGTTCAAAATATTTTTCCAACTTTTAAGCATCCGACAATCATATTTTCTCATTTAAAGATTACAAAGCTCAAATGGTCCATCAAATTTTAGAAAATCGTCATCAACCACCATCAGCTATCAAAAATAAGATAGAAATGTAAAATCTTTTTTCTAAAATTTATGCTAAAACACACCTAAAATCTTTTTGAGTTTTGCAATTTTTGACAAGAAATATAAAATGCAGAAATGTAAATATAAAGCAGTAAATGTTTTGAGATTTCCGGTAAAGGGATCATATCAGTTATTGAGAAATCTGATCACACCGTTGATCTTTTTGATTATTATCATTAAAGACAATGTGTGATCTGGCAATTGCTGATATTGTGATCCACATAAACTCACATGCAGACTTTTGTGCAGTACTTTAAACTGATACGATTGTGTATAGTATAAACACAATTGTCTGTGGTTCCCACGTACACGACATACTCCCGTATCAAGAAGTAAATGCACAAAGACTCATTGTAAAGCGTGATTATGCTTTCATCGTCTGTAATTTACAAGGTATGAGGCATAGAGGTATACAGGTCAGCAAATTAATGCAGCAAAGTAACATGTGCACTCTACCAGGTTGAGGACTGATATTAATCATGATTTGCATCAGTGATTAATACAATGTAATAGATAATCTTTGATTATCATAAAACATAGAAAGTTGCTCAATTCGGTAACTTTAGAATTTGGCTTAAAGCTCTTTTATAAAGACACCCTATCTGATCTAGGTCCGTAATGACTTACAGCAGAAGATCAGAGAGGCTATCCCCAGACAACTAATAACATAACGACCCAAAATCTCTGAGTTTTGTACAAATACCCTATCAAACGAAATTACGGTACTAAGACCATATGTTTATTCAAATGATTAAAACTGTTGTTTTCTCGTATTGTAGTACGTTAAATTTATGTTACATCAACATATATTTTAACACTTCATATTAGATTTTTGTATCCCGCAAAGCTTCCAGGATCCTTATCCTTTCTTCGGGTTACCCTTAGCCAGAGACTCGTTTTTCTTTTGCTTCTTAGAGGGACTCGGGTTCGGGTCCATTGACCTCCTTTCTCCCCTCTCAATTTGTCTATTTAACTTAATCTCCCGATTTCGGGTAGCATTCACAATCTCCGTTAGTGTCCTGTATTTGGAAGGTTCTAAGAACTCCCGATACTCCCTACCAAGCATGTTATGGTAATGGTAAATCTTTTGTTATTCGGTTTGCACCAACTCGGTATAAGACTTTAGCATGTCGAGGAATACCCCGATGATCTTGTTAATGGTTTCCCTTTTGTGTCTTAAATTCATGAATTCCTCTTTGATTTTATTCACCACCGCCCTAGGGCTAAGGTGTTTGAGGAACGACATCTTTAACTCTTCCCAAGTGATATTTCGGATGCTCTCTGTACCTTTCTCTGCCTTGATAACATTCCACCAGGTTTTGGAATTATCACGAAGTTGACCCGTGGCGTAAGCCACTTGATCAATGGGGTCACAGTTGCTCCTTTCAAACACTCCTTCAACGTCATCTATCCACTTCTGGCATGCTATGGGGTCCACCTCACCCTTATAGAGGGGTGGTTTTCTTGGCATGAACCTATCATAAGTACAACCTCTCTTTTCTCTCGTCCTCTCCCTATTTTGGGAGAGACTCTCATTTAGTTCACTTATCTTTTCATCCACAGCGCCCAGAATAGCCCCTCGGATGTCTTCAGTCAAAATTTTCAAGCCTTTTTCTAGAGTTTTCCCAATCTATTCTGAGATTCTTTCATTCACTTCCTCTCGAGTGAGAGGATTGACTTCCTCATTAGCATCCATTAACATCTTGTTTACCGAAATGTTCTCAAGAATTTCGTTTATATTACAATATGTCTCATTCTTTTATGATACGTGGAGTTTAACATCTTATGTACCACCATATTATGATATAATGTTTCTCATGGTTGGAGTTTCAACCTACTCCAAGTAATTGAAATTGTTCTGAATACCACTTCTTATGTTATTGATTACTAAGTTGAGGTGTTTCTTACCGGAGATTCTTGATCAAGCTTCAACCGAACAAACAACCTTTGGCTCTGAATACTACTTGTAACACCCTTACCCTAATTATAGAGAAATACATGATAAAAACATTGATTTCCAATTGGGTGAATTTTTCAAATTTAAGTACATCGGATTAACATTAACGATATCCAAGATTTGACAACAAAACCATCAAGCATCAGTTTGAGCTTGTTTCAAGACACACAAGTTAATTACACGATTAGTAAAGACAACGGAAGCTCCAAAAGATTTGTTTCATTATCCCAAAACCCCAAGGAAATATCCGAATTTCCAAAAATCTTCACAACTTGGTTGTTCGATTGTTCGGTTGCTTGATCGATCCCCGAAAAGCTCCATAATGCACCCTAACCTAACATGATAACAACACACAAAAGAGGATAGCTCGAAAACATGTCAAAAACGGAGTTATACGAAGGAAAAGGGGTCGGGCAAGTGCTTATCGTAGGCTACGGCTTGCTGGCCGTAGCCTACGGCTAGCACTGTCTGGCCCGTCTGTTCCCACCATAGCTTACGACCAGCGTTCTCTGGTCGTTCTGCTTCATTTGGCCGCAGCCTACGGCCATAGGTTATGAATATGAGTTGCTGATTTGCACCTCAAAACTTTGCCTTCGCCATATTTTTGCACCTTAAAGTGCAAGTCTTGTTGCCTTAACCTCCAAAATGGTGAAATTGTCCGTTTTGATCCTTATGCTACATTTCTAACTATGATTTTGGTTTCCAAAACATGTTTCTTAGATTACTTGTAATTCTCAAGGTAATTTGGGACATTTATCGCAAATCGACCCATTTGACTCATGATTTGCTAAATGTTCAATATCCTAGATTATGAATCACTAGGGCTCTAGAACAACTAATTATTACTTCCAACAAGCGCCTTGCACCTGTTTTTAAGCTTCCCATTAGCCTATCCGACTAATGTATTATCACTTAAGGATCCGAACAATGACTTACCGAAATCCCCAAGGATTTATGTCCACCAATCCATGGCGCATAATTGTATTGCAGGAATCGTTCAAGGCTTAGTCAAGAACTATTCTAACATAGGAATGTCTCGAGCTCTACAATCCACTTTGGGAAATGTCTATGCCTCGGTCTTACATGCCTAATGCTCAATTGAGCACAAATTCCTCGTTTTGACCCGTTACAAGGTCAAACGATATCTACAATCCCCACGATAGTGGTTTTATCTAATCCACCATGACATAGCGCCATAGCTAGGATTCCTACATATCGTCCAAGATCAATAGCCTATAAGACTATATAAGCGTATGGTTCTTGGAAATAACTACAATAGCTAAATCCAACTTATAAATTCTAGTATCGTAATGAATCCTTATTTCCAAATCAATTTCACCCATCACAACACAATGATAAAAAAAATGGTGATTAACTAAACGGATTCATAAGTACAACGTACCTCAAAGCTTCCCCTTTTGGCGAGTATCCGTCTCGCTCTTGATTTCTTTGGCTCCACTTGATTCCCCTAATCAAGAAAATCACATTATCATTAGAACTTATTATCCTCGTTCCACGATATGTTCAATTTAAAAACACAAGTTACTAAGTGTGATTTCCACTCAACAAATTGTTACTTTCAGTTCATTTAAGTAAAACATCAAACAATTGGTGGGCATAATCTTGACTAGTAACCTTCCAAGTTCAATTTAGTTTATAAGCCCACCTTAATCAAGCATATGACTCAACCTCATGTTAGTGACCATATTTGGGCAACATAAGTTCAATAACAAACATAATAACCATATTTTAATCAAAGTTTGGGGGGTTTTACCATAGGGACGAAATCCATCCCCTTCACACTATAATTATTATAATTTCAACCCCATTACTAATAATTAAAACTAGATATTTGATAACCCTATACTCATAAAAACTAGTTTCTTTCATAATCAATGATTTCCCCATGAATGTGGATTATCACCAAGAACCCTACTATGGTGAATCATCACCAATTCAAAAGATTTAACATACCTCGTGTTCAGATTATCGTAGGGATTCCTTTTCTAGTAACATGTAGTAGATTGACTTTGATTTTCCCTTTTGAAGAGAGAGGGGGGAGAGGGAGAGAGAGAGGGAGAGAGGGGGGGACAGATGTGACACCCGGCAAACTCCGGTTAATAACTTTTGTTAAACTAGTAAGTCTACCTTAGTGAGTCATGCATATTACGTACTTAACTGGGTCAGTCGAGTCGTTACGATGATTCTGGGAATCATCGGGAGTCGTTACGATGATTCTGGGAATCATCGGGAGTCGTTACAATGATCCGCGGGATCATCGGGAGTCGGTCCATAACCATGTGTACAAGGATTGGTGATTCGTGGAATCGTCGGGTTTAACGCACACACGCAAGTCTCGAGTCCCAGGAATTGGTGAACGAACGTAAACGTGTTAGTTATCGTGCATTATATGTTTGTAATCATTATGTGACTTGTCGGTATGTGAATACGTGTTTATATGTCTTAAAATAGTGATTTCGCGTAATTGCATGACATTATAGGTGATTACGCGTATTCACCAATAGTATAGGCAATTAGGATTGTAATCGCCAATAGTATAGGCGATTAGAATCCTAATCGCCAATAGCTGCTGTGTACTCGCCTGATCTGCTATACACGAGTCAAAACACCTATAAATACAACCCTTGACTCCCTAAACACCCTTAGTGCAACCCTAACAGATCCTAAGCCTCCCACACACCTCAAAACACTTTCGGTACTTGTTTTGCTTCAAAACTCACCATTTCCAAGCTTACACACCTTTCTTTGATAAAATCCAAGGTGTGTTCTTCATCCCAAACCTTTGTAATGTTATTGTTTTGGTTCCCAAAAGTCCAGACCTTGTTTTGCTAAGTATGTGTCTTTAAAAACCTTTGAAATGAGTTCTAAAACAAGTCTACACCATAATACTTGCTATATGTGAAGTATTGATGCATATGATGATTTTTTTGTGATTATAACATGAATGTTTCTATGAAATTGATGTACTTCTGATGTGTAGGAGTTATTAGGATGATTATCTAAGGATTTGAGCTATTGTTATGGTGTTTTGATGAAAGTATGCATTTTGACCCATTTGGGTGATTCTTGAAGAATTAGGATGTTATGATATGATTCAATGATTGTTTGTTGTTAGGATTCACATTAGAAGGGTGTTATAACATAGGGATAGTAATTTGCAAGGTTGTAGGTTGTGTAATTTGATTATTGCCATTTAAGGAAAGATTTCATAGTTAATGAAATCTAGTACTTTGCCATTTTAGGAAATAATCGCACCGAGGCCGTTAGAGCAGAAATAAATTGGGGGTTTTTGCTTGGAATGGGTTGGTAAATGGTTTAGGTTTGATATTGGGTGTTTTTACATGTTTCGGATCTGATGAGGGTTAAACGCGCGAAAACGCGCCACGCACCTGCAACAGGCGATTGGGGATCCTAATCGCCTGATGCAGGGGCGATTAGGACCCTAATCGTGTGATACTTCAGGCGATTACAGCCCTACTCACCTGTTGACCACTCCCAATCACCAGTTGACTTTTCCTAATTGCATGTTAGTTTCCTAATCGCGTGTACTGCTGTCGTAAGCGTATTTTGACATCCCGGAACATGATTTGACACCTAGGAACATGATAGGAACCCCGGGATACACCCAATGACTTAGTAAAACGTGTTCGGACTTGTTTATGCGTTAATTGAACATTATGCTAGACTAGGTGAACTCTTGCGCGTATTAAGCGTTTAATTGCATATGTTGCATGATGTCTTGTATTTGTCTAACACGTGAGATGTCGGGTCACCAATGGGATGTCGGGTCTTGTCTGGTACGGTCAGCTTAACAGTCAAAGGTGTTTTCAAACGTTTATGGTTATGGTCTGGACATTCGGGGACTAGTTAACATGCGGGTTACTAGTCCGGGTACTTATATACATCTTATGATAGGTCGCCGCTATTTGGGGCTATCATAGCATACTGATTTAACTGTTTTCAAGTAACGCAATCTAAGGTGAGTTCACGGCCCCACACTTTACTAGTTTTGTTTTCGGGGTGAGAAACATGCTTATACATTTTGATCACACATTTACATGTTATACATTATAAACACACGTTTTCATGTTATATTATGGCTCACACTTTATTACTATACGGTTCATCTAAGTCCCTTAGAAACCACTAATACGGGGATGTAGCGGGGAAATGTGGATAGCGCTATTGGGCCTGACAAACCCCACTCGACGGCTGGAGGCCGGGCGGGTGCATATTGTCTCAATCACACTAGGCTTACCGAAGATGAGGTAGTCTGTAAACAAGGGTATCACACAGTTAGCAATGGTTTCACCCGTATGAGTAACACACTTGACGCCTAGCTAGCGTACGAACAAGCATAGTATGAATAGTAACAATAACAGTAACGGTAACGGTAACAGTTTTTAAAGGATTAATGAAACGCTTATTGAAAAGGAAAAACCTGTGAACTCACCAGCATTATATGTTGACATTTTTGGCATGTTTTCTCGGGTCGCTAAGGTAGCGGTTAATGGACTAGGCGCACGGAGTCTTGCACGGCATCTAGAAGTCTTGTTGCATATTAAACAATGTTTTGTAAACTGTAATATGTCTTTTGGTTGTAAACAAGAAATGCTTCCGCTGCTGGTTTATGGCTCAAAGCATAATGTTTTTGGTTGTTGCATGGAATGTCTTACGTATTTTCTTACATTTAGTTGTCGTTTATTGTGACCGTTGACTTGGATCCTGGTGTGTCACGCGCCTCGCGGTAAAACCCCGCATGTGGAAATTTGAGGGTGTGACAGATTTGTATCAGAGCCAATGGTTATAGTGAACTAGGACTGCATGTAGAGTCTAGTCTATAGCCGAGTCTCACACACACTAGACGGTCATATACATACGAGTCGTGTCTTTGGGTAAACATATTAACTTTGTCGGGGTGTCGGTATCCTTATCACACAATATTATATTATCTTCCTTGTCTTTGTTATTTCTATCTCTACTCTATCTTTCCTTTCGGGTTAAAGTCGGTGGGACTTGTTCGTTGAACCTTGCACGGCGGTGGTGTACATTGGAGCAGCTTCGACTCATCCTCGAGATCTGTCCAGGATTCGGACATCTCCCTTCTATGCTCCAATGGACACATCTGCTTACACACACTAGCTTGCACATGTACTCATTGAAATCTATCTCTAAGTGATTAGTCACTTGGAAATTCCTTGAGTTGGTTGTTTCTTCTAAGTTGTGGGTATCGGGTGGCTTGAGGTTCAAGCTCGGGGCACGCCTAGAGGATCATGTAGAGCAATTTATCATTTCGGGTTCACACGAAATCATAAGTTGAAATGCATGGAAGACCTGGTGGACCTCGTGTTGGGATCAATGGTCACGTTTGGACCCAATTCTTTGCTCCTTTTGATTTCTGTTGGTTTAGCGTTGGTGATGGACTGAGTGTTTTGTTCTTGTTCTGGCAGAAGATGTCGGGAGCTCGTGGCGGTCGTAGGGGTGGCCATGCCGGCGGCCGCGGTGGTGGCGGTCGTGGCAACATTAACATGACCCAAGAGGAGTTGAACAACCTGCTGCAACAGCATGTGAATGTGGCTTTGGCTGCATTCCAAGTTGCCCACAACGCTATGGGTGGTAAGTCAATTGCTACCTATTTTACCTTGTTTCTGGGTACTGTATTTCCTCCCTTGTTGTTTATCTGTGTGTTCTTTCCCAGATGGCGCTGTTAATCCCCCTCCACCTCAGTGCTCCTATAAAAAGTTCATGGATTGCAAGCCCCACAACTTTAATGCGACTGAAGGGGCAGTGGGACTGCTCCGGTGGTTGGAAAAAGTCGAATCTGTGTTCTCTATGTGCAGTTGCCCGGCGGGCGACCGCGTGAAGTATGCTTCGGCGACCCTTGAGGGTTAAGCTCTGACTTGGTGGAACTCCACAACCCAGACCTTGGGTATTGGGGAAGCCACGCTATGCCCTGGACAGAATTTGTCCAACTCCTGAAAAGCGAGTAATGTCCGAGGGACGAGGTTCAGAAGCTCGAGCACGAGGTCTGGAATCACAAAATGGTGGGGTCCGAGATTGAGGTGTATACGGCTAGGCATAACGAGCTAGCGGTGTTGTGCCTGGATTTGCACACGCCAGAGTACAGGAGGATTGAGCATTATGTTGCTGGGTTGGTACCGGAGGTTAGGGGGTTAGTGGCTGCGGGTAATCTTGCTGTGTATTCTGAGGTTGTTCGGTCGGCTCACAGGCTGACAAATATGAAGGTTGCTGAGGACGTTTTACCTCCTAGGGGTACTGCTGTGAAAGCACCAGTAGACAACAAGAGAAAGTGGGATAGTTCTGGTAGGAGCTCGGGTTCGGGTCAACCGTAGCAGCAGGTGAAGAGGGTTGAAGCTTTGGGATCGTCGTCCGATCAGAAGCAAGGTGGGTATACCGGGAAGAAGCCTATGACACCCGGCATGTTTGGGTCAACATTTTATAAACACATAAGTCTATCTTAGCGAAAAATGTTTATTAAACACACTTGACGAGGTCAGTAGAGTAGGAACACAGTCCGTATTGTCCAGGGTTCAATGATTCGGGAGATCATTGGGTTAATCACATACACACACACGATACGAGTCCCGTTGTTGGTGAATTACATAAACTAATTAAGTGTATGTGTAGACTAATTATCGTATGGTGGATTATATGCTTAGATGTGTTTAAATGATGTGTAGATAATCATCCATGCTTAAATATGTTAAAAATAGACTAAGGTTGCATGCTCGTATGTTAGGGTGCGTTAAAATGCGTTAAACACGGCAAATTGGAAAACTAGAAAAACGTGAGTCCTGGTTCGACCAATCGAATGGGCGAACCTGGACAATACTCTTGGTTCGACCCTTGTAAAAGGGGCGAACCTGGGATATGGAATTTAAAGAATTTCATTCGACCAAGTCAGGGTACGTTCGACCCTGTGAAAGGGTCAAAGGAGGGTACATTCGCCCAGGTAAAAGGGGCGAATGTGGACATAGTATAAATACCACACTTTGTCATTTTTCACCATTTCACAAACCCTAAACGCCTCTAAACACTCTCTAGCAACTTTAAACATCGGGGAAGGAGTTTTTGCCCTTGTTTTCTATAATCTAACCTACAAACATCTTCTACACAAAGATCTAAGGTGTGTTCTTCATTCTAAATCATTTTTAAAGCATTTCAATTCGTTTTTATTAAACCCCAAGAGTCCAGATCTGATACAAACATGTTTTCATGGATAAAAACCTTCCTAATGTCTTTCTAAACAAAACCTATTCATAAACAATGAGTTTTCATACAAATTAACATGTGTTAATGGTGTTTTATGTGATGTTATGTATTGTTTGATGATTGATTGCTGTATAGATGTTATAACAATGATCTAGGACTGTTATTGATGATGATTTAGGATTGAGATAGGTTACAATTGATTATTGAAGATGATTTAGGATTGAGATAGGTTACAATTGATTATTGATGATGTTTTGTTCATTTTGGGGATTTTGGGTTAGATCTAGGGCTTGTTCATGATGATAGTGATAAGGATATGATTGGGGGTTTATTGTTCATGATAATCTGAGTATATTAAGTTGATTATTGATTGATTTCAGAAAGTTTCCTAATTGGGTAAAGATTGCATGCGTTTGATGTGACATCTCCATAATTTGCTATTTCGGGTAACTTATAAAACGGACGGATTTCGGGATAAAATTGTTAGGGTTTTGTAGGAATATGTTAATGATAGTTGACTGCTGTGATTGGTGATGTTTCGTGATGTTTTTGGACCGTTTAGATGCGTTTTGGTGCGTTTTATAAAATGCTGATGAAAATGGGCGAACGTGGAATAAAATTGGTTCGAATGGGCGAACGTGGAACAAAACATGGCTCAAACGGGCGAACGTGGTTCAAACGGACGAACGTGGCTCAAACGGGCGAACGTGGCTCAAACGGGCGAACGTGGCTCAAACGGGCGAACATGGAACAAAACGTGGGAAAAACGGGCGAACGTGGCTCAAACGGACGAACGTGGAAATGGGAAAAACCACATTCGACCATCTGATGTCCGGAATGAGATTTTTGATGCAAACTAAGTGTTTTATGCTTGAAACTTATGTGTTAAACTTATGTGCATGACTAATTGATGTAATGGGTCACCAACGGGATGTCGCGTCGGTCTGGGATGTCCGGTTAACGTTTAAACACACTTTTTAACACACGTAGTCAAGATCTGGACAATCGGGGACTAGTTAGCCTTCGGGTTAATAGTCATCACACTTATGTAAACTCATTGATAGGTTGTCATTAGTTGGGATTATCATACACGTGTTGGAATTCTAATTATCAGAAGACGCACTCTAAGGTGAGTTCACGGCCCCTCTTTTATACACTTTTCTCTCGGGGGAGAAGCATGCCACACGTTTTTACAAATACAACGTTTATGTTTTGAAACACAATGCTTTTGAAACACAACACTTATGAAACGCAACGCTTTTAGAAACATGACGCCTTTTGAGAATGTGACTCTTTTAAGAAACGTGACACGTTTGGCACTTGGCATATTTTGGCATTTGACACTTTTAAACATTGGCATTTGACACTTTTAAACATTGGCATTTGGCATATTTAAACATTGGCACTTGACACTTTTAAACATTGACACTTGGCATTTGGCACTTGGCGCTTGGCACTTATTTACTATACGACGAAACCTAAGTCCCTATTGAAACCATGAATGTGCAGGGCACAACGGGGGAAATGTGGATAGATCTATCGGGCGTGACGAACCCCACCTGACAGCTGGGAGCCGGGCGGGTGCATATTGTCTCTACTTGACACTTGGCACATGGGCAGCAACTCGAGCAACGTTTGTCAGTAATGGATTTAGCAACACACTCGTAGTAGTAAGGGAATGTTTGTTATTTACTTGGAACTTTTGCACACTTGGCACTCTATGAGGAATCGCTTTACACATGAAAACGTTTACGAACTTAAAACCTGTGAACTCACCAGCATTATATGTTGACGTCTTTTTGGCATGTTTTCTCAGGTCGCTAAGGTAGCAGCATTGAGTATAGGCGCACGGAGTCTCACGGCGTCTAGGGATCATATGCATGTTTTGTTAAACATTTCAGACTTTGAGTTTTATTTTTAAGTTGTAATAATACATTTTGCTTCCGCTGTGTTAGAACGGTTTTGAAACTCAATGGTAGTTTACGTTGTTTTCATATCATATAGATGTCGTTTATTGTGACCGTTGACTTGGATCCTGGTGTGTCACACGCCTCGCGGTAAAACCCCGCATGTGGAAATTTGAGGGTGTGACAACGCCTAAGTGTGATCTGTGTGGGTTTCATCACTATGGGAATTGTGACAGGTTTCGTTGTGAGCGCTGTGATAAGACGGGCCATTTTGCAAAGGATTGTCGAGCCAGTTTTCCATCTAAGCCGGCTCAGGCTACATGTGCTACTCCCGCTTCTTGGGGGAATCAGGGCTGCTACAACTGTGGGGGAAACGGGGCATTTCAAGCGCGATTGTCCTATGATGAAACAGGACAATGATGGAAACAAAGGGGAACCTGATACTGCTACCGGTACGTCCTTTATTCGTCGCTATTCTTCGGTTTTACTTTGGTTCTCGAACTGTCAAGGGCTTCATATCCGTTAAGCCTTATCTGTTACTATACTCTGTGTCTACACCTTGGGAGGGTAAGTCCTTGGTTATCGTGTGTCGTGTTGCAACTTGTTCGGGTCTCGGGTGTGTAAATTCTATGTGAGGGGTTAATCTGGAGGCGCTGCTTGGACGGTACCTGATACTTCGTTTATACCGATCTCAAGGGTCTTCAGCATATCTCCGGTCGGGTTGGGTTGGTTATGTGACAGTTTACAACAGCCGTCTTATATTCGTCTTGAGGAATTAGTTTCTCGGGTCGGGGTACTCGTTCTTAACATCTCTAGTCGTGATCCTTGTATCTTTCCGTACTTTCGAGGAGCGTTACTTTGGGCAGTGGATGCTCAGTTGCGTGCTTGGTGGGTCATCTCTTGTATTATCTAGATTCATTACGGTTCACGTGGTGGACCGAGGCTCTAATGGGTCAGGGTTCTCGTGTACTTGGGTTGACACTCATTACTATCGGAGAGTGAATCTCGGGGCGAGATTCCTTTCAACAGGGGGATGATGTGATGACCGGGAAAAATTTTTCTTTTTATCGCTTCGTTCTCTTTTACTTCGGGAAATTTTCGGGACGAACATTCTTTCAACTGGGGGATGATGTGACACCCGGCAAACTCCGGTTAATAACTTTTGTTAAACTAGTAAGTCTACCTTAGTGAGTCATGCATATTACGTACTTAACTGGGTCAGTCGAGTCGTTACGATGATTCTGGGAATCATCGGGAGTCGTTACAATGATCCGCGGGATCATCGGGAGTCGGTCCATAACCATGTGTACAAGGATTGGTGATTCGTGGAATCGCCGGGTTTAACGCACACACGCAAGTCTCGAGTCCCGGGAATTGGTGAACGGACGTAAACGTGTTAGTTATCGTGCATTATATGTTTGTAATCATTATGTGACTTGTCGGTATGTGAATACGTGTTTATATGTGTTAAAATAGTGATTTCGCGTAATTGCATGACATTATAGGTGATTACGCGTAATCACCAATAGTATAGGCAATTAGGATTGTAATCGCCAATAGCTGCTGTGTACTCGCCTGATCTGCTATGCACGAGTCAAAACACCTATAAATACAACCCTTAACTCCCCAAACACCCTTAGTGCAACCCTAACAGATCCTAAGCCTCCCACACACCTCAAAACACTTCTGGTACTTGTTTTGCTTCAAAACTCATCATTTCCAAGCTTACACACCTTTCTTTGATAAAATACAAGGTGTGTTCTTCATCCCAAACCTTTGTAATGTTATTGTTTTGGTTCCCAAAAGTCCAGACCTTGTTTTGCTAAGTATGTGTCTTTAAAAACCTTTGAAATGAGTTCTAAAACAAGTCTACACCATAATACTTGCTATATGTGAAGTATTGATGCATATGATGATTTTTGGTGATTATAACATGAATGTTTCTATGAAATTGATGTACTTCTGATGTGTAGGAGTTATTAGGATGATTATCTAAGGATTTGAGCTATTGTTATGGTGTTTTGATGAAAGTATGCATTTTGACCCATTTGGGTGATTCTTGAAGAATTAGGATGTTATGATATGATTCAATGATTGTTTGTTGTTAGGATTCACATTAGAAGGGTGTTATAACATAGGGATAGTAATTTGCAAGGTTGTAGGTTGTGTAATTTGATTATTGCCATTTAAGGAAAGATTTCATAGTTAATGAAACCTAGTACTTTGCCATTTTAGAAAATAATCGCAACGAGGCCGTTAGAGCAGAAATAAATTGGGGGTTTTTGCTTGGAATGGGTTGGTAAATGGTTTAGGTTTGATATTGGGTGTTTTTACATGTTTCGGATCTGATTTGGAGGGTTAAACGCGCAAAAACGCGCCACGCACCTGCAACAGGCGATTGGGGATCCTAATCGCCTGATGCAGGGGCGATTAGGACCCTAATCATGTGATACTTCAGGCGATTACAGCCCTACTCGCCTGTTGACCACTCCCAATCACCAGTTGACTTTTCCTAATTGCATGTTAGTTTCCTAATCGCGTGTACTGCTGTCGTAAGCGTATTTTGACATCCCGGAACATGATTTGACACCTAGGAACATGATAGGAACCCCGGGATACACCCAATGACTTAGTAAAACGTGTTCGGACTTGTTTATGCGTTAATTGAACATTATGCTAGACCAGGTGAACTCTTGCGCGTATTAAGCGTTTAATTGCATATGTTGCATGATGTCTTGTATTTGTCTAACACGTGAGATGTCGGGTCACCAATGGGATGTCGGGTCTTGTCTGGTACGGTCAGCTTAACAGTCAAAGGTGTTTTCAAACGTTTATGGTTATGGTCTGGACATTCGGGGACTAGTTAACATGCGGGTTACTAGTCCGGGTACTTATATACATCTTATGATAGGTCGCCGCTATTTGGGGCTATCATAGCATACTGATTTAACTGTTTTCAAGTAACGCAATCTAAGGTGAGTTCACGGCCCCACACTTTACTAGTTTTGTTTTCGGGGTGAGAAACATGCTTATACATTTTGATCACACATTTACATGTTATACATTATAAACACACGTTTTCATGTTATACTATGGCTCACACTTTATTACTATACGGTTCATCTAAGTCCCTTAGAAACCACTAATACGGGGATGTAGCGGGGAAATATGGATAGCGCTATTGGGCCTGACAAACCCCACTCGACGGCTGGAGGCCGGGCGGGTGCATATTGTCTCAATCACACTAGGCTTACCGAAGATGAGGTAATCTGTAAACAAGGGTATCACACAGTTAGCAATGGTTTCACCCGTATGAGTAACACACTTGACGCCTAGCTAGCGTACGAACAAGCATAGTATGAATAGTAACAATAACAGTAACGGTAACGGTAATAGTTTTTAAAGGATTAATGAAACGCTTATTGAAAAGGAAAAACCTGTGAACTCACCAGCATTATATGTTGACATTTTTGGCATGTTTTCTCGGGTCGCTAAGGTAGCGGTTAATGGACTAGGCGCACGGAGTCTTGCACGGCATCTAGAAGTCTTGTTGCATATTAAACAATGTTTTGTAAACTGTAATATGTCTTTTGGTTGTAAACAAGAAATGCTTCCGCTGCTGGTTTATGGCTCAAAGCATAATGTTTTTGGTTGTTGCATCGAATGTCTTACGTATTTTCTTACATTTAGTTGTCGTTTATTGTGACCGTTGACTTGGATCCTGGTGTGTCACGCGCCTCGCGGTAAAACCTCGCATGTGAAAATTTGAGGGTGTGACAACAGAAAGTATTGTAACCGTGAGTTACCTATAACCAAAAAATGGTTCACGAATCCACTACAAGCATCACCGGCGACGATGTTACCGTGCTAATAGTGGGGTACCCGTGACCAAATCTGATAGTGCCTCGTCCCCCCTTATTATTATATAGCATTGGTGGTTGTACACTTGTACTTGTACGAACATACATATTGGGCTTGGGGTTGGGCTCAGTAGATGGGTTTGGGAGTATCTAAACCATTCTTCCCTAATCGAAACATGTTTGTCTGTCACGATGATTCGTTCCAGCCTCATCAGCAGTGGCGGATCCAGGAATTTTTTTCTATGGGTTCCCCTTTTTCGTGGTTTTGTGTCTCACAACCAAGTGCTACAATTTTGAGGCGGACGGCCAGACCGGGTCGGGTTATCAGGTTTAGTTTTAAAAACGATAGACCAATGTGTAGCAACATTATCAAAATCTCACTAGTTTTGTTTTAATGTATCAAATCTAAAGTGTAGCTAAGAAACAATGCCATGACACTCATCATCATAAAACATGCTACCTTATTGTATTTGTAAAGTTTCCATACTAATGCTATAAAGCAAGAAAGACAGCAATTGCATCAAATCCTTGAAAACGCCATTAACCGAAACAGATTCGCTATCCTAATTCTCCGACGACGGAAACCTTACTTTTTCGAATGACAAACGAAATAAATATGTCAAAACAAAACGCACCTAACACGGAATTGGCCAAAAACAACAAGCATATTACACAGATTTAGCACCTAAGATAGCTATCACCACATCTAAACTATGCATAATACACATGAAACACCAGAAGCCTCCACCGAACCTGAGCAATATAAATTCCAATTTTTGAATGTTGCACCCTTGTGAACTAACCTCAATACCACCTTTGCAAATAAAACTATTGTTTGGTTTATTGTATATTGCAGAAAATGCAAGTGGCTATTGGTTGAAAGAACATAAACCTCAATACGCCCATTTTTCTCAATTCCATCTCAAACCAAAATTATCTCTCTTCTCTATGCCATCTTTATGACCAAAAAAAAAAAAAACCTTCATTTTCTTAAAGTAGTCATTAATCCATATATCTGCACTTTTGTCCCATTAATTATACAAGACTTTTATTCCCGATACAATTGAACTTGATATATTTACACATATTAATATTTGAAGGTTGTTGTACTTTCATTCCCAATGCAATTGAACAAAAATTGAAAATAATGGGATACATAGACTCGAACTTGCAACCTTTTGTTGCCTAACTTAAAGACTCAGCCGGCTGGAACACTATCCTTGTTTGTCTTATGGGTTCCTTTCAAATTTATTAATGGGTTCCCACATACTTTTTATATATATTATCTATTAAAAATTCGAAACTCAATGGGTTCCCGGGAACCCGTAGATCATCATGTAGATCCGCCCCTGCTCATCAGCCGAGTGATTAAACTCGTCCCATATTTTGGGGTTAGCTTTTGTTTATCTTCATCATCTTTTACTCCAACCTTATAATTATAGTCTACTTAAAAAATTATATACAGAATTATGTGGCTAGTGACTTTTTTTTAATGTTTACGAGTGTATAAAATTTTGAACATCTTTAACTCAATTTCTTAATGTATCCTCCATCCCACTATTTTTATTTTTACATTAAAAGATTGTTTATTTTGATGTAAAGTTACTTATAGTGTGTTTAGGATAGTTAATTTTTCAAAATAAATCATGTGTTTTGGTGCAATAGAGATGGAACTGTTTTTTTTCAAAATAAATTATGCGTTTTGAGTTGTAACCTTTTAAACCCAAATAGTCAATTTTTATAAACATTTCCCAATCACTAAAAAGAGATTATTTATGATTTCAAAACACAATAATCTAAAAATCCATTTCAAAACTCAACCTCAAACACCCTCCTAAATATATCATAAAGATTCAGTTTTTTTTTTTTTTATATCACATTAACTTTAAAACCGACAACTCTTACAAGTGGGAGGCGGGTAAACGGACCACAAGTTGCGCCGCTACCCGCTTTGGAATAGAAAAACCCACTCTATTAAAAATAAAACTTAGGTCCTTCGTCGCTGGGGAGTTACTCTGCACCACCTTTTGAACTTTTTTTTAGAATCGGATTGCTTCGGGGCTAGACCTCTAAATGTGTCAAAAGCAAATGGCACAAAGACGTGTTGGTTCTCCAGACAGGCAGCTTCATGTTTGATAACTTTATGGGATTCTGCTCATAAGGCTGCTTGCCCTGCCACAAATCCTTAATCTCGAAATCCCACCAACGTAGACACCCCTGTGAGATCAACGCACGCATGTTTGCCCTGTGCCCACCCGAACACAAGGACATCCACTGGCCTTAGGGTAGACCGCCCTTCTAGGGGGTCCGTCAAAAAGTTAATCGGGGCTTCTTTCATAGCCGAAATTCCTGCCCTTCGTAAGACGTCCCATAAAACATCACTGATCAGATCATGTCTGTATTTAAATTCGGACAGCTCCTTACAGTAAAGGGCATGTTCTGTTAGAAGTAATCTTGATTTATTATTATCTAAACATGTGTTATGTTTTATTTGAACTTATGTTAGGATTTATTATGTTTATTATCCTAAGTCTAGTCACCCCTTATGTGAATGGTTGTCACATAATTAGCGAAGGGTTGTGTTTAAGTTTGTCAAGGGTCGCGTCCGGTTAGTCATACCGGTTCATATGTATATATGGGTCAAACAATGTATTTTATTTGTGTGTTGAAAGATAAGTTTCTTAAACTTCCTTTCTAATAACTTCCCTCCACTTTTCCCTCTATTCAAATCAATCGCATATTATCATCATCAAACCAAATCAATCCAGAATTTCTATATTCAAAACATGGCATCAGAGCCAACGATCAAGACCTGTGGTATATTCGATGTAGAGAAAAACGAAGCAGTCAAGAAGAAGATGGGGACAGATGGCGGTTATGGATGTGGACCGCTAATCCCTAGTCTAGTGTATGATTTTGAGAATCATAGATGGAAGGCCAAGAAGGCGAACCAAGAAAGCATAGGAGACTCGCTCAATATGCAATTATCTTCGTTTAACATCGGATCAAGTAGTGTATCCGTGTGGGATACCGAAGCAAAGAAGAAAAAAGATGCACAAGAGGAATTCGATCGGCAAATCGGAACAGAAAAGAAAGTGGCCGAATACCCCTCTACAATGTGTTGTAGTAAGTGCAAAGAACCCTTTCATTATAGGCGTAATTGTCCTAAGAAAATTGGTAAAACCGAATTTATGGTTAAGGGTAGTGATGAAAAGGGTTGGGATGATTTGTGGTTTGTTAGTTTGACACGCCAAGAACATGGGTGTGGCACCAAGAGATTGTTTATTGTTCTAGACAATTCATATGGTATAGATGGTTGCCCTAAAGGCTATAGGAAAGAATATTTTCGTGGCAAGGGTAGTGTTGCGGTTGCAAGTTGTGGAAAAGAACACAAGATTCAAGATGTGTTCTACATACCCACACTTAGAAAGAATATATTAAGTGTTGAAAAATTGACACAAGAGGGATATGAAGTAGAATTTGAAGGCGATGTTTGTTACATCAAGAAGCCTATTATCCAAGAGTTTAGAAGGATAATACTATGTCGCATATGTGAATCGGATGACCATTTCACATTTAAGTGTCCCGCATTTAATCAAAGTGGTAAAGGAAAGGAAAAGGAGAGCCGTGGCATAGGGGAAACAAGCGGCCGAACCACTTCAGAATTTTCGAAGGGTTCAAAGTCCCAAGGCAAGCGGGTTAGGTTTGAAAGCGACAAGTTGGAGGGATTAACGAATGAAGACAAAGAAAGAGCGTCCATTTTTAAGCATTTTGACGACTTTTCCATTAATAAAGATCAATATGAAGGTGTTATGGAAAGAGGTCCGGTGATGTATCCAACCGAAGGATCCGAATTGCAAGATTGTGTTGTGTTTATGGATTTGATTCACATCACTAGTACGGTTGAGAGATACAAGAGAAAGTTTGAATTGGAGTTTGAAAGAACCGTTAATTGGTTTATGAAGGAATTCTTACAAATGAAGAATAAGGCTCCAATCCCACCAAGAGATGAGACGGGTTATCCAATATGTTTGTTGGATCTATACAAAACGGTGCAAGTATTTGGTGGTTATGAGAAAGTAACAAGAGATGCAAATTGGACGGTAGTGGCCATGTCAATGGGATATGGAAGAGGTTTGCCAAGCCTAGTGTCAAAGGAAGGTATCACAATGAATTTGAGGCAAACTTATGTTCGTTATTTGGAGATGCTAGAGTGGTATCATCTCAAGTACAAAGGAAGAGAGTTGGTAGTGGAGATCAATGAAGAAGCAATGGAGGACTATGAGAACAAGAGAGCCGAATGGGAAGACTCGGCATTGCCCCCGAAGAAACGTTCAAGATCCTCATCAAGTGAAGACTAAAGCCAAGTGGAGAATCAAGATTAGGGGGGAGATTGTTAGAAGTAATCTTGATTTATTATTATCTAAACATGTGTTATGTTTTATTTGAACTTATGTTAGGATTTATTATGTTTATTATCCTAAGTCTAGTCACCCCTTATGTGAATGGTTGTCACATAATTAGCGAAGGGTTGTGTTTAAGTTTGTCAAGGGTCGCGTCCGGTTAGTCATACCGGTTCATATGTATATATGGGTCAAACAATGTATTTTATTTGTGTGTTGAAAGATAAGTTTCTTAAACTTCCTTTCTAATAACTTCCCTCCACTTTTCCCTCTATTCAAATCAATCGCATATTATCATCATCAAACCAAATCAATCCAGAATTTCTATATTCAAAACATGTTCCCCAAACTTATCTAGACATGCTTTTTTACAAACCGGACACGGCTCATCAACCGGGAACATGAGAATCATTAGCCTGTATTTATTATTATTATTATTATTATTATTATTATTATTATTATTATTATTATTATATCTCAAATATGGTTGCAGCAGGATGGTGCTTTAACTGGAATGTTGAAGTGGTATCATACTATCATCAACCTCCTTTAATTGATGATGTAAACGGAGCATTTAGTATAAAGCACCCCCATCAGTTTTCCTACTGTTGATGGTAGTGAAGGTGGCTGGGTAAATAAAAACGTATCTTATGAAATACTTGGACCCGGAATGATTCTTCTAAAGAATTACATTTCCCTCATAGGCCAGGTATTATTATTATTATTATTTGTTACACATACACATACTTATTAAATAACTTAAATGGTGCTTAAGAACAATGCTTTTTCAGATGGATGTTGGTTGACTTGACATGTTCTATATATTTAGGTTGACATAGTTAATACATTCCAAAACTTGGGTGTGGCTCGTCCTGGGGGTTTTTACCTGCCTCCTATCCTACATGGACATCCAAGTCCACTTCACATGATGTGTCTTGGTCGAAACTGGGATCCGGTAACAGGGTATGAGAAACCTTGCACAAGTGACGGTTCTGAACCACCGCCGATTCCTTTTGAACTCCCTTTTTTGGCTAAGGCTGCAATTAAAGAAGCCCAAGCTCATCTGGATGATCTTCCCTTAATGTGGCCAGATATTTGTGTAGCCAATTTCTACTATGTAGGCGATCGACTTGGCCTTCATCAGGTCAGTTTTCTTAGCTGTTGACACATAGTACTTGGATTATTTGAAATAGTTAAAGGATTGCATTTTTTATTTTTTATTTTTTGTCTAAATGTAGGATCGCGATGAGAGCTCGGACAGTCTCGCAAAAGGATTGCCTGTGGTTTCTATCTCCATGTGCAGAATTCTGGTATGGTCATACTAGAGATGAGAACAAGTTGAAAAAACTTCTCTTGGATTCAGGTGATGTATTGATATTTGGTGGCAAATCTCGACTTATTTTTCATGAGGTGAGGAAAGCCCCGATTGATTCATCTTCTATGGCAGAACTAAGGGCACTTAGGATTAATCCTGGCCGTCTAAACCTTACTTTAAAACAATTTTGATTTAAGTGTATGACCTTTGAAGAGATATGTACCCGCGCATGCGCAGGAAAGAAGCCCGCATACACGTCAACGCAGCAGTGTGACGTGGCATTCTAGAAGACGGCGCATGCGACCACAAAAAGGACAGGTGTCACCCGACAGGAGCAGAGCCAACAGCCAATCAGAGGCACAAATACCTTGCTCCATGATCACCTGCCAGTACGAGGTACGAGAAAGGACAAAAAGGACGATGTCAGGACACGTGGACCAATCAAGGGAGAACAACGCAGGAAATGACAACGGCCACGATCGTACAAGACAGCTGTCATTCTCCTCACAGCCAATCATAGGCCACCTGAGAAGCCTATAAATACCCCCCTTCGTCATCAGAAGAAGGGATCGAATACCATTACAAAGAATTCATAAAGCAAGCTGTGAGAGATAGATTATAGTCGAAACTCTGTAATAATCATATAACAGTGTCTTGTATCTTGTCTTGATAATATATATAAAGCTCGTCCTTTGCACCATTAGTACATTATCGTTGTTATACTTGATTATTAGATTGGTGTTTCTTCATTGGCGCCATCCGTCTATTGAGTTATCAAGAACAGCAACCTAAAAACTTCTATTTCTCAGAAACCCAGCCATGAATTCTTTACCAATAACAGCAAACTCCCCTACGGGCACGTCCGGCACTGGTGTTGCTCCGGCAACCACCAGCCAGCCCGACAGCCACATGGAGGAGCGGTTTCACGGCACAGACGTGGGCCGCACCCCATCCTCCGGGACGAGGCAGACCCCGTCATTCCATTTTGCCACTGATAACCTTCAAGCTTCACCTGCTGGTCACACTGCGCCGATGGTTAGCCCGGAGGTGTGGTATGCGCAGCAGAAAGAAGCTCTGAAGCAAGCATTTATGAACAAACTTAAAGAACAACACCTGAGAGAAGCATCTCGCGCCCTATCCTTCAGCGAAGGAAGGCCTGTCACTATCTCAGAAGGGCCATCCAGAGCTGCGGGACATGCCGGCGGAAGCAATCATGACACTGACCCAACATGGAGGGAAGACTCCGACGAGTCACAAAGTCGTTTTCAACGTGACACAAGCCAGTACTTGACCAACACCGTTGATCGAGCACACTTGTTGTCCGGAGAAGACGATCTCACAAAACCATACTACCCTCCCTCGTTCAGTGAAAAATCAAAGTTTACACCGCGCATCGCACTCGCCACGCTACCCGCCGGGACAAAAATGCCGAGCACCTTGGGAAAGTTCGACGGCACTGGCGACCCTGATGACCACCTACGAAGTTTCGAGGTCGCAGGAAAATGCGCGCGGTGGACCCTGCCGGCATGGTGTCACATGTTCGCGCAGACGCTTACGGGCGCAGCGCGAGTATGGTTCGACAGCCTGCCGAACGGAAAGATAGACAATCTGAAAGAGCTAACTGACAAGTTCTCAGATCACTTCAGTCAAAACAAAAGAATCGAGCGTGATTCCACTGACATTTTGCAAGTTAAAAGGCGCGATAACGAGTCCATCGAAGATTATATCACCAGGTTCAATCGCGAAGCTTTACAAATTGGTCCAATCGGATTTGAACTCATGAAAGCAGCATTTACGCAAGGCGTAAGATGCGACTCGCTGATCCGCGCACTGGCCGGATGCACAGGCATGCCAAACACATGGGAAGAGATCATGCGCGGAGCGAAGAATTATGCAAAGACCGAAAGAGAGCTATCCGTCTGGAGCAGAATTCAAGCACCACAGTACACAGATGCACAGGCGCAAGCAGTGCGCAACCGAAACAATAGGCATGACAGGAAGGGGAACGGCAATGTCTGGACGAGGCTTCAAGGAGCCGACCAGACAGCCCCAAAGCCCTCCGCACCACAAGATTATCAGCGCAGCACCTCACTCGTGCACAAGTCCAACAGAAGGAGTCACAACAATTGAACCCCTTTAACCAAAACACCAGCGCAAGTTCTAGCAACGGAAAACGTTGACTTCCCGGAGCCTAAGGTCATCAAACGGCGCGAAGGGTTGGACCACAACAAGTTTTGCGCCTACCATCAAGACATCAGTCATGACACCGATAAGTGTTATCAGCTAAGACAAGCCATTGAAGACGCACTGAAGTCCGGCAAGCTCGGCCACCTGCTACAAAACGTCGAACGCAAGCAAGCGGCGGGTCCTCCGCCAAAAAAGATAAAGAATGTAAGCATGATGATACATAGCAGCGAGCGCCGGACCCAAAAGAGAAAAACAGAATCAACAGCAGCATGGAGGGAACAGCAGGTATGTTTCCCCGTAGTAAAAGGCGGCCCATCGGCCACAAGGGCAATCATTATCACAGCCGTCTTTGACCACTACAGAACCACCAGAGCATTCATGGACACGGGCAGTAATTCGGACATCATGTATGGTCAGTGTTTTGACCTTCTGGACGAAGAAGACAAGCAGCGCCTGCGCCCCATCAACTCTCCGATTATGGGATTCTCCAACGAGGTTGTAACACCCCTCGGAGAAATATCCTTCCCTCTCACTTTGGGCGCGCAAGGGCGGTCACGAACAGAAGAAGTTACCTTTCTTGTCATTCCATCCAAGTCCAAATACGATATCATCCTGGGCAGGGACTCTATGGCTTCATACAACATGGTCACCTCCACAGTCCACAGCGCGATCGGTTTTCCCACCCCAAACGGGGTGGCAATCGTATGGGCTAACAGAGAGTGCGCCATGACCACAGAGTCCCACCCAGCCAAAATGTTGAAGCCGTGCCCACGCACAGAACCAGAAAAGTGGATCTTGAACCCAAAGTTCCCTGAACGGCCCATCACAATAGGGCCAGAAATTTCTGAAAACATCAGGGACCATTTGAAACAGCTCCTCCGCAAAAACATCGACGTTTTCGCATGGCAGCCGTCAGATATGATCGGCGTTCCACGCGAACTCGCCCAGCACAAGCTTAACACATACCGTTCTGTAGAGCCCATCGCGCAGAAGCGCAGAAGCATGGGCGCTGAAAAAACTCAAGCGATGAATGAGCAAGTCGGAGAATTGTTGAAAGCAGGAATCTTGAGAGAGACACGATACCAGACCTGGGTTGCTAACCCGGTGATGGTAAAGAAAAGCAATGGTGGATGGAGGATGTGTGTAGACTACACCGACCTCAACAAAGCATGCCCGAAAGATTGCTATCCTCTGCCAGAAATTGATTTGAAGATAGACTCTCTAGCCCCGTTCCGCTTCAAGTGCTTTCTGGACGCCTACAAAGGCTACCACCAAATCCAAATGGCACGTGAAGATGAAGACAAAACTGCCTTCCGCACAGATAAAGGAGTTTTCTGCTACACAAAGATGCCATTTGGCCTAAAAAACACCAGGGCCACGTATCAACGACTGATGGACCGCGCATTCGCCAAGCAGATCGGGAGAAACCTAGAAGTCTATGTGGATGACCTAGTCATCAAGAGCAAAGAAGAGGATCAGATGCTGAAAGACATTGAAGAAACCTTCAAGCACTTAAAAGCAATCCGCATGAAGCTGAACCCAAGCAAATGCGCTTTTGGGATGGAAGAAGGCAAGTTTCTTGGGGTTGTAGTCACCAAAGATGGGTTTAGACCAAATCCTGAAAAGATACAATCCATCGCGCAAATGCCCTCCCCATCCACCCTAAAAGAAGTTCAAACGCTGAACGGGCGCCTTGTAGCAATCAACCGCTTTCTGTCACACCATGCAAGCAAATCCATTCCATTCATCGAAACACTGAAAAGCTGTTTGAAAAAGAACCATTTTAAATGGACGACAGAGGCAGAGAAGGCTTTCAAGAGATGAAAGAATGTTTGATGGACTTACCAACACTCACCGCTCCACTCCCTAGGGAGCCCTTAACGATGTATCTTTGCGCCACAGAGCAGGCGGTGAGCGCGGTACTAATGGTAGACAGAAAGCTGGTCCAAACGCCTATCTACTACGTCAGTAGGGTGCTAACAGACGCAGAGTCCAGGTACACCACCATGGAGAAGCTAGTTTTAGCCCTCGTTCACGCATCAAGAAGGTTGCGCCGCTATTTCCAGGGCCACCCCATCAACGTGCTGAGCGATTACAAGCTAAACAATGTCCTATCAAAGCCAGAAGTCTCTGGGAGATTAGCAAGTGGGCGATTGAGCTGGGTGAACACACCATCTACTACAAGACACGCCCGGCAATCAAAGGACAAGTACTAGCTGACTTCATAGCGGAGGTACCAAAAGAAAAAATCGAAGAATGCAAAGCCGAACAAGACCCGCAACCAACGGACGATGAAAAGGCCATCTGGAACCTCTACACAGATGGGGCCTCAAACAAAGATGGCGTCGGCGCGGGGATACGCTTGGTTAGTCCGGAAGGAGCAGAATTCACTTACGCGATAAGGCTCGAATTCAAAGCCACCAACAATGAAGCTGAGTATAAGGCATTCCTCGCCGGACTACGCATCGCGCACAAGCTGGGCGCAAAGCACATCTTCGCGCATGTCGACTCAATGTTGGTTGCCGGTCAAATCACTGGGAAATATGAGGCAAAAGAGCCCTCAATGATCATGTATCTCCAACGCGCCAAAGAGCTCATGGCTACCTTCCCTAGCTGCACCATCGACCACATCAAACGCAGTCAGAACAAGCCGGCGGACGCTCTAAGCAAAATGGCTTCTACAACCTTCAGCCATCTAGCAAAAGAGGTCCGAATCGAAACGCTAAGCGAACCGTCTGTGCCACCCAAGGAGGTCAACGTTATCCAAACGGGTGCTGACAGCTGGATGACTCCGATAACATCCTATCTGACCACCGGCGCCCTGCCCGAACAACGCGCCGAGGCCAGAAAGATACAGCACAAAGCCCTGCAGTACCAAATTCAAGACGGAGTGCTCTATCGGAAGTCATACCTAGGGCCATTGCTGCGGTGCGTGGATGCAGTTGACGCGGACTATTTAGTGCGGGAGATACATGAAGGAATATGTGGGATACACGCGGGGCCACGCATGGTGGTCGCAAAGATTATGAATGCGGGATACTATTGGCCAGGCATGCACTTAGACGCCTTAAAAATCATCCGCAAATGCGACTCATACCAGCGACACGCCCCCAACATCCTGCGTCCTAAGAACGAGCTCATCCCAGTGACTTCAGCATGGCCATTTCAGAAATGGGCCATCGACCTGGTGGGACCATTCCCAATGACGACAGGCAAAAGGAAATTCCTGATAGTCGCCATTGACTACTTCACCAAATGGGTCGAAGCCAAGCCGCTCGCTGAAATCACGGCCAACCATGTGAAGAAGTTCATTTGGGAATTCATCATTTGCCGCTTTGGGCTGCCCATGTCGATCGTCACAGACAATGGGACTCAATTTGCGGACAAGGGGTTGCTGAAATGGTACGCGGACTTGCACATCCAACCAATCTTCACCTCGGTCGCGCACCCGCAGGGCAACGGCCAGGTCGAACGTGCAAACCGCAGCATCGTAGAGGGCATCAAATCCAGGTTGGGAACAAAAGGAAAGGCTTGGACAGAGGAATTACCGAGCGTGCTATGGGCCAATCGCACACTAACCAAAACGAGCACCGGTGAAACCCCGTTCAGCCTCACATACGGCTCTGAAACCATGATACCTGCGGAAATGGGATGCCCATCCCCAAGAGTCCTTTCGGCAACCACAACAGACAACGATCGAGAGTTACGCACAAACCTCGACCTAGCAGAAATACGCCGCGAAAGAGCAGCAATAAGAGAGGCAAATTACAAGCAACAGCTCGAGCGCTACTACAATGCGAAAGTCAAACCCCAAACGTTCAGAGCCGGAGATTTTGTCTTGCGGAACAATGAGGCCAGCGGCGCCCTCCCCAAAGGAAAGTTAACCCCAACTTGGGAAGGGCCATATCGCATACAAGAAGTCCTTGGCAAAGGAGCCTACAAGCTATCAACGTTAGAAGACAAGCCGGTTCCCCGAACATGGAACGCGGCACAATTGAGAAAATGTTATATGTAATTCCGAACCACAATGTAACAAAGGCCAATGCGCCGTTTAAATGAAATGAGATGCAACACTTTCTTCAGCTTACATGCACTTTGTCTCTTAAAACTGAAATTGCACTGTTAATTTGCAACTTCCTTAAAACTGCTGCGCGGCTGTATGGTTAAGATACACCGCGCAAGCTTAAACATTGTATGGTTAAGATACATCGCGCAAGCTTAAACATTGTATGGTTAAGATACAATGTCATAAACTCAGAAATTGCATTGAGAAAATCTGCAATTTCCCTAAAAATGCGCGTTGCATGGTTAAGATGCAACGCGCACCATAAACATTGTATGGTTAAGATACAATGTCATAAACTTAGAAATTGCATTGAGAAAATCTGCAATTTCCCCAAAAATGCGCGTTGCATGGTTAAGATGCAATGCGCACCCTAAACATTGTATGGTTAAGATACAATGTCATAAACTTAGAAACTGCTTTGAGAAAATCTGCAATTTCCCTAAAAATGTGCATTGCATGATTAAAATGCAACGCGCACCCTGAACATTGTTTGGTTATCATACAATGACTTAAACTCCGAGGTTGCATCAAGAATTCGGCAACTTCCCAAAAGTGTGCGCTGCATAGGTGAGATGCAACGCACACCTTAAACATTGTATACTTTAAACACAATGCCCTACATACAAGAGTATGATTCAAACTTACACTTGAACTTACGATATGCGCTAACACAAAACATATCACTTGCGCAACAAAATTTCAAAAACAAAAGATATATATACATATCTACAAACAGTTCAGTATCACAAAGTTCGACAAATGTTAAGGAACAAACATGGACAGGTAAAATAAACAAGCGACATCCAGTTTCATTTCTTGAGCTCTGAAGACGAATCGCTGAAGTCATCGTCTTCATCTGACCCTGATAAATCCAATCTTTCACTGCCTCCGGGTTGCTCCCCAAGCCCCAAGTCAGTCGCAGTCAGCTTCTTCATGGCATACTCGCGCCGCGTGTGCGTCAAGCCCTGTTTATCAAACGACTCCTTGAGCTCGAAACAGCTTGGCCGGTCGCGATGGCTAACAACGAAGTCAACAAGCTCATACTTCAGTTCATCGAACTCGGCGGCTTTCTTGGCGAGCACAGCATCTAAATCCTGCTTGTATAGCGCGAACTGCTCCAACGGCTTGCCAGCCTGCGCATGCTCATAACCTTCAATAAATCCAGCTTTACGCCCAACCAGCTTGGTGGCAGCATTCACAGACGCCACGGCTTGGCGTGTCTGGGCGTAATTCTTCACATGATGAGCAACCTGCGCAAACATTCAGAAGGCATGATTCATAAACGCACGCGCACAAAAATATATAAAAAGACAAATACAAGGACAAACCTCAGGGACGCAGCGGCTAAGCACCCATGCACGATCCTCTTCAGCACACTCCTTCTCATTCTGAGCATCTAGCAACTGAGTCTCCAAAGAAAGGATCTTTTGCTGCAAGGACAGATTTTCCTTATCCAACGCTTCATGCGACTCCTGCCACTGCTTAATATCCTTATCCTTCTCTCGCAGCAAGTCGCGGGCTTCAATCAGTTTGTCATAATGTTGCTTCACAAGTCTGCCCTTCACATCTAACTCCTTGTGCAGCTCTTCCTTCTCTACTTCGACCTCCGCAATGCGCTTCTTCGACGCCTCCATCTTTGCGTTGGTCTTGTCACAAGCAATCTTCCATTGCTCCTCCCGCTCGGAAATGTGCGCCTGCAGCTTATCGCGCTCCTCACAAAATGTGGCAGCATCCCATTTAGCGCGTTTTAACTCGGAGTGCATACGGTCGCGCTCCTCGGTAACTTGCTGCAAAGTTTGATGGGACTGCTGCAACTCTTGATGAAACCTATGGCGGTCGTGCGCCATCAGCCCCCATTCGCGCACAATCTCCGCTGAGGTGGATAACATGTTAGCCACACTGAGAATGTGGTCATCCATAAACTCACCGCGCGGACGCGTGGCTTGAAAGTCACGTTCAGCAGGAGGAACAATGTTCGCCAGAAATTGGCGACATTCTTCTACATTCAGAAACCGGGTGGCCGTTGTCAAGGTCCAGCTAGGCACAAAAATGCCAGCAGCCGACTCACCACCCCCGGCAGGAAGAGCGCCAGAAAAACTAGGCTCCGGCTCCGTCACAACCCGCCTCTCACTCTCCTCATCGTCATCCACAGTCATGTCCACACCATGACCATACCCCTCACTGACATCCGGCGGTGACACCAGCCCTTCACCACCCTCGGGAACATCCTGGGCAGGGGTGGGGAGTCGCACAGGTGTCGGCGACCGCGGAGGGGTAGGCAAAGGCGCGGGCGTGGATACCCGCACAGGCGTGGGTTGACGCACGGGCGGTGACTGATGCGCCGGAGAAGAAACCGCCGACACTCCACCCTGCAACTCCACATGCGGTGGTTCTTCGGTCTGCACAGCGGGCGACGCTGGCCTTGCAGGTTCGATGTTAAAACCCTCAGCAATGGGGGCAACTGATACATCTTCCACTGCGCTAACACCCAACAAAGCCGCTGCAAAAACAAAACACCAAGGGTCAGTAACGAGGCAAAGCATTAAAATGCATAAACAAGAGAAGATGGAATACTTACCCAATAAACTCTCCTCTGCGGAATGGACAAGGTCGCCCAACTTCACCCTTTTCTCAGCAGGAGATGACGGCTCCCCAGCAACCTTCTTCCTTTTCCCACCCGAACGCTTGGACCGTTTTTTAGGGTGAGGCGCGTCAGCAGCAATAGGCCCAGATTCAGACGCCCCTGCGGAAACGGGTTTAGTTACCACCCCGCTCACAGCCTCCTCAGCCAACTTCTCCACCGACTCCCCTTGCACGAACGCATCTGAAAGTTCAACGTAGCTTCGATCAAAAGGCTGATAATTTTGAAAATACCTATTCACCACTTCGTGGTTTAAAACAAAAGAGTAATCTTCACCTTTAATCGCACCCGCTTGCGAACGCATGATGCGATGTACAAGGGAGTCGTCTTCTTCCGTCTCTTCACCAGAGTCACCTTCCGCATGCGCGGGAGATGGCTGCGGGTCTTGAATGCCTGCAGACGATGGAAGTGGCGAAAGCATAGATGCGTCAGAAGACTCATCACTAGATAACACAATTAAAGGGAAACACGTCCGCATGAACATGTTGACGGGCGAAGGATTCTCATAAAGCGGTGAAGACTCACCTGCTTCAGTAATCAACAGCTGCGCAAGGGCAGGCTCCCGCGACGCGTCGTCCAACTTCGGACGAATAAGCGTGTCCCATGCCTTCTCCAAAATGTACAGCTCGTTGTCCGCCAACTCCTTGAAGGCAAAGCCCATGTCATCCCCGCCAAGAAGCATGGAGTACAAACACGTGACCTCTGCAAACAATAAACATAACAAACATAAATTCGCGATCATCCCACACAACTCGCGCGGAGCGGGAGAAGAAAGAAAATATAAATAATTACAAACCTTTGCATTTTCAGTAAGGTGCGGGTTGCGCCCCTTGACGTCATACTTTATGCCCATCCCCGCCATTACCAAGCCAGTCTCCGGGATCTCGCACACGTCAACAGGGTGGCTAGTCAAAGTTTTAAACCACTCCTGCTCCTTGTACTCTATGAGCATAATCTTCCCAATTCCCTCAGCCTGGTCCAACCGACCCATATCTATGGGAATAACCCCCTGATTGATCCAGAAAAATTTAGGTTTCCACTCCCGGAAACTCTTCACCCCGGCCCCAGCGCAGGCGGCGACTCCGGTACGCGGCCTGCAAGACAGCCAGCTTTCTACAAAGCTCAGACTGTAAAAGACAAAAAACATGTCCACCAGAGGTTCAATCTTCTGGGAACGGCAACAAAACTCAAAAAACATGAGTCTTGACATCAAGCCGGGGTGGATCTGGTTGACATGAACACCAACCGCCCGGATGAAAGTCCCCAAAAATTGGGTAATAGGAACCCTAAAGTTGCAGTCCCGGAAATAACAGGCGTACAACCCCACTTTCCCAACATGGGGCTGCAATATGGTCTTATCCGGGGCGGGCATCTCCACACCATATGAGGAAGGGAACCCCATCCCCTTCCTAAACTTACGGAACTCGTCTTTCCCCCAAAGGGCCGCCACCTCCCCAGCATGGGGCGGCCTCTTCTTCGAACCATCATCTCCCCTCTTCGATCCACGCTTCTTCTTAGGAATGTTGGAAATGTGATCCATGGCTCACAAAGACGACGGATTTTCTGAAGAATAATAAAGGAAAAAGGAATTGCAAGAGAAGAAAACCGGAGGATTTGAAAGTAAATTATGAGGAAAGTGAAGGGATTAGAGAAGAGAGAGGGTTTAAATAGGGAAACCACACGTGGAAGACACGTGGCCTGACGGTTTTCGAATTCGAAAAGCCCACCAACCAGCGAACGACACGTCACAACAAGAGAGAGAAAAAGCGACTCGAACGGGCCACGAGGGCCCACCACGTCTCTGACATTGTACAACCGTCAGAGACTTTTCGGCTACCAACCTGTCGTGTCGCACACGCGGACTGACAAAACTGATGTGCACATTAATTACGAGACGTCCGCACCTACCCCACTTGCACAGCACCGCGCAGGAGCTCCACCCGCCTAATCAACGCGCAAAAACACCTCGCACGGACTACGTCAATAAACTGAGTCCAACGTCTCGCATGCTACGCATACAACACACTGGACTAGGGGGACTTGAAGAGATATGTACCCGCGCATGCGCAGGAAAGAAGCCCGCATACACGTCAACGCAGCAGTGTGACGTGGCATTCTAGAAGACGGCGCATGCGACCACAAAAAGGACAGATGTCACCCGACAGGAGCAGAGCCAACAGCCAATCAGAGGCACAAATACCCTGCTCCATGATCACCTGCCAGTACGAGGTACGAGAAAGGACAAAAAGGACGATGTCAGGACACGTGGACCAATCAAGGGAGAACAACGCAGGAAATGACAACGGCCACGATCGTACAAGACAGCTGCCATTCTCCTCACAGCCAATCATAGGCCACCTGAGAAGCCTATAAATACCCCCCCTTCGTCATCAGAAGAAGGGATCGAATACCATTACAAAGAATTCATATAGCAAGGTGTGAGAGATAGATTATAGTCGAAACTCTGTAATAATCATATAACAGTGTCTTGTATCTTGTCTTGATAATATATATAAAGCTCGTCCTTTGCACCATTAGTACATTATCGTTGTTATACTTGATTATTAGATTGGTGTTTCTTCAACCTTCTACTGTTTGTCTTTTTACTATGTTTGTTTGACTCAATCTACGGTGCCTTGATGTTTACATAAACTAGCAGGATTATTGTTTCTATGCATAATTGTTTTTCGTGATAACCGTATGAACAAATAAGAAAATCAATCAAAATCAATTTTTCCTAATACAAACCTCAATGTAAAAAAAATAAAACATTAAAAAAGGAATTCTAATTCCAAATAATTCATCTTTTCTTGCAAAAACACTCTAAAATTCACTTTTTTTTACATGTGTATAAGGCTGGCTATAAACAAACCAAACGTTCAATGAATAGTTCGCGAACTGTTCGGCGGGAAGTTCGTTTGTGTCTGTTCATTTAATAATGAACAAACACAAACATGAAACTCTTTTCGTTTAGTTAAACAAACGAATATGAACAGAGGCCGGGTTCGTTCATTTATGTTCGTGAACGTTCGGTAACGTGTTCGGTTACCGAACAGAGTGAGAGAGAGAGAGAGAGAGAGAGAGCGCGAGCGAGAGAGAGAGAGAGAGAGAGAGAGAGAGAGAGAGAGAGAGAGAGATGAGGATGAAGGAAAAGCTGTACTTTATTTTGTTGTTTTTTTTTTAAATTTAATAATAATAATAATAATAATATGGGGGGGGGGAGAGGACCATCCCCACACTCTTGGGTTGTCTCAAAAAAATAGGACTAGCCTCTTTGATTATGTGGTAGCTAATGCGAAGGATAGTCCTCCCCTTTAGGTTGTCTTCACACCCAGCAGCTTTAAAAGCGATACGAAATATGAACAATTTACTTTTTAATTTTTAGGTGGGCAATATGTTCTTGTAATTGCATTATTAGAGCACCCACTATGCACCCTTAGCGGATGTGTCCGGATTTTTCGGACGACACCAACCGGACCATCCCCATTGTAGTACCCGTATAGGTAGAGGTTTGGTTTGTTATACCGGACGGGTCCGGTTTGTTTGTAAAGGCTAATTATAAAAAATAAAGAAAAAATCTAGTGGCTGCTTTTTTAATTTAAAATATTTAGTTTCAAAATAACCTACCAGGATACCAGCTATATATAGACACATTTACCTACACATCTCACACAAAACAAATATCCTTTATCTCAACTTTCAAATTACCAATTTCAAAATACATTTTCAATCATAATGAGCTCAAGCAACGACGAAACCTCACAACACCCCCTACAGGGAATATTTTAGAAGCGGGTAGCTTCAGTAACGAAGAGTTTGCTAAACCTCAACCTCTACCTATAATGATCCCAGTGTGCTAAATAGTCAATTCATGCACGTAGTCATGGAAAGGGTTAACTTATTGTTGGACGACGAAATCAAACAAATGTATTTCTTAACATATGATTAGTCGGCTGGTGAAGGAAGCTCAAGTTGCAGACAAAAAATAAAAGTGAAGCGCAAAGCAATAAACAGGAATCGAGCGGAAGAAGACTCGTATCTATGGAACAACTACTTTTCCCAACAACCTCTGTTTGATATTATAAGATTTAGAAGTCGTTTCCGGATGAGGCGTTCACTTTTCCTTAAAATTGTAAACGACCTATCTGAAAATTATAGATGTTGTTGGCAAACTGGGCTTTCTTCAATTAAGAAATGCACATCCGCCATATTTCAGCTGGCATACGGCATAGGAGCTGACACAACTGATGAGTACGTACGGATCAGTGAAACTATGGCATTAGGATGTTTAAGACATTTTTTCCAGTATGTTATCGCACAATACTCTAAAGAGTACATGATGAATCCTAATGAAGCCAACATAATTTGACTGTCATCGGCTCATGAAAGCCGGCACGGCTTTCCAAGAATGCTTGATAGTATTGACTGTATGCATTAGAGATGGAAAAATTGCTCTATTACATGGCACGACCAGTATACTCGTGGTGATCACGGGTGTCCCACCTTAATGCTTGAGGCAGTTGCATCGTGTGACATTTGGATTTGGCATGCTTTTTTTGGAGTTGTAGGGTTGAACAATGACATCGTCTTAAATTAGTCACCAATATTCAATGACAGCCTAGATGGCTTTGCGTCACCTTGAAATTTCATTGTGAATAGCTTGGGATATAACCAATGATATTATTTTGCAGATGGAATTTACTTGGAACGGTCGACTCTTGTTAAAGTCTTCACGTATCCACAAAAGCAATAAACTGGTATTATTCAGAATAAAACATGAGTTAGCAAGAAATGAAATGGAAAGGGCGTTTGGCGTTCTCCAGGCTAGATGACACGTTATACAAGGTCCAATAAGGATTTGAAAAGTAAGAGTTATAACTGACATAATGTAGGCATGCATAATACTGCACAACATAATCGTTGAAGACGAAGGTTATGCCACCACCATTACATAGTTGTAGGAAAAAGTGGGTTTTGAATGGTTATGGTTTGGACTGATGTGACATGCTAAGGTGGCGGTTTAGAATTTCAAACCACTCTAGCATTGTGGATGCTTTTATGGAACTTATTAAGGGTGAAAGCAGCTTTGAATTCTAGACGTGTTTACTCAACCTTGTAGTTTGCTTATTTTCAGTGGCAGATGTTGAACTTTTGGATGGTGGGGGAGGCCCAGAATTTTTTTTCCTACGCCTAAGCTTCGGGTAGGCGATCCAGTTCTATTTTTCATACGCCTAAGTTCGGGCCGGGACAAGTTTAAAATTTTACTAAAAGCTCCCTTAAAGTTTTAAAACAAGTATAAAAATTGTATAAAAGCCCCGTTCTTCACATATTTTTATAAACTGTAACTTGATACGTATAAACTTTTTTAACAATAATATCGGTGTTCATGACTGTTCGTGAACACATAATTCCTTGACAAACGAACACGAACAAGGCATTATTCGTGTTCGTTCGGTTCATTTGCAGCCCTAAGGGTACTCATGCCATTTTATGGAACCTAGCCCCCTCTTATTTTATTTGCGTAATCATTTCTTTTCCATGTTTATTTATTTTATTTTGTTTTCTCACGGAACATTTTTCCATATTCACCTTTAATCCCGACACCAAATAAAAGCAACGTAGCAGCCGCCTCAAACACTACGTCATTAGCGTACATTAGGTGGGATAGTACCGGCCCCGTGCTTCCACAATGCAATCCATGAAACAACCCCACCTCACAAGCCCTCTTCATAATACAAGTCAAGGCTTGCATCGCTATCACAAATAAGAATATTGCCTTGCCTTAAGCCACAGAAACATTTAAACTCAACCGAAGGCGACTTGTTAACCAAGACCGATGCTCGAGCATTGGGTGGCATTGTACAAAGTAATAGCACCTACGGAGTATGGGGATATGGGTTTTGGGTCTTTACGGGATGCAAATCATGCAGCAACATTAGCAAAAATGGTGGTGGCAGTTTAAAGGGGAGCCAAATAGTTTATGGTGAAGGGTTATTTGGGCCATTCATAATAGCTCAAGGGGGTGGAATAGTATTCCCTATAGACTCTCATTACTGGGTCCATGGAAGCAAATTGCAAGTTCGGTTGACAGAGGTAAAAAGTGACGGGCTAGACGTTTCTAGACTAATAAAAGCGGTTGTGGGTAATGTGGTTGACATGAGCTTTTGGTCGGATGTTTGGGTGGGTGAAGCTCCGTTGGCATCTGCATTTTCTAATCTTTTGCTTTGGAAATAGATAAAATATGGCCATTAGTTGATAGGGTGAGATCAATTGATGAATCGGATATGGGATCCACTACCAATCAACCAATCACATGTTTTTATTTTTGTTCTTTTTTTTTTTTTAATTAATCGATTACACCCTAGTGAATGAGCTGTTTATTTAAAGCCCCACTGCCTCCATGATACTTGCGTGATAGAAAACTTTTGAGCTTTCTAGTTTAACCACTACACAGTCATACAAAGCCGGTTTATTGACTGCCTTATTATTTCTCAACTAGTTAGGCAAGCATATGTTTCTAAGCATTGTTGATTACATTCATTTAGAAAAAAAGGGTAAGATACATACTATCATGGCTTATAATCTTGCCATTGTTCTTTAATCTACAGCCATATTTAGATAATTGTTGCTATCTAAATTCGACCTTTGACTTACTCCGTGTTCCAATTTTTACCATTTTACCATTGTTTGGTAATGTTAGTGAAGAATCAAAGATCAAAGATAAGAAATAGGACCTTTCATAAAGAAAAGAGAGATAATAAGGGAATTACAATCATGACTACACTCCAAATTTTACCATTTTACCCCTGTTTGGCAATTTCAGTGAATCAAAGATAGAGAGAGTACCTCCTTTTATTAACAAGGATGGAAATATTCAAATGTTTAAACATCTGAAAACATAAAACACATCAACTGGAAGTCCAAAGTCACCCTTTTAAAACACCCTGTCAACATTTTGAATATGAATTAGTATTTACAACAAAAAAAAGTTGACAAACTTAAATACATATAATGTCTATATTGAACAGAATTTATCTCTATAACCCAATATACGCCAACTAACTTCATATATATGCGTATCCTTAAAAATGTATTAGATGAACAGAACCCATTTTTTACTTTTAAAGAAATACATGATAAAAGACAAGTAGTTAATCAACAGAAAATTTGTGTATATAAAAAGAAGTAAACAGTTGGCCACTTTGTACATTAGAAGGCATTTCTAATGACCAGCAAAAACTTTGGTGAATATTATGGCTATAGAGGTAAAAGGTTGGTTGAGATTATACATTTCAAGAGTCAAGACAACCTCTATCGACTTGCATACACATACAGGTATAATACAACAACCACTCTTGGGCTAACTAAGCATTGTGCAGATATTTCAAATCTTGGTCAGATGCTTATCAACCATCTGAAGGTTTAAAGCAATGCAAGGAAGAAAATATTGAGCTTAAACATATCATAGAATAAGGAACTTTTAGGAGGATTTTAGTGTTAAAATGAGAAAAATGGCATCGCCTTAGAAATACATTGAGGACAGAACATTTGTTATTAGACCTGAAAGCAAATCAAATAACTAAAATGCAATCTGAAAAAGCTAGAAGATCAGCAATTAGGTTGCGTATATGGCATGTTTTGACTTCCCCAATTTAAGGTTGTTGACTTGTTGCAAGTTCCTATACATAAAATCGTAAACGTTGTACCTTAAGTCTGAAAAATGACCAACTATCCAGTCCTCACTACATATACAAACCTAGTATTTCTCATATTCATTTGCCATATTTCACTCACTACATTATTTTCAGAAACTTTTAAGCCATGTTTGTAGGCAGTTAGAGTGTAGATTATCTGCACAATCGTTCTCAGGCGTCCTCACATAAAAAGTTACCTACTTCCTGCAACAATATGTATGATGTATCATGAAGCCAGTAGCATGACAAATGAGGGTTCAACTAAGAAGGTGTCGACTCCTAATAACTAATCTAGCACCATCTTAAGAAATTCAAACACTAGGTAATGTTACATACCAAACATGCTAGATGTTAACTACATGACGACATTATGACTTACAGGGAGCTAAAAAAACATTAGGCATAATGAAGCTGAAAAAAAGCACCATAAATTCTTGGTTTTAAAAGCGCGCCTAGGCGTAAGGCTAGGCTCAGGTCTGAACTTTCTGTGGCATAAGACGCGAGCAAGGTTTAAAAGTTCGGAAACGTGCCTCGAGGCGTTTTCCTTTCGCCTCACGAGGCGTACGCCTCGAGGCGAACCGAGGCGTAAGCGCGAGGCGGAATGAAAATATATATATAAATGTTGTATATCTTATAGAAAATGAAATACTAACTAATTTCAGCATCAAATTCATCAAAAACATCAAAAAGACACGTTAAAAGGGCATGACATGCTTGAAATTGAAATAGAAAGTCTAAAACATCAAAAATAAACTTAAAAAACCCCTGAGGCGCACCTGAGGCGCAGTTTTTATTACTGCCTCAGCCCTGTGAGGCGCATCTACAAAATAGCACCCTGAGGCGCAGCCTCAGACTCGTTTTCCTTCCGATTCGCCTTGAGGCGCGCCTCGAGGCGCACGCCTCAGCCGTTTTTTTAAACCATGGACGCGAGTCATACGTGAAGCGCCACTGAGGCGCCGATTTTGTCAGCTTACAAAGCAGCTAAGATGTGCACCTCTTGTGTGAAGCTAAAAAGGTTATACATGTAGGTAATTTATATATTAAAACATATATAAAGCTTATTTGTCTATATATTAATTAAATTCTACCTTTGTACTCACCCTTAGTGCCTTAAATGCACCTAGCACCTTCGGCAACCTAAGTGTTAATCACCTAACTGGCCTTTCCTTAAAGAGCGACTAAACGAGCACATGATGGTCCATTTCTAAGTAGTCAAAAGCGCAAAACGCTCATGCGTCGCCTAGACGCCAAAAAAACGCACAACAAAGACAGAAATGTGTGATAATAGAAAAAGATAATGGGCACCATAAAAGTTATACTGCTACCCAAATATTATTAAAAAAGGCCTAACAAAATTAACTGGTTAAAATCATCCAACTACCAAGTACCATCAAGTATAAAGTACAAACTGATATCATCCGACTAAAAAAACTAACGTGGCTAGGTGTAATGTGTATACATACTATGCTAATTCTACCCAGATAAACACCGAACATGATAACTCATAACAGAAACCCCCCAAAAAAGAACAAAAGCCCAAACAGAAGATAAAAACAAGAAATGAAATGATTTTAAGCTTACAACATAATACATTTTTGTGACACTATTCATTGATACTTTACTCATATAAAGCCATAAAGGATTAAAAAAAAGTTACCTCTAAGTAGAGAAAATCTGACTAGAAAATACAACTAGAGAGAAACCTAATAAATGCTAATTACTTTTATAAGCCAACCAAGTGATTCATTGCTAAATCCTAAATGAACTAGTAACAGTTCCTTACAGCCTAGCCAAACACTATCTGACCATACAGTGGCATCCAATCTAAATCTAAAGAGGTTAAATCCGTACATGATATCTATCAACAGTGTTGTAAAAGGCGCTAGGCGGGCGGTGAGGTCCAGCCTAGGGACTAGTCGGGACTAGGCGAAAATTAGGCGGAATTAGGCGTTTTGGTATTTTATACGTATTATATATATATATACACAAATTTAGGGGTTTTTTGAAAATATGTTAAGATATATACACATAATACTTAGATATATACACATAATACTAAGAAATACCTAGAAATACTTAGAAATTTAATAAAAAAAATAAAAAATAACACCGCCTAGGCCCGCCTAGGCTCCGCCTAACTGCCAAATCGCCCAGGAATCCGCCTAGGGCAAAATTCCAAGTTTTTCTTCAGCCTAGCGCCTAGGCGCCGCCTAGGGCGCCTTTTACAACACTGTCTATCAACAAAAGTCATCTTCAGCATCACCAAATAATCATATATTATTGACAGCTAAGGAGCCTCTATCTAATCATCATCATCATCCTACTCACTACATCCCAACAAGAGCAAAGCTAAGATAGGGCATGAGAACAAACAAATCACAAATTCTTAGATCCAAAGATTCTAATAGCAGAGTCAAATCGCACACGGATTCCCAATGTAATCAAATAAAATGAGCCTATAACTAACAACTAAGGAGCTTCAATCCAATGATAACTGATAAGATAAATCATAGCAACTAAAATTTGTAAAAACCAACAAATTACAAATTCTTAGAAGCAGATTCTAATAGCAGAGTCAACTCACGCACGAATCCCAAACCTAATCAAACGAAATGAGACACTTAACCTACATAAGCCAACAAATTCATTCAGTAACATTCACATTAAACATACCCCAGATCACATCTGAAACTAAAATCTAGGCTTAGCCAAATCGCACACGAATTTCCAGTTTGATCAAATGAAACATGACAGTTAATCTAGATAATCCACCAAATTCATTAAAAAACATTCAGATTAAACACAACCCTAAATCACAATCAAAACTAAAATCCTATCCTAGTTAAATCACACACAAATTCCCAATCTTATCAAACGAAATGAGACCGCTGATCCACATAATCCACCAAATTCATACAAAAACATTCAGATTAAACATGAACCCTAGATCAGATATAAAACTAAAACCAATCGCACACGAATTCCCAATCTAATCAAACAAAACAACACAATTAACCTACATAATCCACCAAATCCATCCAAAAAACATTCAAACCAAACACAACCCTAAATCACAAACAAAACCAAAATCCTATCACAATTAAATCACACACAAATCCACAATCTAATAAAAAAACAACACAATTAACCTACACAATCCACCAAACACATTCAAATCAAACAAAACCCTAGATCCAAATCCACATATCCACTTACATGATTATTGATCACCAAACAGCAATATCAAACAACAACAATAATAACAATAATTAAAAAAAACCACAAACCTAATCGTCGGTCCGAATCATGCAATACAACAATCAACGCAAATCAAGCGTTGGCAGCTTTAGGAATAAGAGGAAGTCCACTTCCCTGTTCCTGTGTCTGCTTATTGGCTTGTTTAAGCTTCTGCATCTGAAGCATCCGCTCCATGACAAGCTCATACTCACACTTCTCGTAGGTATGACGTTCGTCCTCGCACTTCCATGGAAGATAGAACTCCGATTGACGGCATTTGTTGAGAGGGATGAGGAGGTGTGCGCATTGGTCTCTGTATGCTAATGGAACCTTTGCTTCCACCATCTGTTGCTGTGTTGCTATCATTGGTTTCGATGATCCTTCCACATCCATTCTAGATTGTTCGTCAAGGAGCCGCAGATGATTTAGGGTTTCAGGTGGGTCGAGTGTAGAAGATCGTATGTGGGTTGTTGGTTTATCGAATTGCTCCATTATGGTGTTGGATAATTTATTTCTTAATGACCCGACCCGAGTTAATTCAATAGTGGCATAACGATTTTTATACGAAGGAAACTTTGACAGCAAAAAAGTGACGAATTTACCATTTTACCTGTAAAAATTACATTCAAAATGTAAAAAAAAACTTCATCCTCAATTCCTCATTTATATCTTACTTTTGTTTTACATTTTGGCACAAAATATACAATAATTTTAAGTTATTACATAATAATAATTTTTTTAATTAATAAAATAAACAAGTTAAACGAGTCAACTCATAAACCCATGAGTTGTCTTGAACACATCCCATAAAAACGAGATATTCACGGTTTGTCTTGTGCGTGTCCTGAATGTGTTTAGGATGAACTCAAACCCATAAAATAAGCAGGAATTCACAATTAACTAGGTTGTTAGGGAAATCACTAAACCCATTTTTTCAAAAGAAATCTTTTGCATCTTTTTTTTTAAGGTTCAACAAAGTCCAATTATCCGGTTACATCTATAAGCAAGTTACATTTATAGGCAAAAGTCATTCACGCTTATGATAGCAGACAACACTGGTAACTAGACCATTCACCAATTTCAGGGTAAATCCACCACCCAAAAACTCACTGTGATAATACCACTAGCTTACGCATGACATTTTATTAAGAACAAGTATGCAGCCAGCAACCTCAAGTAAAAAAAATCACCTAAATACTACCAGAGCACTGCCCCTTTAATTCATATGCACCTAAACAACAACTAACATTTTACATACTTTTAAACTCACAAGTCAATACACTTTTACTATTACATCATCACTATATCACAAGACAATCCTACTTTTATAATTTTCATTCAACAAAAAAAAAAATCAACTTTTTTAAATGACAAATTTCTTTAATTTTGTAATCATTAAATTATCTTTTTTATAATGTAATTTTTTGAGTAAACTGCCAAAATGGCTTATGAGTGTTTGGCTCAAAATGCCACTTTAGACAGAAAAAAAAAATTATCACTAGAAACCAGTGGCTTCATTTTGGTGCCATTTTGAACCATTTTTTAAACGGAAAAACGCTCGGTTAACTTCCGGGGCAAAATAGTCATTTCCGTGTAAAAGTTTTAAAACTCCTCTTTTAACCCTTCTCCCTCCTCAAACGTCTAATTAACCTTCTTCTTCCTCACTTCATAAAAAAACCCTAATCCCCAAATCAAAGAACCGTAAGCAATGGTTTACTGCAATTGTGGCAACACAACAAAGGCTAAACCATCTCCACTTAAACTTCCCATCATTATAATCAAACAAATCCACTAGATACCCATCAGACAACACAACAAAGGCTAAACCATCTCCATTTCCCGAACCTTGACCCAAACCTAGATCTGAACCGGGACCCAAATGGACAGAAAACTCGAAATAAGTGGAAAAAGAAACCAATTTCTTTGGGTTTCCTGAATAAAACTTAATGGGTTTTTATAAATAACTCGACCAGCACTAGAAGCTAATGGAACAGTGAGTTGTAAGGATAAACCATCGGTTGCAACGTTTGCATCACTGTAAATTGCAAGAACAGAGTCAAAGGTTGAATGTTGACTAAAATCGTTGAAGGAAAAAGGATGAATTGGTGAGTGATGTTATAGATTAGAAGCAAAGGGCTAAGAAACAGAAGGTTATTATTAAATAGTTTGAGACCATTTTGTTAATATTGTTTGTGAAGTTAAACAGGTGATTTATAAACACATAGGGTTTGAGAATTGGGGATGAAGAAGGTGTGAGGAATGGTGTAGAGAGAGAAGATATTAAGAGTGTGAGTGAGTGGGTTGGGTTGTGGTAATGCAGAGGGGATGAACTGATGAAGTATCGGTTGAGTCGACTCACCTGAGAGAATTGGTTTTTTGCCGGAAGTAGTCGACGGAGTGAGGTGGTGACGGTGGAGGAATACGACGGAGATAGATGGTGGTGATGGAAGTGGACGGTTGAATTGGTTACATGATTATGTTGATTGAGTATCGGAATCGTTTAGAGGTACCGGTAGGTTTTTCGCCGGAAGTAGTCGACGGAGTGAGGCTGTGACAGTGGAGGAATACGACGACGACGGTGGTGGTGGTTATAGTAAGGTTGGAGAAGGGATTAGAAAAGAGGGAGAAAGGGTTAAAAGAGGGGTTTTAAAACTTTTAACCTGAAATGACTATTTTGCCCCTGAAGTTAACTGAGTTTTTTTAACTCCATTTAAAAAATGGTTCAAAATGGCACCAAAATGAAATCGTTGGTTTCCAGTGATAAAAAGAACTTTCTCGTCTAAAGTGGCATTTTGGGCCAAACCTCATGAATCATTTTGACAGTTTACTCTATTTTTTTATAGAACGATTTCTTTAATTCTTTGTAATCATGAAGTTATCTTTTTTTTTTTTAATAACAGCTCATGTTGTTTATGCTATGCGTTACACTAAGAGGGTGTTTGGGGTTAAGTTTTGAAATGGACTTTTGGATTATTTCGTTTTAAAAACGCAAATAATCAGTTTTTAATGTTTGGGGTTTAGTTTTGAAATGATTTTTAAGCTATCATAACGCAATAATCTAAAATCAGTTCCACCCCTACTGCAGCAAAACACATAATTAGTTTTAAAAAGCAATCCCAAACACCCTCTAAAGCTTGTTTGGTAGCCTCTTGATGATTCAATTAAGAGAGTATATCTAAATCAGTCAACAATAAATGTGTTTGGTTCACCAGAAGAACACATATGAATCAATGAACAAGCATGTCACCTGTTTAAGTTTCAAAACAATATTGAATGAAAATTTTACCTCTTTAACAATTCAAACGTGTTCATAAATCATAACCCTCACCTGGCTACTCACGCACCACTTCTTCAATCCACCGCCACATTGACATACTTTTACTGATTCAACTAAGGGTGAGCATATTCCGAGTCTTACCGAAAAAACTAAGATTTGGACTGAAAAGATATTGAAACCGAACCAAGATTGTACATTAGGGTATAACCCTCCTTTAATTTTCATTTATTTTACAACTTATTGTAATTTAAAATGAATTCGTGGTTATTCATGTTCGCATTTTTTTATTTCAATTATAAATACGTGTTAACGAAATCATATCCTAAGCACATTCGAAACTTTTATTTAACAAAGTTACTTTTATTAATAATAAATGTTTAATTACAACATTTTATATAAATATATAAACATTATATTAAATTTATATATTAATAATGGATACATATGCATATATATATATATAATGCATGTGAATATGTAAGTAAGAAGACTTTCTAACAATATTTCCAGATCCATTTGCAAGTTAAAATGCAACTTAAGTGGATGAGATTTTATTAGAATAAAATACTATCTATGTAATTATTGGTTGTAATCTTTTATACGATCAAACCCATACAACCATTTGAAACTTTTTGCCTATAAATAGAAACTCCATTCATTCATTGTCATCATCCCATCTTCCTCATATCACACTCCTCTCTCATACTCTAAATCTTGTTTGTTGATTTTGGTAAAGAAAACCCACTTTCGGCATACATAACTATAACTAAACGGCAACATCAACCACAAAGGTATTTTCAAAACTTAGTATTTATGTCTTTACATAATAATAAACTCTTGTTAAGCTTTTAAACTAGTTCTAAACTCAACTTAAGTTTTATAAATTGTTTCATAAGTTTAGTAAACTAATTTAAAGTGTTTAAACTAGTTCTAAATGAGTTCAAATGACTTCTAATATGTTCTAAATAAATTCAGAAGACTTATAATAAGTTCTAAATCAGTTCATATGACTTTGTTGAGTTCTAACGAGTTCAGATTACTTCTGTTGACTTTTAAACTAAATCTGGGATGTTTAGAGTACTTCTGAACTGAACTGATGACTTTCAAACAAAAATATGAAGTGTTAAAGTATTTCAGTTGACTTTTGAACTAAAATCTGAAGTGTTAAAGTACTTCAGTTGACTTCTGAACTAAAATCTAGAGTGTTAAAGTACTTCAGTTGACTTTTGAACTAAAATCTGGAGTGTTAAAGTAATGTTATTGACTTTTAAAGTGTTAAAGTACTGTCGTTGATTTCTGAAGTGTTAAGTACCGTTGTTGACTTTTGAACTGAACTCTTTTGAACTAAATCGAGAACTCATCCTAGAAATCTAGAACTAGTCCCATAAAATCTTTCTAAACTAGTTCTGAAGTCTTCTAAACTAAGATAAAGTCTTCCAAACTCAAGTTAAAGTCTTTTAAACTAAACCTGAATTACATGAACTGATTCTAAAGTGTTTTAAACTGATCTGAAATACATGAACTTATTCTGAAGTGAGTTAAACTAAATTTGAACTGATTTTGAAGTGTTTTAAACTAAATCTGAAGTACATTATGTGATTCTAAAGTGTTTTAAACTAAATCTGAAGTACTTGAACTCATTATGAAGTCTTTTAAACTAAATTTAAAGTACATGAAGTGATTATAATGTTTTTTAAACTTAATCTAAACTACCTATGTTTATTCCAAACTAAAATACAATCTACTTTAAGTATTTCTAATATCTTTTTAAAACTACATATTTTTCCCGGATTTTCTTTTCCATTATTACCCTATATTTTCATTTTAAACCCAAAATATTCTCCAAATTTTCATTATGATAAAATGACTAAAGAGTCGTCATCCTAGAAACATAGACTCTTAAGATCCTCTAAACTTATAGACTTTACTTAGACATTTAGGCTAAATTCCTCGGAATTTATCTTGCCTTCTAGTTCACAAAAGTTTACGTATTCCTACTTGAAAAACTGTGAGTATACATGACCCTTCTTTGTTTTAAGCACTTTTGGGTGTAAACATGTGCCTATACCAAACATACACAACCACATGCACTTATACATTTTAACAACTACAAATCCATATACATGTTCATAAATACATTATGCCTATGTTCACATACTTGTTACATTTGTACCTTGCAAATTCATTAACTTTGTACAAGCCGACCTTAACATGTATAGCGCTATAGGTTGACACCCGCCTAGTCATGCCCTAGGAGAGGGATAGTCATGGTCATGGTTGTAACACCCTAACCGATGGCGGAAACATCGGGATGTCACGTATTGATGATTGTTCAGTAGCTCATGGTGAATAATAAATTTCATTATATGATTTAAATAAATTACATATAATTGTTCTACAAGAATTCGTACATCAAATAATCAAACAAAGCTTCAAATATCTCCTCATGCTAGCTCTAGACTTCAAGCATCAGTATTTCCTGTTGAGTTTGGAAAAATGGGGGGGTCAACTAGAAGTTGGTGAGAATACATAAGCCATGTCAAGCAAATAGTTTTAGTATAAAAGTTTAGCAATTCATATGTCTATCGTAAGTTTAAGTCTACATGAATAAACATGATATGTTGAATCGACATAATCAAACCTTTGACTAGTTTAGGTCCATCCCGTCATCCACGGTTCACCTTAATAATATGTTGGAACGATAACAATCACCCACGCTACCTATGTAGGAGGTACACGTATCCGGGTGGGATTGTCAATCCAATAGATCTATTATTGAGTATCGCCGGCTTGGCCATAGCTAATGATTATGTAATGTTGAAACTCGTTGAAACTGTTGTTGTCTAATTCATGAGGCATTAAAGTTTACAACTAGACATGTATGTAGAATTGCTTAAGTATAATGTTGCAAGTATGAAGAATTGCATAAACATGGTTACGTAAACTCACCTTAGCAAAGTATTAAGTCGCGAGAAATGGAATATGTGTAGCCCCAAAGTTGCCAATTACAAGAGCTTATAATCAAAGCTTCAAATGTAGAAGTAATATACTCTAGAAGAAAGGTATGAGAGAGAGTTTAATCGAATTGAAACAATCGATTTAGAGGTGCAAAGTGTAATGGGTCATAGGTGGGTTTTTATACTAGTTTTGGATTCAATTAGCCATTAAAATTGGTCAACACCATAAAGTAAGGTTTTATGATGAATTGACTATTTGACTAAGACTTTGACTGTTTGACTAAGACTTTGACTAGGACTTTGACTATTTGACTCAAGGCTTTATTTAAAAAAAAAATCTTGTATGTGAAAAAAAAAAAGAATTTAGAATCATATTATTATTATTACTATTTATATACATTTATGTATGTATATAAGTTGTGAGTTAGGATAAATAAAGACTTAGGCACATTTGTATAATATTAATGATAAAGGTGTAATAAAATATATATATATATATAAGGGCTTTTTATGTATTAAAATTTTGGGGAAAATTTTGCGATGTTACAGTCTCCCCTACTTTTGTAAACTTCGTCCCGAAGTTTATTAAAAACACAGGGTTGAAGGTGATTGGGTAGAAATTAGGACAAGGGTGGTTTGGGAAGTTTCAAGTTAAGGCATGGCATAAATTTATAGGTAACAGAATAAACTGTTTCGAATAATTTGGGTAAGAGTTTTGATATGTGTGAGTTTTAAGGGTTGGATTAGGTTCATCTGAAATAGCAAGGAGAATAAGAATCTTAAGTTTTAGGAGTCCTAAAAGGAATGAGTTGATGGACTATTGAAAGACTAAATGAACTACCAGATAACTAAGGTTTATAATTGGTCAACTACCGAAAAACTTGATAGAATTTCACACTACCTTAACGTACCTGTAAATTCATGATTACGTTCCGGACCGCAATCACCAATTTACCTTACATTAGGGTTTTGTGTCCTTCTATAACTCTAGACACACATGTAAAATAATATGATTAACCATGTATCCAAAAATGAGTCCAACTGTTGAGCAGGAAAAAGACTTCTACCAGTCAGTGAGTAGGAACCTCTACCGATTGTTGAGCAGGTATGATAGCCTCTACCAGTCGTTGAGCAGGTTGTAGGGCCTCTACCGACTGTTGAGCAGGCATGATGACCTCTACCAATCGTTGAGTAGGTTATTTTGTACTCTACTAACTGTTGAGCAAGTACTTCATCCTCTATCAGTTGTTTGATTAAGTGTACCAATTATTACACACATGAATTGCAAATTGATAATATGTACATGTAAGCAATCAAGTATCAAGTATAGCATACGAGTTGTAATAGAGTTGCCCTAGATAAGGTTAATGACTCTAGGTGTGTCTATAGTAAATAGTTTATATTCCATGAATTCTAGTTTCAAATGTCCAAATAAGGCAAATAGTCGAATCCTCATGTATAACTAAGGATTATGTTTGATGCAACACACAATCAAGTTTCAATAGTTTGGTTATCATGGGTAACTAGCTCATGTGTGAGAAGGTGAAGGATATGAATTTAGTTCTTGAGAGGATGATGAAGAACTCAAAGCATCATCAAGGTTATGAAAGATAGTGAACGTGAAAATAGTTAATAAAGGGTTTATTTTATAGTATGGAGATTATATGATTTGGGTAGGGTGTTGAATATTTAAAAAGTGGCTAAGATGGTAAGGTGAAGTGTGATTGTGAAATCCATGGATGGTTATGAAATAAGATTGATTTAAGCTGTAAAATTTTGAGATTTTTGAGCTTAGTGTAAGGAAGGTGAGTGTAATCATTTATTCATTAATTAAAACGAATAAACGAAAACGTTGACTTATCAAAACTTCTAGATTCTAATAACATAGTGAAGACATGCTTTAGCCTATAAGTGAACACTCATCCCGAGAATTCCCAGGTAGGCATCCGGGTCCCTCGTCTAATTGGGATATATGCGCAATGCCAGTCCTAGACAGAAAACTCAGAATACAGGCGTTCACCCTTCCAGATTGCACGTGTTCATTATTAAAATCTAGAACTTCGACGAGATCTCAAGGTGGTTCAGGCTAAACCTGAGGATTGTCCTATTAGTCTAAGAGTAGATCTTGTGATGGAGAGCAATCTTCTTGTAGGGGTTGAAGTAGGGATAAGAAGTAGGAGTGAGATAGAGAATAGCAAGTAAAAGGAGCAAATACTGGTTATATTCCTATGGTTATAGACTAGATTATTATTTTTTTTTCTAATAACCTAATTCCCTATAACCAAGGCTCTGATACCAATCTGTAACACCCCAACCGATGGCGGAAACATCGGGATGTCACGTATTGATGATTGTTCAGTAGCTCATGGTGAATAATAAATTTCATTATATGATTTAAATAAATTACATATAATTGTTCTACAAGAATTCGTACATCAAATAATCAAACAAAGCTTCAAATATCTCCTCATGCTAGCTCTAGACTTCAAGCATCAGTATTTCCTGTTGAGTTTGGAAAAATGGGGGGGTCAACTAGAAGTTGGTGAGAATACATAAGCCATGTCAAGCAAATAGTTTTAGTATAAAAGTTTAGCAATTCATATGTCTATCGTAAGTTTAAGTCTACATGAATAAACATGATATGTTGAATCGACATAATCAAACCTTTGACTAGTTTAGGTCCATCCCGTCATCCACGGTTCACCTTAATAATATGTTGGAACGATAACAATCACCCACGCTACCTATGTAGGAGGTACACGTATCCGGGTGGGATTGTCAATCCAATAGATCTATTATTGAGTATCGCCGGCTTGGCCATAGCTAATGATTATGTAATGTTGAAACTCGTTGAAACTGTTGTTGTCTAATTCATGAGGCATTAAAGTTTACAACTAGACATGTATGTAGAATTGCTTAAGTATAATGTTGCAAGTATGAAGAATTGCATAAACATGGTTACGTAAACTCACCTTAGCAAAGTATTAAGTCGCGAGAAATGGAATATGTGTAGCCCCAAAGTTGCCAATTACAAGAGCTTATAATCAAAGCTTCAAATGTAGAAGTAATATACTCTAGAAGAAAGGTATGAGGGAGAGTTTAATCGAATTGAAACAATCGATTTAGAGGTGCAAAGTGTAATGGGTCATAGGTGGGTTTTTATACTAGTTTTGGATTCAATTAGCCATTAAAATTGGTCAACACCATAAAGTAAGGTTTTATGATGAATTGACTATTTGACTAAGACTTTGACTGTTTGACTAAGACTTTGACTAGGACTTTGACTATTTGACTCAAGGCTTTATTTAAAAAAAAAATCTTGTATGTGAAAAAAAAAAGAATTTAGAATCATATTATTATTATTATTATTTATATACATTTATGTATGTATATAAGTTGTGAGTTAGGATAAATAAAGACTTAGGCACATTTGTATAATATTAATGATAAAGGTGTAATAAAAAATATATATATATATATATATAAGGGCTTTTTATGTATTAAAATTTTGGGGAAAATTTTGCGATGTTACAATGGTCATGGTCATGTTAAGTATACTTTACATTCAACTTGGCATTGTGATACTACATTTTTGTCACATGAAGGTATGAGTTTGCCAAATTGTATACAATGCATGTTACATAATTTCATAATGGTACTTTGACATGTGGATTAACACTTCAAACATTTGATACTTACATATACTAAACTTGTATGCTCACCAACAATTTATTTTGTTGACCTTTACTTAACACATGTTTACAGGAAAAGCTTGAGTTACTTTTGCCAAGATGTGATCATATAGGACTCATGGACTTAATTTAATAAATTAAATCTTATGTATTTATTTTCGTTGTTTGATAATGTGTTTCTTTCCATGTAATGTAAGACAAATTTAAAAGGTTGATTAATGATATTTCAATTTAGTACCTTGAGCTTTTGAACAATTATCGCGTTGCACCCCCGATGTTTCCGCCATCGGTTTGGGCGTGACAGTTTCAATTATGGATCACCAGAAAACCGAATGAACATTCGGACCGATTTTCAAAATATGAAACACGCATGCAACCTGCATACCTGCAATTAGGGATGTCAATCAAACCTGAATCCAATGGGTAAACCTAAAACCCAACACATTTGGTCCGGGTTTGGGGTCGGGTATGGGATTAGTTTTTATTTTCTTTGTAGGTTTGGGATTTGAGGATATACCCGTTTACCGGACCCGATTATATACCCGATATAATTTCTTATATATCTTTTTAAATATATATGCATAATATATCTAAATGTCCATTTAGATTGTCATGTTGTGCTATAAATTACCAAAAATTAGTGTATACTATTTGTTATCTATGTATTAAAATGTTTTTATATGATTTAAGTATTTTACATTTATACATTGTAATCATTTACATATATATTTAATTGGTTAGTAGTTACCCAATAGATACCTAACGGGTTTTTGGTCAGATACGCAATGGGTGAGTTTTAGAAATTAACGGGTTTACCTGAAATTTGCGGGTATACCCGATGGACAAGCATACCTAACCGGGTATGGGTTGGGATCACCTAAACCCGTCCCATTGCCATCCCTAACTGCAATCATATGGTACAAATTCATCTCAAAACTTATTTCATGTGATAATGTATGTTATGATGTTGATCAATTCATTAAACATAATACATAAACATAATAATAAATCAGACATACCCGTTAGTCCAGTAAAGGATGACCGGGAAGACGATGCCATGACAGGATGATTACGCTGATCGGGTTCCCGTTTAGGGTGTACAGTTAGGATGGCTTAAGGAGATCATAGATCTCCGTTTTAGAGAGGAGAGGGAAGAATTAGGGTTTGGAGTATTGGTGTTTTATTAGTCTCTTAACCTCTCCTAATAATCTCTATATATACACCCAAGGGGAAACCCTATTTTATGGCTTAGTAAGGGTAATTACGTCCATCACATAAAGACCAGTTAAACCAATAGGGGTATTTAGGTCATTGATCATTTATTAGATAAATGATTATAAGGGCCATTTAATAGAATATATAAATATATTCTTACATTCTCCCACTTGGCTGAGTAATCATTTATTATGAGCATTAGATTAGCCCGATCAGGAGTTAACACTCATTTTAGTTCTAAACCCAAAAATGTAGCAGAAAAATACAGTCGTTGAGTCAGTTATTCAACTCAAGACGCCCATTAATCATACTACACCCCAAATTCAAAACTTAACATTAGGATCATGACAAGTAAGCCCTTAACGTTAATTTGTATAATTAGTGTCTATACGTCGTTAGGCATGCATGAACGTATTTAGAGACAAACAAATATCAAAGGAATGAGGAATAATTAATAATTAGTCATTCATAGTACAATATGCAGTTGTCTATGGTCATTTGTAAAACCTGTCTCTATTATAGGCCCTTAGAGAGACTTATGGGTGATAGACCTTTAGTTATTGGATCCATAAGCATATTATGAATGAATTCGATACAAAGAATTAGTTTCCTCTACTTGTTCATAAAATAAGTGAACAATAAATTTCGTATCGAATTTCTAATGCAGCTCTGCTCGAACTGTTACTGTTCGAAAAAATAGGGTAGCTGACTTTATCACAGTAAGTCTTCAATATAGAATTTAGATGGAGTTATTAAATTATGAGTCTACTGATAAAAATTCCAACAACATTTAGTGACAGTTGCGTTGTGATAAGCAACATATTATGTCATTATTATTTAGGTTGTTGTTAACAATTCATTATGACTCCTCCATGAGATAAGTTTTGTCTGCTGAAATAAGGATATATCCCGAAGTTGACATATTGTTTTCTTTGAATACAACAAAGTTAGAATACGAGTATTCAACTATTTTAAGTTCTCACTTCTTCTTTAAATTATAGTCTCTCGTTTCTTAGAGATATTGTAATACTTTATTAGATGTTTCACAATAATCTAGACGAGTCTAGTGTTAAGCAACATGAGCAATATCCAAACGAGTATAGACTGAAACTTACATAAGGCTTCTAATTAATGAAGCATAAGGTAGTAATCTCAATTATCCTATTAGCCTCTAAAGGAGAGCATTTTTGTATGCTACACGTGTAAAGACCCGCTTAAAGACGAAACTAATGTCTCGTTGAGTCTATCTCGATGAATTTTGATTCCTATAACATAAGAGGTATATCCGAGATTCATTATGTCAAAGTATGTGCGAACAATGATTTGACTAACGTAACATATACTTTTCAAAAGAATGTCATCGATATAAGGACAAGTTTACATTAGTTGCTCCCACTCATCTTGAGGTAGGTGTATTAATCCACTTGGTTCTTGATGAAAAGAATTGCATTATAATTTCATCATGTTTAAATGCTTGCATCAACCCATAAATGGATTTCATTGACTTACAAACTAAGTGTTCTTGACCTTCAGTTTAGAACTTTCAGGTTATTTTATGAACATGTAGGTCAATGTTAGGGAAAGTTGTCTAATGTTCATCTAATGTAGCTCTTAAATTATTATAAGCTACTAGAACGGTAATGATCCTCAAAGAACCTTTTTGCAAGACAAGTAAAAAAGGTACTTTGTTATTTACCCCCTATGAGTATAACCCTCAACAATCAATCATACTTTTAGTGTGATAACGTTTTCATTCGGATTCCGTTTAGTTATGAACACCTTTAGGTAATTCAACTAAATCCAAATGTTATTCTAATTCATGGAATCAAGCTTGCCAACAATAGCTTTATCCCATTTAGAAGATTTAATTGATGTCGATGATATAATAAGAAGAGGTAGGATCAATAAACTTTCCAAACATTCATTTCAGCTTTAGTCAGGTAACTATTGGGTTTATTAGGCCTTTTAGACCTAGATGACCTCATGAGTTAACTATTGGGTTTATTAGGATACATATGCAATTTTATGAATTAGCTCTTGGTTAGGTGCTTTCATTCTCAGGTAAATAAGGAGCAATATTAGTTTCTAAGTGTATAAGAGTTGGTGCAGTATGGTGTACAAGAGGTGTAATCGGAGTTAAATTCGGATTAGAATTTAACGAGTCTCTCCCCCCGCCTCTTGACTTCTGGCAAGTCATGATAAGGACTTTTACTGCTCCCACTAAACTTAGAAATCTTTAGGAACTTAGCATGCATAGGGTCTAAGATTGAAAGACAAATAGATTCTAATAGAGAAACAAGACAATGATGTTTAAGTTAGTTTCTCTTATTGAGGATTACTTTAGTTTTAGTAAGAAATCTAAGTTCTTCCCATAGTTAGGCATCAATGAAACTTTATTAGGAGTATCATTATATTCTAAGGAGACAAATTGTGATGGAGCAGTGTCATATACAAGAGGTGTAATGTGAGATAAGATCAAAATTGTTACTTCCCCCCACCTCTTGCAACTTTTGCAAGTTATAATTAGGACACTTAATGCTCCCACTAATCTTTTAAGTCTCTAGGAACTCCAAATGATAAGTTTTAGCGATGCATGTGAATGGGAATATTTCATATATTTTAGACTTGATTTCCTTATTGTCCAGATTTCATAAGAAATTTTAAAGACATATTTAGAAGGAAACTATTTAAGTATATATGAATTGATTTCTTTAAGACTTAGGTCCGTATGAAACAAATTAGATACAAGTTGATATTTTTCTAAGCTCCACTAATGTCAGTTAATTATACCTTGTGATGGAAACCCATTTATTCCTTCTGCCATTTTAAAGTTTAGGGCATTTAACACATGCTTTAAAGTCACTAAAAATGAGATTTGATAACAAATCATCCTTCATTAACCTATTCATGATTGCTCATGAAAAAAATTGGTCTCAATGGATGAAATGCATAGGTCTCATTATCCTTTGTTAAATTTTCATTTTCATGATAACAAAGTTGTGAAAATGTATGTATCATCTTGTTCTATTTTATAAGGCTTCTGTTCAGATAATGACAACAAATAATATGAAAGTTTAAGATAATAGTGACTTTGTTTTGGTCATAAAAGTGATGTGTGGCAAAACACATCTCTTTTCCTATGTATTTTGTATAGTATTTGGTTAGATTTTTATTCGTTTCGTGTCGTTTTTATTGTTATTTATGTATTTTATTATTTTATAGGTGTTCGTGGAAAATGAGCTCAAAATGAAAGAATTTTAATAGAGACACCGACACTTGAGAGCCAGTGTTCATGGGCGTTGGAGCATAAACGAGAAATTTTGGTCGAGCCAAGAACACCTGAATTGTGAACACCCGATGCGAGCTTGGAGTATACTATTACTAATAATAATAATAATAATAATAATAATAATAATAATAATAATAATAATAGTTTAGTGACTTAAAAGTCACGCCAAAAAAATCAAAGGATGATGGGATTTAAAAAAAGAAACCCTACGAAAGGCCTAATATATTGAGGCGGACATATTATCTAGGAGCCGCTGCAAGACAATTATAATAGAGATCTAAAGTCAGCGGCACATATCACAACACATATTATAATATATCGAAGTCAGAGAAGAGAGCGGCTTTTGGGGGGGCATCATATTATCATCGAGCACAATCAAGAAAAGGAGCCGCCAAAGGGACAAGAGGGATCGACATCAGCTTTAGAGAGGAAGGCTTGGAACCATTGTTGAAGGCCAGGGTTCGGTTATTTTCAATATTTGTTTTGGTGTTAATTACTTGGTGTTTTCAATACTTAATACTATGTTTCGTTTATATCTTGAACCCTTGTTTTTATTGTTTTTCCATGATTATGAATAGCTAAATTATTTTAGCCACCTAGGTTTGACATGATGACTATTTGATTTGGTTTATGTTTCGGTTTTGGATTTTATAGTTGGATTTATGTTTTAGTAAGAAACTTGTTTATGATTCTATGATGTGTGTGCGTACTTTTTACTAATTTATGATCTTTTAATGTTCCACGAGTGTCTTAGTGAATGTCTTTCATGTTTGGATACTTGTTAGAATTACTTGCTTTGTGCTTGTAGTTTATTTTATGGTTTTAGGCCTGAATTCCATAGGAACATTAATTGGGAGTTTAGAGGTAATTTGTATTCTTCCTACTCTTGAGACCGAGAGGTGATAGGTAGTCAGGTTTGTCTTTGGTGCTAGAGGTTTAGGCTAGAAACGCTGAGAGATCAGGTTTTCCTATGTTCTCTAGTATTATTTGCTTATCTGTGTCATAGATTGACTTTACAGGTTACTCCTTGCACTTTAGGGTGTATTGTGATTGGAGAGTGAGAAATCTAAACCAGTCTAGCGAGTACTTTAGCATAGTTAGTGAGACCGAGAGGTGATCTAACCAATCAGTGAGATTAGTAGCCTTTAGGATTCCTTTTCGGTCAGTCTTGGTAAATGATCCGGGAGCCACTAGGATACTAGGGGTGAATATTATAAGATCCTGATTGCCAACATAGTTTCAAAACCCGGGGCAGTTCCAATTTCATTAGTAGGATTCGATACCTAGGTGGTTGCCTTTCCCATCTCTAATTTCCCTCCTTATTAGTTACCCGCTATCTGTTAGTTTGAGTCTTTTAGTTTATTTTCTTTAGTACTTAGTTAATTAATAAAAATCACAAAAATCCAATTTGCTAGGCTAGGAGTCGATAGAGGTCTAGTACCGAGAGTCGCCACATCGTGTCCACGGATCGATATTCCGGACTTACTTGCTCTGCTACACTGCGACCGGTGCACTTGCCGTTAGTGTGTGGTTTAGCGGGTTTATCCATTTTTAAAACTTGACCCGAATTTATTTAATACACATTTTCACACATCAAGTTTTTGGCGCCGTTGCCGGGGACACAGTGCGCTTTCGAGGACGACCCGAGTCGGGGATCTAGTCATTTTGTAGATATTTTTTTTTATTTATTTTTCTTCTCTTTATTTTTATTTATTTATTTATTTTTATTTTTTTATATATTTTCTCTATCTAGTGCCTGTGATCTGTTTGTTTAGTGTCTGTTTACAGTAAGATTTTTAGAATGACAGATGCTAGTGGAAGAAAGACTGTAGCAGACTACATAAGAGAGCGCGACCAGGCCGGTTACAATGAAGAAGGCATCTACACACAAATACAAAATCACTATATGCCTATTTGGAGGGAGCCCGATAGTTTTCTTGCCTCTTCAGTACCAAGGATCTTTGTAAATTGGTATGAAGGGGAAAATCCATACTTACAGCCATATGATATCACTCCAGAACCGGAGACGATAATGGACGAAGAAGTCCCACCTCCGGTCCAACAAGAACCCATTGAAGATGATTTTCGGGGTGATGGTGAGGTTGAAGAAGACGTCGGGGTGATTGAAGAGGTTATTGAGAAGGAGAACAAGATGGGAGATGAAGAAGAAGATATGCATATACCATCTTGGGAGGACGAGTTTGGTGATGAGTTGGTAGATTTACCAATTCTTCAAGAAGGAGAATTTGATCATGTTGGTGATCTACTATTTTTAGAAACTTTACTTGCAGGTATGCCAACAACGGAGATCAATACACCAAACGAGGAAGAAGATGAGGAGGTGGTAACAAAGAACGAGATCAAACCACCTCGACACATTCAGAATTGTCCGCCTGTGCCGCCACCATCACGGGAGAGGGTTCACTGTTACATGGACCGGACCACTTATCATATTCCACATATAAAGTTTGGTCCAGGTAAGTCTAGAAATAGGTGCTCTGACCCGTTTGAATTTTTCAAACGTTTTTCGAGATTCACCATTCGTCTTTCGACAAATAATGGTGAACGATCTGAATTAAACGGGTTGGATAAAGGGTGGATAAAAGAGAAGCCACCTGATTGAACTTGGGTTAAAACCCAAGTGTAGAGTTTGTATCATCATCCGCCAAGAATATTTTTATTTTATTTTATTTTCATTCTTTTTTATACAATTTTTAGTTTATCGAGTCGTGTGGGATTGCCTTGGCCCTTTACACTGTTGGATCTCCCCCGCCCGTACTCAATCTCCATTCAGGGGGCGTCGATTTTAAAATTATTTTTTGCAAACAGGCATCTCACTTGTCATTGAGTCATTGTACTTTCATTTTCTTTTTAGTTTATTTTTGCAGGATTCTAACTATGGCCGCGAAGGAAATGCTATACGGCTGTAGATGATGGACGGACGGGACACTTTCTGCAAACTATCGCCACATTTTCCAGGGGAGTTCGTTCCATTTATTTTGTTGTTATTATATATATTTTTTTCGTATTTTTGCATTTTTATTTTTAGTCTGCGTTGTATCCTGGAGCACATTGAGGACACTGTGTCTTTCTAAGTGTGGGGATGGGAGACTTCGTCTTTATTCTGCTTAGTTGTAGTTTGAGTCAAAAAAAAAAAAACAAAAAAAACAAAAAAACAAAAAAACAAAAAAACAAAAAAAAAACAAAAAAAAAAAGTGGGTTTTGTGTTAGTCCCGATCCTTTTTGTGCTTAGTAAACGAGCCTTTTCAATACGTCGGTTAAAAGCGGGGTCGATTGTCGGGTTTACGGGTCTTAGCATATGTTTCTTTAAGTTGCGGGATAGTAGGCTTGACTGAGTTATTTTTCTGAAATAAAATGTTTGGGGTGCCTGGGATAGTGGATCAAGCTGGATGGTTAACTGGTTTTGCACTTGCTAGTATCGGTAACCCTTATTTCCACGTGACAGTGAGTTTTGAGCCTTTAAATATTATATATAAATATTCACTATTTCGTTTCATGTGTGATATACCGACTTTGTTGCATTATTTTAGAACTTGTGCGTTTTGATGCATTTTGAGACCACATGCTTGGACTTGACACAGATATGATAGAGGCATTAGGATTAGGGGTGTTCAACGAATCGAATAACGAATTTTCGAATTATTCGAATCGAATTATTCGAATTTTTAATATTTTTACCTGAATTCGTATTCGATTCGTATTCGTTTAAAATTCAATTTATTCGATTCGTATTCGATTCGAATAAGAAACTCGAATTCGAATCGAATTCGAATAAATTCGATTTAGTTCAAATTCACCTTAAATAACAAATTGTTTTACTTTTAGTTTTAAAACTAATACAAACTCATTATTTTTAACATATAAAATACAAATCTACAAATTGATAAACAACAATATGTCAAATACGAGAATAGTAAAAATAGTAGAGAGTATAGTTTTATAGAGTTTTGTGATATATAAGGTAAATGTGACATCCGTCACTTTTTCATTATATATATAAATATATATATATATATTTATTTTTTATAATAATAATAATGAAAAATAATAATAATAATAATAATAATGATAATAATAATAAAAATGGTAATAGATAATAATACTAGTCTAAGCCTTGAGCCCAAACCTAACCACCCTTCCCCTTCCTTGTTTTCAGAAATGGGCCTGCTGAGCCCAAGGAAGCCGGCCCACTAACAGGCCCATCATCCGGCCCAGCAAATCCAGCCCAACACACCTCTCCCTCTCCCTTTGTTGTAAACAAAAAAAAAACGTGCTTCCCCCAGGACTCGAACCCGGGTAGTGAAGCAACACACACACGCGTTTGACCAACTGAGCCAAGGCTCATTCTTGGCTTTAAACCTGACTCAATTATATTAATACCCTTCTATAAACTGATCTGTGTCTTCCCCTTCATGGCTGCTGTCACGCGAACCAGCATCAAGACCAAAGGAGACAACTACAAACTGAAATCATGGAACAATAATCACCACTTAATGCTTCCTTTGACCAAAAATTCAAATTCGCGTCAACCATTGTGCACCTTATCGCGTTTAATTAGCCAATCTCTCCAATTTAAACCATAATCACGCGATTACATTTAAACATGGGTCAAAACATTCTAAAATAATTAATCAGTAAAACTCCTATAAATTGAACACTTCTCTTCATTCTAAATGTGCCGAAATACAAACCCCCACTCTCAATCATTTCTGTTTTGCATTATAATCAAGTAATCGAGCTACGTTGACTTTTTCTGTTGACTCGTGTTCTTGCTTCAATTCGTGTTTGTAAGTGCATTTTTCTTTGTGGGTTCTACTAGTCGGCCATGGACGAGTAATAACCCCAACATTACAGGGGTTATTAATCGCTGATTCGTTCAATTAGGAAAACTAGGGTTTGTTCTTATGTAATTGGGGAAGATGAGTGTTTAAGGTATTATATAAATAAAACGCGAAATCAAAACAATCAACAAACACACACCCAGACCAGTTGGTCTGGGCGTGGACTCTCACACCACAGGTCACGGGTTCGAGCCCAGTAGTGGGCGTGTTTTAGTAATTCTTTTTTTTTTTCAGTTTTTCTTTTCCATTTCCTTATGTTTATATATCTAATATAAATACATTTAATTATTAAAAATAGCAATCTTAGTTCAAAAACTTTATAAAAATTATCCCAGCTTTCCAAAACTCTAAAATTTATATTTATAAATTTATTTTTATGAAAAATCATTTATTTAATATTTTTAATTAATTTTTGTTAGTTTTAATCATAAATAATTCATAATAAATTCATTTTTCAATATTTTTGCACCAAAATTTTACATAAATTATTTCTAACTATCTAGAACTGAAATACAAATTTTAATTCAGAAATTCTTTGATTTTAATATTTTTAGATATTAAAATCATATTTTGACAATTTGAAATAATTTGATTAAATATTCTATTTTCAAGAAAATAATTTTATAAAAATTATTTTCATACTTAAAACCTCATGTTGTGATTATATTCAACTTAAAATTTTACAAAAAGACTTTATTTATTTATTTACTAAATTTCTTATATTTAATAAGTAATTTGTTTATTAAACAAATAAACGTTTATTCCCAATTCGAAACCCTAGAGTTCCATGTATCCTAGAGTTATTCCTTACACATTATTAAATTCTTTAGGTTGATTCTTTGGAATATTTCCAACGCATATTTTGTTGTCCAGTTCCATTACAAGCTATTACGTAAACAGTGAGTATTTCCTATCCCCTTTTTACTTTTATTCATTTTTGGGGTGTTACATGTACACTATTACAAATACAAGTTTACATTTTTACAATACAATTCTAGTACTATGTGCATTTGCTTACAAACGTGCTTTATGCTTAGACATTACATGTAGAATACATTTGTACTTAGTGAAATCATTAACATTGTACAAGCCGACCTTAACATTGGATAGCGCTATTTGGATTGACAACCCGCCTAGATTGATTCTCCCCCTTTTTCATCGGAGAATCCGTGGCCAGTGTTAAGTTATCATCCATTTATTGGTTGAGTACACTACAGTTCATACAGTACATTATACAGTCACAGGGTTGATTTCGCTCATTTGTTTGATACATGGTTTACATATTTGCACTGTAGCTTGCACTTGAATTGTATATCTTTTTAACCTACTATATATATATCAAAACTAGGAATGCTCACCAACATTTCATATGTTGACCAAATCTATTTGTACATGTTTCAGGTGCAGTTTGATCTAGTGCTTTAGCAAGGAACATTTAGTGCTTATTTTAATTCAGTTATTTCAATATTTACATTTTATTTAGACAATGTATTTTCCATTTCCATGTAAGACAATTTTGATTATTCAATAATATTTACATTTTAGTACCATGAGCTTTTGAACAATCGTCACTACGTGGCACCTCGATGACTCCGCCATCGGTTGGGGTGTTACAGATTGGTATCAGAGCCATGGTTATAGGGAACTAGGTTACTAGATGAAATAGGCCTAGACTATAACCGAACTTCAACTTTCATGCATAATATTTTCTGAATTGCCTTACCCTCATTTCCCTCTACTTTCCTTCTTCTATCTTTCTTTTTTTTTCTGTCTCTCCATTCTTTTCATCCTTTATCATGGTGCATAGAGATGGTGTCCTACAGGGAGTGGAAAGTCTACATCATCATGGAACAGAGACAGTACCTTTCATAAAGACACTCTTAGGCATAATGCCTACTCTTACTTTTGTTCCTTCAAAGTTGTTGAACTTTAATGAGTGTGATAAGGACACATGCAATCTGGAAGGGTGGACGCCTGTACACTGGGTTTTCTGGCATAGGCAAGCATAGCGCATAAATCCATTTACGGACCTGTTATGCTTACCTGGGGATTCCTGGAGTGAGTGTCCACTTATAGGCTAAAGCATGTCTTCTTTGATCACTATTGGGTCCAAACTCCTTTGAAAAGTCAACGTTCTTGTTGGGCTTTACAGTTAGACAAGGGCACTCCAAGCATTCTATGCAAGCTTTTTCAATAATACTCTCTCGGTTCATATACAATATTTTGTATTTCACGATTTTCATATATTGCTTACAAGTTCATACTATCATAATCATCTATGGATTTCACAATCACACTTCACCTTACCCTCTTAGCCACTTTTTAAATATTCAACACCCTACCCAAATCATATTATTTCTTTTCTCCACATGTTATTTATTTTAAAAACTATAACCTCATACTTTAGCACAAACTAGAGATTTCTAAAACTTGTTGTATTACCTAGTACCTTTACAAAGTACATAATATTTTTTTAAAGGATGTCCTCGAACTTAAATTCAATTGATTATTTATTGACGTAACAAACGATTTTCTGTTTTAAACTATTACAAAGCCTACTTAGCTTGTACTATTTAACAACTTTTGCCTTATGTACAAAACCAATTTTGAAAATAAATTTTTTTGAAATAATACCTAGTCTCTAGATTCACTCATTTTCAACTTGTTCAAATTTTTACAATATTTGGTATATACCACAATCATGTTTTCTTATGCACTTGATTATAACTTTTGATCCAAAACCTCAAAATTTACACTGCTACATAATCTCCTTACTATAAAATAAACTCTTTATCAACTATCTTCACATTCTCTCACAACCTTGATCCCGCTTCAAGATTTTTCATCATCTTCTCAAGAACTAAATTCATATCCTTCACTTTCTCACACATGAGCTAGTTACCCATGCTAATCAAACTACTAAAAACCTGATACTTGATTCTACATGATTTTTTTTCCAAAACATCATTGTTTGTGAAACTTGATTTCCCCTTAATTTGACTATTCACTGGACATCTAATTATTCATGATACTCGTGTTTTCATTTTCTTGATCTTATTATCATTTTGTACCCAATTATGTCATACTCATAAGCGTATAACATCTAGAAATTTCCTTGCGTATTATTGTATATTAACACAGATTGGAAATTTATTTTATTGATTACGTTTATTTTTAATCATACAAGACTCTACCTTACATTTATTTGAAATGTTTGGACTTGATACTTGATCTCACAGATGCTTTTCTAAGAAAACATCATTGGATATTACATGAAACTAGATTTTTTCCCTTAATTTGACTACGCATTGAGCATCTAATTATTCATGATACTCGTAAACATTTAATTATTCATGATAAACACTTACACTTAATGGTTGTAGTACTTACAAACTTGCTTGTATAAACATGCTATCAATTTGCAATCTATGTGAATAATAATTGCTGCACTTAATAGAAGTCATCATGCCTTTTTCAACAGTCGGGAGAGGCCCTACAACCTGCTCCACGACTGGTGGAGGCTATCGAACATACTCAACGATTGGTAGAGGTCACTATGCCTTTTCAAACAGTCGGGAGAGGCCCTACAACCTACTCCACGGCTGGTGGAGGCTATCGAATCTGCTCAACAATCGGTGGGATCATAGAAGGACATAAAACCCCAATGTAAGGTAAATTGATGATTCCGGTCCGGAACGTAATCATGAATTTACAGGTACATTAGGGTAGTGTGAAATTCTATTAGAGTTTCTGGGAAGATGTCCAGTACGTTTTCAAGGTATCAAAGGTGTGGTGGGTTAGCTGCGGTACACCCTGTATACAAACACTAATGATGCATTGAAAGTGAGACTGGAAGTCGAACCAGGAACAAGCTCTGTTTACTTGGTAGTTCATCTAGTCTTTTTATAGTCAATCAACTCATGCATTTATTTTAGGAGTCCTAAAACTTGAAGTAGTGATTTACTAGATTCTTACTCTCTTTACCCTTTCGAGACGAACCTAATCCAATCCTTGACTCACACCTATCAAACCTTTTACCCAAATCATTCGAAATTTTTCAAACCACAGTTATCTTAATTTTTACCCAAGCATCCATAACCCTATGTTTCTAATAACTTCGGGACGAAGTTTCTAAAAGTAGAGGATGCTGTGACATCCGTCACTTTTTCATTATATATATAAATATATATATATATATTTATTTTTTATAATAATAATAATGAAAAATAATAATAATAATAATAATAATGATAATAATAATAAAAATGGTAATAGATAATAATACTAGTCTAAGCCTTGAGCCCAAACCTAACCACCCTTCCCCTTCCTTGTTTTCAGAAATGGGCCTGCTGAGCCCAAGGAAGCCGGCCCACTAACAGGCCCATCATCCGGCCCAGCAAATCCAGCCCAACACACCTCTCCCTCTCCCTTTGTTGTAAACAAAAAAAAAACGTGCTTCCCCCAGGACTCGAACCCGGGTAGTGAAGCAACACACACACGCGTTTGACCAACTGAGCCAAGGCTCATTCTTGGCTTTAAACCTGACTCAATTATATTAATACCCTTCTATAAACTGATCTGTGTCTTCCCCTTCATGGCTGCTGTCACGCGAACCAGCATCAAGACCAAAGGAGACAACTACAAACTGAAATCATGGAACAATAATCACCACTTAATGCTTCCTTTGACCAAAAATTCAAATTCGCGTCAACCATTGTGCACCTTATCGCGTTTAATTAGCCAATCTCTCCAATTTAAACCATAATCACGCGATTACATTTAAACATGGGTCAAAACATTCTAAAATAATTAATCAGTAAAACTCCTATAAATTGAACACTTCTCTTCATTCTAAATGTGCCGAAATACAAACCCCCACTCTCAATCATTTCTGTTTTGCATTATAATCAAGTAATCGAGCTACGTTGACTTTTTCTGTTGACTCGTGTTCTTGCTTCAATTCGTGTTTGTAAGTGCATTTTTCTTTGTGGGTTCTACTAGTCGGCCATGGACGAGTAATAACCCCAACATTACAGGGGTTATTAATCGCTGATTCGTTCAATTAGGAAAACTAGGGTTTGTTCTTATGTAATTGGGGAAGATGAGTGTTTAAGGTATTATATAAATAAAACGCGAAATCAAAACAATCAACAAACACACACCCAGACCAGTTGGTCTGGGCGTGGACTCTCACACCACAGGTCACGGGTTCGAGCCCAGTAGTGGGCGTGTTTTAGTAATTCTTTTTTTTTCAGTTTTTCTTTTCCATTTCCTTATGTTTATATATCTAATATAAATACATTTAATTATTAAAAATAGCAATCTTAGTTCAAAAACTTTATAAAAATTATCCCAGCTTTCCAAAACTCTAAAATTTATATTTATAAATTTATTTTTATGAAAAATCATTTATTTAATATTTTTAATTAATTTTTGTTAGTTTTAATCATAAATAATTCATAATAAATTCATTTTTCAATATTTTTGCACCAAAATTTTACATAAATTATTTCTAACTATCTAGAACTGAAATACAAATTTTAATTCAGAAATTCTTTGATTTTAATATTTTTAGATATTAAAATCATATTTTGACAATTTGAAATAATTTGATTAAATATTCTATTTTCAAGAAAATAATTTTATAAAAATTATTTTCATACTTAAAACCTCATGTTGTGATTATATTCAACTTAAAATTTTACAAAAAGACTTTATTTATTTATTTACTAAATTTCTTATATTTAATAAGTAATTTGTTTATTAAACAAATAAACGTTTATTCCCAATTCGAAACCCTAGAGTTCCATGTATCCTAGAGTTATTCCTTACACATTATTAAATTCTTTAGGTTGATTCTTTGGAATATTTCCAACGCATATTTTGTTGTCCAGTTCCATTACAAGCTATTACGTAAACAGTGAGTATTTCCTATCCCCTTTTTACTTTTATTCATTTTTGGGGTGTTACATGTACACTATTACAAATACAAGTTTACATTTTTACAATACAATTCTAGTACTATGTGCATTTGCTTACAAACGTGCTTTATGCTTAGACATTACATGTAGAATACATTTGTACTTAGTGAAATCATTAACATTGTACAAGCCGACCTTAACATTGGATAGCGCTATTTGGATTGACAACCCGCCTAGATTGATTCTCCCCCTTTTTCATCGGAGAATCCGTGGCCAGTGTTAAGTTATCATCCATTTATTGGTTGAGTACACTACAGTTCATACAGTACATTATACAGTCACAGGGTTGATTTCGCTCATTTGTTTGATACATGGTTTACATATTTGCACTGTAGCTTGCACTTGAATTGTATATCTTTTTAACCTACTATATATATATCAAAACTAGGAATGTTCACCAACATTTCATATGTTGACCAAATCTATTTGTACATGTTTCAGGTGCAGTTTGATCTAGTGCTTTAGCAAGGAACATTTAGTGCTTATTTTAATTCAGTTATTTCAATATTTACATTTCATTTAGACAATGTATTTTCCATTTCCATGTAAGACAATTTTGATTATTCAATAATATTTACATTTTAGTACCATGAGCTTTTGAACAATCGTCACTACGTGGCACCTCGATGATTCCGCCATCGGTTGGGGTGTTACAGTAAATATATAAAACATGGTTATGCTAAAAGTTATAGACACTATGGGTTCTTAGAGTTTGACCAAAATTTAGAAGTTTTTTTTTCAATGTGTATACTTGTGTATATAATAATGTGTATATGTGTGTATATATTTAAAAAAATATACATGTACAATTTTTATTCGAATTTCGAATCGAATCGAATTTAAAATCATAAATTCGTATTCGATTCGTATTCGATTTACTGGACTCGAATTCGAATCGAATTCGAATTCTTAATAATCGAATCGAATTCTTGGTAATCGAATCGAACTAAATCGAATTTCGAATTTTTCGAATTCGAATCGAATTCTGAACACCCCTAATTAGGATTACCCATTTTTGTTTAGCCTTTTCGTTTGTTATTGTTATTTGACCCGTTTCACCATTTTTACCATTAGAAACCACTTTGAGCCTAAACCTTTCGTTTGTCACCCATTTTATTTTATATTGATTACCGGATTGTATATATTTATGTGATGTGAAAAAAAATAATAATAAATCAGCATAAAGAGTAGCTGATAAAAAAAATAAAAAGAAAAGAAAAAAAAAGAAAAAAAAAGAAAAATATATGAAAAAGAGAGAGAAAAAAAAATAGAATAAAGGTTGTGGGTCGAAAAGACGAAAGTGTTAGAGTTTATTTGTTTATGGTTTATCCGGTTTATCTCTTATTTTTCTTTTTAGCCAATTTTTCCCAACAAAATACCCTACCTTTAACCCTTACCTACCCTTTTGAAGTCCTCTTGATTTGTGTTAGTGTTAGCAATTTGGTGGAAATTTGATTGACGTACAAGCTTATGATAATTTTGCTTCATAGTTCGGTTTTGAGAGATTCACTCCAAATAAATATATAACCGAGAGATGAGTGATATTGTGAGGGGTGCTTCCAGGTGCATGGTCGGTTGCTTGAAGGTAAGTGAAGCTTGACTAGGTAGGCCTTGTTTTTTAAAATTGTATCATCTTGACTAGTCAGCCTTTTGAACGATGTAAGTCTTGTGAAACCGCTATGCTTGTTAATTTCGTAGCCTGCTTTTGACCTTGTTTGATGCTATCGTTTTTTGTTAAGTGCTTAGTTGAAAATATTGTCTGGGATTTTGTATAATTCTTTTTCGGGACGCAAAAGTTTTAAGTGTGGGGATGTTTGATGTGTGGCAAAACACATCTCTTTTCCTATGTATTTTGTATAGTATTTGGTTAGATTTTTATTCGTTTCGTGTCGTTTTTATTGTTATTTATGTATTTTATTATTTTATAGGTGTTCGTGGAAAATGAGCTCAAAATGAAAGAATTTTAATAGAGACACCGACACTTGAGAGCCAGTGTTCATGGGCGTTGGAGCATAAACGAGAAATTTTGGTCGAGCCAAGAACACCTGAATTGTGAACACCCGATGCGAGCTTGGAGTATACTATTACTAATAATAATAATAATAATAATAATAATAATAATAATAGTTTAGTGACTTAAAAGTCACGCCAAAAAAAATCAAAGGATGATGGGATTTAAAAAAAGAAACCCTACGAAAGGCCTAATATATTGAGGCGGACATATTATCTAGGAGCCGCTGCAAGACAATTATAATAGAGATCTAAAGTCAGCGGCACATATCACAACACATATTATAATATATCGAAGTCAGAGAAGAGAGCGGCTTTTGGGGGGGCATCATATTATCATCGAGCACAATCAAGAAAAGGAGCCGCCAAAGGGACAAGAGGGATCGACATCAGCTTTAGAGAGGAAGGCTTGGAACCATTGTTGAAGGCCAGGGTTCGGTTATTTTCAATATTTGTTTTGGTGTTAATTACTTGGTGTTTTCAATACTTAATACTATGTTTCGTTTATATCTTGAACCCTTGTTTTTATTGTTTTTCCATGATTATGAATAGCTAAATTATTTTAGCCACCTAGGTTTGACATGATGACTATTTGATTTGGTTTATGTTTCGGTTTTGGATTTTATAGTTGGATTTATGTTTTAGTAAGAAACTTGTTTATGATTCTATGATGTGTGTGCGTACTTTTTACTAATTTATGATCTTTTAATGTTCCACGAGTGTCTTAGTGAATGTCTTTCATGTTTGGATACTTGTTAGAATTACTTGCTTTGTGCTTGTAGTTTATTTTATGGTTTTAGGCCTGAATTCCATAGGAACATTAATTGGGAGTTTAGAGGTAATTTGTATTCTTCCTACTCTTGAGACCGAGAGGTGATAGGTAGTCAGGTTTGTCTTTGGTGCTAGAGGTTTAGGCTAGAAACGCTGAGAGATCAGGTTTTCCTATGTTCTCTAGTATTATTTGCTTATCTGTGTCATAGATTGACTTTACAGGTTACTCCTTGCACTTTAGGGTGTATTGTGATTGGAGAGTGAGAAATCTAAACCAGTCTAGCGAGTACTTTAGCATAGTTAGTGAGACCGAGAGGTGATCTAACCAATCAGTGAGATTAGTAGCCTTTAGGATTCCTTTTCGGTCAGTCTTGGTAAATGATCCGGGAGCCACTAGGATACTAGGGGTGAATATTATAAGATCCTGATTGCCAACATAGTTTCAAAACCCGGGGCAGTTCCAATTTCATTAGTAGGATTCGATACCTAGGTGGTTGCCTTTCCCATCTCTAATTTCCCTCCTTATTAGTTACCCGCTATCTGTTAGTTTGAGTCTTTTAGTTTATTTTCTTTAGTACTTAGTTAATTAATAAAAATCACAAAAATCCAATTTGCTAGGCTAGGAGTCGATAGAGGTCTAGTACCGAGAGTCGCCACATCGTGTCCACGGATCGATATTCCGGACTTACTTGCTCTGCTACACTGCGACCGGTGCACTTGCCGTTAGTGTGTGGTTTAGCGGGTTTATCCATTTTTAAAACTTGACCCGAATTTATTTAATACACATTTTCACACATCAAGTTTTTGGCGCCGTTGCCGGGGACACAGTGCGCTTTCGAGGACGACCCGAGTCGGGGATCTAGTCATTTTGTAGATATTTTTTTTTATTTATTTTTCTTCTCTTTATTTTTATTTATTTATTTATTTTTATTTTTTTATATATTTTCTCTATCTAGTGCCTGTGATCTGTTTGTTTAGTGTCTGTTTACAGTAAGATTTTTAGAATGACAGATGCTAGTGGAAGAAAGACTGTAGCAGACTACATAAGAGAGCGCGACCAGGCCGGTTACAATGAAGAAGGCATCTACACACAAATACAAAATCACTATATGCCTATTTGGAGGGAGCCCGATAGTTTTCTTGCCTCTTCAGTACCAAGGATCTTTGTAAATTGGTATGAAGGGGAAAATCCATACTTACAGCCATATGATATCACTCCAGAACCGGAGACGATAATGGACGAAGAAGTCCCACCTCCGGTCCAACAAGAACCCATTGAAGATGATTTTCGGGGTGATGGTGAGGTTGAAGAAGACGTCGGGGTGATTGAAGAGGTTATTGAGAAGGAGAACAAGATGGGAGATGAAGAAGAAGATATGCATATACCATCTTGGGAGGACGAGTTTGGTGATGAGTTGGTAGATTTACCAATTCTTCAAGAAGGAGAATTTGATCATGTTGGTGATCTACTATTTTTAGAAACTTTACTTGCAGGTATGCCAACAACGGAGATCAATACACCAAACGAGGAAGAAGATGAGGAGGTGGTAACAAAGAACGAGATCAAACCACCTCGACACATTCAGAATTGTCCGCCTGTGCCGCCACCATCACGGGAGAGGGTTCACTGTTACATGGACCGGACCACTTATCATATTCCACATATAAAGTTTGGTCCAGGTAAGTCTAGAAATAGGTGCTCTGACCCGTTTGAATTTTTCAAACGTTTTTCGAGATTCACCATTCGTCTTTCGACAAATAATGGTGAACGATCTGAATTAAACGGGTTGGATAAAGGGTGGATAAAAGAGAAGCCACCTGATTGAACTTGGGTTAAAACCCAAGTGTAGAGTTTGTATCATCATCCGCCAAGAATATTTTTATTTTATTTTATTTTCATTCTTTTTTATACAATTTTTAGTTTATCGAGTCGTGTGGGATTGCCTTGGCCCTTTACACTGTTGGATCTCCCCCGCCCGTACTCAATCTCCATTCAGGGGGCGTCGATTTTAAAATTATTTTTTGTAAACAGGCATCTCACTTGTCATTGAGTCATTGTACTTTCATTTTCTTTTTAGTTTATTTTTGCAGGATTCTAACTATGGCCGCGAAGGAAATGCTATACGGCTGTAGATGATGGACGGACGGGACACTTTCTGCAAACTATCGCCACATTTTCCAGGGGAGTTCGTTCCATTTATTTTGTTGTTATTATATATATTTTTTTCGTATTTTTGCATTTTTATTTTTAGTCTGCGTTGTATCCTGGAGCACATTGAGGACACTGTGTCTTTCTAAGTGTGGGGATGGGAGACTTCGTCTTTATTCTGCTTAGTTGTAGTTTGAGTCAAAAAAAAAAAAAAAAAACAAAAAAAACAAAAAAACAAAAAAACAAAAAAACAAAAAAAAAACAAAAAAACAAAAAAAAAACAAAAAAAAAAAAGTGGGTTTTGTGTTAGTCCCGATCCTTTTTGTGCTTAGTAAACGAGCCTTTTCAATACGTCGGTTAAAAGCGGGGTCGATTGTCGGGTTTACGGGTCTTAGCATATGTTTCTTTAAGTTGCGGGATAGTAGGCTTGACTGAGTTATTTTTCTGAAATAAAATGTTTGGGGTGCCTGGGATAGTGGATCAAGCTGGATGGTTAACTGGTTTTGCACTTGCTAGTATCGGTAACCCTTATTTCCACGTGACAGTGAGTTTTGAGCCTTTAAATATTATATATAAATATTCACTATTTCGTTTCATGTGTGATATACCGACTTTGTTGCATTATTTTAGAACTTGTGCGTTTTGATGCATTTTGAGACCACATGCTTGGACTTGACACAGATATGATAGAGGCATTAGGATTACCCATTTTTGTTTAGCCTTTTCGTTTGTTATTGTTATTTGACCCGTTTCACCATTTTTACCATTAGAAACCACTTTGAGCCTAAACCTTTCGTTTGTCACCCATTTTATTTTATATTGATTACCGGATTGTATATATTTATGTGATGTGAAAAAAAAAATAATAAATCAGCATAAAGAGTAGCTGATAAAAAAAATAAAAAGAAAAGAAAAAAAAAAGAAAAAAAAAAGAAAAATATATGAAAAAGAGAGAGAAAAAAAAATAGAATAAAGGTTGTGGGTCGAAAAGACGAAAGTGTTAGAGTTTATTTGTTTATGGTTTATCCGGTTTATCTCTTATTTTTCTTTTTAGCCAATTTTTCCCAACAAAATACCCTACATTTAACCCTTACCTACCCTTTTGAAGTCCTCTTGATTTGTGTTAGTGTTAGCAATTTGGTGGAAATTTGATTGACGTACAAGCTTATGATAATTTTGCTTCATAGTTCGGTTTTGAGAGATTCACTCCAAATAAATATATAACCGAGAGATGAGTGATATTGTGAGGGGTGCTTCCAGGTGCATGGTCGGTTGCTTGAAGGTAAGTGAAGCTTGACTAGGTAGGCCTTGTTTTTTAAAATTGTATCATCTTGACTAGTCAGCCTTTTGAACGATGTAAGTCTTGTGAAACCGCTATGCTTGTTAATTTCGTAGCCTGCTTTTGACCTTGTTTGATGCTATCGTTTTTTGTTAAGTGCTTAGTTGAAAATATTGTCTGGGATTTTGTATAATTCTTTTTCGGGACGCAAAAGTTTTAAGTGTGGGGATGTTTGATGTGTGGCAAAACACATCTCTTTTCCTATGTATTTTGTATAGTATTTGGTTAGATTTTTATTCGTTTCGTGTCGTTTTTATTGTTATTTATGTATTTTATTATTTTATAGGTGTTCGTGGAAAATGAGCTCAAAATGAAAGAATTTTAATAGAGACACCGACACTTGAGAGCCAGTGTTCATGGGCGTTGGAGCATAAACGAGAAATTTTGGTCGAGCCAAGAACACCTGAATTGTGAACACCCGATGCGAGCTTGGAGTATACTATTACTAATAATAATAATAATAATAATAATAATAATAATAATAATAATAATAATAGTTTAGTGACTTAAAAGTCACGCCAAAAAAATCAAAGGATGATGGGATTTAAAAAAAGAAACCCTACGAAAGGCCTAATATATTGAGGCGGACATATTATCTAGGAGCCGCTGCAAGACAATTATAATAGAGATCTAAAGTCAGCGGCACATATCACAACACATATTATAATATATCGAAGTCAGAGAAGAGAGCGGCTTTTGGGGGGGCATCATATTATCATCGAGCACAATCAAGAAAAGGAGCCGCCAAAGGGACAAGAGGGATCGACATCAGCTTTAGAGAGGAAGGCTTGGAACCATTGTTGAAGGCCAGGGTTCGGTTATTTTCAATATTTGTTTTGGTGTTAATTACTTGGTGTTTTCAATACTTAATACTATGTTTCGTTTATATCTTGAACCCTTGTTTTTATTGTTTTTCCATGATTATGAATAGCTAAATTATTTTAGCCACCTAGGTTTGACATGATGACTATTTGATTTGGTTTATGTTTCGGTTTTGGATTTTATAGTTGAATTTATGTTTTAGTAAGAAACTTGTTTATGATTCTATGATGTGTGTGCGTACTTTTTACTAATTTATGATCTTTTAATGTTCCACGAGTGTCTTAGTGAATGTCTTTCATGTTTGGATACTTGTTAGAATTACTTGCTTTGTGCTTGTAGTTTATTTTATGGTTTTAGGCCTGAATTCCATAGGAACATTAATTGGGAGTTTAGAGGTAATTTGTATTCTTCCTACTCTTGAGACCGAGAGGTGATAGGTAGTCAGGTTTGTCTTTGGTGCTAGAGGTTTAGGCTAGAAACGCTGAGAGATCAGGTTTTCCTATGTTCTCTAGTATTATTTGCTTATCTGTGTCATAGATTGACTTTACAGGTTACTCCTTGCACTTTAGGGTGTATTGTGATTGGAGAGTGAGAAATCTAAACCAGTCTAGCGAGTACTTTAGCATAGTTAGTGAGACCGAGAGGTGATCTAACCAATCAGTGAGATTAGTAGCCTTTAGGATTCCTTTTCGGTCAGTCTTGGTAAATGATCCGGGAGCCACTAGGATACTAGGGGTGAATATTATAAGATCCTGATTGCCAACATAGTTTCAAAACCCGGGGCAGTTCCAATTTCATTAGTAGGATTCGATACCTAGGTGGTTGCCTTTCCCATCTCTAATTTCCCTCCTTATTAGTTACCCGCTATCTGTTAGTTTGAGTCTTTTAGTTTATTTTCTTTAGTACTTAGTTAATTAATAAAAATCACAAAAATCCAATTTGCTAGGCTAGGAGTCGATAGAGGTCTAGTACCGAGAGTCGCCACATCGTGTCCACGGATCGATATTCCGGACTTACTTGCTCTGCTACACTGCGACCGGTGCACTTGCCGTTAGTGTGTGGTTTAGCGGGTTTATCCATTTTTAAAACTTGACCCGAATTTATTTAATACACATTTTCACACATCAAAAACTCATAACTGTCAAAGTGTGGCTTTAGTATTGATACAAAAATTATGAGTAATCTCTAGAATATTGTAAGGTATCATAAAGCCTAATACAAAGATCGGTTATAAATGGTTATTTCAGCCTTAACAATAAATTCGCCACTTACTCTCATCTTAAGTATTTGTTGAAATCTGGTAAGGAAACGAATAGAACTACACTCAGCAATTATGTGTTAATTGGAATATTTATATTTGTGGAGTTAAATATCATTGATTTGTTTCCTTCTCTTATGGATTATCTCATTGCTTGTGCCTAGTCTAATGGCATAGTTTCGCAGTGAGACATCCGCTTGGAAAACTTCGAGCTGGAATCAGTACTTGTATTTTGTTTATGGACTTAAAACTATCCTCCCTATTGTAAGTTATCTTCCAATTTTTAAGTTGTAGTGGTAGTAAGGTGAATAACATCTCAATTTTTTCAGTTTTACGCGTTTCTCTTCTTGTACGAATGTTGCTATCAACACACTCATTTTTCTTTGGTGCTTCTGAGTGTTGTAGTTGATTTATAAGGCATCTAATCGTACTATAGAAAAGTTATTGTATAACGCACTGAAAATCTTTATCGATTCCATGAATAAGCCCTTAGTTTAATGGGCCATGTTTTCAATATTATGATGTATTCACAAATGTCACCTAACCTTATTATTTGAGTTAGATTTATTGCATGCTTCTTTAAGAGTTCCTTTTATTCTTCCTTAGAAACAAAATTAGTCTTAGGAATTTCAGAATCTTTAATTGTTCCCCTGATAGCAATCATTAATTTGAGTTCTTGATTACCATAAGTGACATTATATTTGACTTATCCCACTTCTTAATGAAAATAAAATTTAGTTTGTTAGAAAATTAGCAGGAGTGTCATGTCTTAAGGGATAATCAAGACTCAATAAGAGCAAATCATAGTAGGTTTTGGAATAAGAGTGGATTAGCTAGTTTGAGATATAACCTTTTAGAAGAACTTTAGAGTGATTTATATTATGGGATATTCAAGTAAGGCAGACAAAAAATTAGGATCATTATATTAATGAAGGATTATTAATATGTGAGGATCATTGTTTTGATGAAGATGTGATAACATCTATTATAAACATCAAAATATAATAGATTAATTAAAAGTTCTACTTAAAATAATAGCACATCACCTTTGGGCAGAAGTGAAATCATTTAAGCATGGAGTGCATTTAAGTGTAGCACATCACCTTTGGGCAGAAGTGGGACACTTAATTTATTAGGCACAATTTAGTTTTACAAGACACAAATGTAACACATCATCTTTGGACAGAAGTGAGACATTCTTGTTAATTAGGCAAAACTAATTTGGTGAGACTTAGATAACTAGGTTAAGGTAGCACATCACCTTTGGGCAGAAGTGGGACCTTTTTAGTGTTATCAAAGTAAAGCAATGCGTTTATTGATTTAGGTTTTGAAAAAGATATTAAGTAAGGTTTTACAAAACTTAAAAAACTAATTAAGGGCAGACCCCGATAAAATTTTAGATTACCAGTTATCGGGAAAGTAGGTTTAGTTCCCGGGAAAATAGGTTCTCAAGAAAAATAGTTAGTTCTTGCAAACAAGGATGTTCTCGAGAAAATGGTTAGTTCTCGAACTTGTCATAGTTCTCGGTAAAAATTGAGTTATCGGGTAGCCTTTGGTTCTCGAAAATTAGTTAGGTTCCCGGAAAAACAAGTTAGTTCTCGAATTCTTGAGAGTTCTCGGATTCAGTAATGGTTTCTGAATTTAGTAACGGTTCTCGGTTTTGGTTTAGGTTCTCGAATTTAGGTTTTCGAAAACATAAAATCGAGAACTGTTGGTTCATGAACCTGAATTCGGAAACCTGGTTGAGAACAACTTTTCGAAAAATGTTAATTCGTGAACAATTGAATGCGATAACCTTAATTCCATTAGTGCTATAATTTAGGGATTTTAGAAAATCCGTTTCAATTGATTTTAGGATTTCAGTATATCTCCAAAAGATTTCGAAAATTATGATAACCTTTTAATTTAAAACTTGGAGATTAAGTTAGATTTTAATCCTAGTTGTAACCAACTTATAGCGATTTTCATCAAAATAATAATGAATTTTATGAATAGTCCTAAGATCATACAAGAACCGTTCATACTAATTATCATATTTATTATCAAACTTCTGTTAATAAAATAAAAAATGCTTTATATTCAAGATCCTTGCAAATCATCTTGGATCTCTTCGCATCATTAATTAAATCAAGGTATTTTGACCTTTTTTTTTCTTCGTGATTTGTAATAGTGGCAGAATTCATGATGTAGACTGTCATCCTTATCTTAAATCAAAAGTGTTCATATTCCTTGATTTGCAATTCATATGATTCGTGATATGCACAATGGCCTTTGAAATCAATTTTTTTTTTTAGTCAGTTTCAATATTAGCCAACATATGCATTCGTGATTTGCACAAATTTATTATTCAACATTATTTATCAAATCATTAATTAATTTTACAAATCAAAATAGAATTGATATAATCAACACATGCTCTGATATCACATGTTGATCAATTCTTTAAACATAATACATAAACATAATAATAAATCAGCCATACCCGTTAGTCTAGTAAAGGATGACAGGGAAGACGATGCCATGACAGGATGATTACGCTGATCGGGTTCCCGTTTAGGGTGTACAGTTAGGATGGCTTAAGGAGATCATAGATCTCCGTTTTAGAGAGGAGAGGGAAGAATTAGGGTTTGGAGTATTGGTGTTTCATTAGTCTCTTAACCTCTCCTAATAATCTCTATATATACACCCAAGGGGAAACCCTATTTTATGGCTTAGTAAGGGTAATTACATCCATCACATAAAGACCAGTTAAACCAATAGGGGTATTTAGGTCATTGATCATTTATTAGATAAATGATTATAAGGGCCATTTAATATAATATATAAATATATTCTTACATATGAATCATGTTCGTTTTTTGCTTGAAACATGGTTAGAATCATAATTATATATGATGATACGCACAGAATTGAAGTTTCAATGTTGTCATAAAATTATAGGTTTTTGTAACATCCGGCCCCGCTCACCACCAATATTGTCCGCTTTGCCTCGATAGGTTGCCCATCCGAGCTCACAGATTTGTTTTTGGTTGCCTTGGTGGAGATTTCCCAAGAGGTCACCCATCCTGGTACTGCTCCTAACTGAGCACGCTTAACTGTGGAGTTCTCCTCTCATCCACGAACATTAAGCCCCAAAACGCGTTGGTGATCTAAGAGGCACTGGATTCAATACGAACCAATGATCTCTCCTGGCCATGGTCGATGTGGGATTTTCCTAAGGCGTCACAGTGTTTGAGTGATTTTTGATCATATGATATAACACATTGAGCTTTACACTTGCTCACCAAATTTCTTAATTTCTGAACATGATTTGATACGTCAAAAATGATCTGCAAGTAGAAGTATGTAGTATGTCCAAAAAGTGCATCATCTTTTCAAAGCCATAACTTACAAATGATTCACTAAAACGACTTAAATTTTCATATGGAAAGACTTTAAGATATGCAAAATAAGATTCTTGCAAGCTTGGAACTTGATCATGTGTTTAAAACCGTCAACAAAGACCATTTTTGTAATATTTCACAAACTGACAACATTGTACGAAAACAATTATTTAAAATCATAGCAGTTGAATCAGGGAACATCCTTTTTGAAAAACTCAAACATAGACTTATAAGTGCTAAAACTTTTAGATTTTTCTAAAATTGTTTGATAGGTCAAAATCGGCTTAGAATTTCAGTTTCGATCATCCACATAGAACCAACCAAACACGACTGTTAAAGAACCGAGACCAGACAATAGCTTAGGATTTTATTTCAGTTCTGTATTTTAAGGTTTGTCGAGTGTTGGGTATTGTTCGGGTCGGTCCAGTTCCTTGACCATGCTCACCCCTAGGGTGTTTGGGATTGTTTATTTAACTCCAAAAGGGCTTTTGGTCAGAAGTACTTATTGACTTATGACTTTTTGAAAATGAGTTTTTTAAAAAAAGTGTTTGGATTAGCTTTTGTGGTGAGAAAAGTCAATAAGTTGTTTTTAGAAAGTGTTTGGCTTAGCTTATTAGTGTAAAATGACCAAAAGCCAAAAGTCATAATTTCTGACTTTTTAAAAACAGTTTTTCTACTCTTATTAAAAAGCCAAAACCAAAAGTGCTTTTGGTTTACCTAAACAATTTATTGACTTTTTTTTTGAACGGCCAATTAGAATTACTCACGGACCACTGGAGTATCATCGTGCCACCAGTGATACCACGCGATCATATTCCACCACCAAGTCACCAATTCAGGAGGAAACTCATAATTATGAGAAAACCCCCCTTTTTGTGAGATTCGAACCCAGGACCTTATAGTCCCAAGTCTTATCTCACCACCAAAATACCGCTGGACTATAACGCCTTAACTAGGGTTGCAAATGACCGAACGAACAAGGCCTTGTTCGTGTTCGTTTGTTAAGGAAAATATGTGTTCACGAACAGTTCATGAACACTTACCAAACGAGATTTTATGTTCGTGTTCGTTTGTTAAGAAAACAATCATGTTCGTGTTCGTTTGTTAATTTTGTTCATGAACACGAAGAAGTGTTCATGAACACGAAGAAGTGTTCATGAATAGAAAAAAAAAACACAAAAGGACATATATTAACTTTCTAATAAAATCAAATTCACATACATATATGTTTATTTATTTGTTTGGGTTAAATAAATAAAAATAAATTAATATTAAGACAGATTATAAAAAATAAAAACTTTATTAAATGATCGAACATAAACGAACACGTTACCGAACGTTCATGAACATAAACGAACGAACGTGACCTCTGTTCATGTACGTTCATTTAACTAAACGAACGAAATATTTTGTTCGTGTTCGTTCGTTTGCAGCCCTAGCCCTAGCCCTAGCCCTAGCCCTAGCCCTAGCCCTAACTCTTGTTTTCTAAACTCAATCCCAAGCAAATCCCAAACACCCTCAAAATCATCTAGTTGTACCAGACTACCAGCAACTCATCAAGTGACATTCTGCAAGCAGAGCTATCCTCAATCGGAAGTGTTCCGTTTCTGCTCCAGAGAGCCAACGACTTCACCTTACATATCTATGGAGCTTCCATTAACCGTCATCAACAACATCTCACCGACATTATCTTCACCTTCACCTAACCCTAACCCTAACCCTAATCCTTCATTTGATGGCAATTACACATTTATCCACTACCTCCCTACCAGAAAATTCAACCCTAGTAGTAACAGTCCAAAACGACTGCGTTTAATCCAATCCAGTGTCACTAAACATAAACATTCTTCCGTACTGAACAGAGAGAGGATTGTTTGGGAACAAAACAGGATTGTGGAAGTCATTGGGATTGGAAGCCGAAAGGACGCTGTTCTCGACTTCTGTTTGCAGTCTCCATCTCTTTCGCCGCGTTTACGGTTCTGGTACGTCGTTTTTTCGCACTTTTGGTTATTGATTTCATGATGCATTGATGTGGATTTTGGAATTATGCATTCAAATGGTGAATTAAGTAGGAAATGCCTTTGTGTAATGATGAAATCATGTTGTTTTGTTTGGCTTAGCTGATTGTAATCAACATTTAGAACCTAAAAACATTTGGGTTCCGTTACGTTGATTTGGTGTATTTTTGGGTTTAGAATCGTACATTGTTTATCCGCTTATTGTGAATTGTTTTGTTTTTTAGAATCTGGTTATGCGGTTGCGGCTGTATAGTGTATTGTGTGCTGTTGTACTTGTTTTCGTTGCTGCAAGTTTTTGATAAGATCTTCAATAGTATCCTAGAAAATTCATGATTGATTCGAGAATAATGATAACAATTGGTAAGATCAAACAAGTCTGACAGTATGAACCTTCAATTCAAACATTGAAATTCTCGGATAGCCGCGACAAATCTGGCTTGCCTCATTTCCCGATTTTAATCTTTTTTCCGGTGAAATACCTTATTAGCTTAGGGTCGCTTACAATATCTAATTGTCCTTATGAAAGTGATTCGTCGCAAAGTTATGAGATGCAAATGTATAACTAGATTATGCTTACTTGTGATTGTATATGGCGAATTAAAGAAGTAACTGGCTTATGTATAATTATGAATCATGATTTTTGCTTTGGTTTCTTCTGCCATTACTTAGAGGGAGAGAGCAGGATATTAAATGAATTAACATTCAAAACCTAGAAAATATATGAAGTTGGTTCTATAAAGTCACCTAAAATGTAGGACATAAAAAGTATTATATGCATAAAAGTTGTAGAAATTGAAGTTTACAGTGGCATCGCGCATCAGCATAACTGTCTTCACCTGTTACAGTTTGTTTTGTTGCTTGATGCTCCTTTTGTAGAGTATCATTTTAGCTATTTTCTTGCACAGTCAATCACTCAATCTTGCTTTGTTTTATATGCTATTATTTATTAACATGCCTATTGTTATTATGGATTAAAAAAAGAGGGAAAATGAAAACCAAGAGCAAGCAGAATTTCAAGGTCATTGTAATGCTTATTATGTATATCTATTTATTTCTTTTGGCAGGAATTTTGTTGTGGATGAAACATTGAAGGTGCAATTACAACAGAGGTTACTTGGGGATGGTGAGCACTTGTTATTTACTAACCAATATACAATTATATTGAGATAAAGCGACAACTTTTTGTATGCTGGTCAGGTTTGACATATATGGGATTGTCCCACTTCCTCTTTATTTAATTTGATACAAGTTGAAATCAACATCATGTAGCCCTTTATAACGCTGCTGCAATCTAGAAAATCTTAGTATTGGTCTATTTGGACCGAAACCCCATTATCATGGAGAGAAATATTCACCCCCTGTTCTAGTTAATCACAAGCACATCTTAAAAGGAGGCATCACTTTAAGTGGTGCGTTTGGGTACCAAGAAGTTATGGTTTGGGTCCAAAGAAAACGATAATTCAGAGCTCTTGAAGTGGATTTTTTTAAAAGTATTATAGGGTTTGTAGTGATTGATTGAGAAGATGAATAAGCAGGGTGATTTTCTGGGAAGATTTGTGCTTAATGATTTTGAAAATTGTTTTAGGTTGGATCCATTTTTTTTTGAGTTTTAGGTTGCTTTGATTTGATTCAGATGCATAATATGTTTTGATTATTGGTTAAAAAGGTGAATATGAAGAAGACGATACTTGATAGTGAGAAAGAGAAAATTACCGTGTAAAAATAGTCATGTGTGTGGCATGTTATGCATTTCATGAACGACGTTTGATGTTGCATTTCTCAGATATGAGCAAAACAGTTATGGAAGAGCTGATGTCTACGGAGTCATGTTCAAAAGCGGTTATACTTGTTTGTACATTCCTTAACTCTTACCTACATGAAACTGTTTTCAACTACGCCTAGACTTTTAAATATATGTTTGCCACATAATGCTAAAGAATATAGTGAATTTAATTATTTGAAGACAAATTCCTTCCTTCTTTAATACTCATATTCTTGTATTTGTGTGTGTTTGTCATTTCTTTTTTTCCTCTAGGTGGCTGGGGCATCCTATGGATCAGATCTTACTCCGGTGCATGATATATTTGAAACAGTAAAGCTTGCAAATGGCTTTATTGTAACCATCATTCTGAAGCCTTTTAGATTTGAAGGACAAAGACGCCAAAATGAGGTCTAATTTTCTTGTTTACTTGTGAAACGTTTAGGAAGACACAAATTTATAACTTCCATGAAATGATTAGAAATGTGTATATTGTATACTGCCCTCTGCATTGTTATCATATTACAAATTTACCTAATGCATTCTTTATCTGCAGGTGAAAGATTTACTCTGTAAACTTGAGGGGCTTACAGATTTCTGTATCAGTGAGTGTCTTATATTGGATATTTAGATGCCATCATTTCATTGTTACGTATTCAACACATAAAGAAAACTTCTACAAATTTGCTTCTGGTTCCTTAAATTTGATACTGTAACTTTTTTTTTTTCTGCGATGCAGTGGTTGATGCCGATGCACTACTAGAAAAAGACCTAGTAACTTTAGATGAGGCATTGCAGAGTGCTAACAATGCTGTGTTGATGTCATTAAATGCAATCTCCATTTTAACTTCAGTAAGTGATCAGCATACTTCATATTTCAAGACGCATCTTTCCTTTCTATTCTAACTCTTTGGTTCTACACTCTCAGGAGTCCAACAGAAAATTTCTGGATATTCCAAATGGGAGTATGAAAGAACTTGGAGTCAAAGACCTCAAAAAGGTATCGTTTTTGACTGAAAAACAAAAAGTTGTAGAATTTTACTCCTTTCTGTAACATCTAGGCTAATTGCATAAAATACCCAACTATGGTCCAATTTCTGTTTCGTTTATAACCAACTTTGTTTGCACCATAAGAAAACCCTCAAAACTTTCAAATTGGTTAATGCAATGTAACCAGTTTCTCATTGTCATATCAGCGCCGTGTAAAAAAAGTCAACATAGTTTCTGCTGAAAGTTCAAGGGCTTCTATCAAAAACTTTATAGTTGACAGTTTGACACTTGAGAGTTATTATTATTATTATTTTTAAAAAGCCAAGGTGTTTTTATAAAATGTTTGGAAGTTTAGTTTTTTCTACGCTAGGCATAGATGGTTACTTGAAATAGAAATTGGATTAAACTTAGTTACCTATTTATGCAATCAACCCTTGTTTTTTGTGTTAAATTTTATTGTGGCAAACCCCTTCCCTTTTTCTCTAAATAGTTTTTTTTGTTTTTTTTATTTGTGTGTGTGTGTGACTGTGTGGTTGTTGAACACTAAAGAATTAGTTATTTGCAGATTTTAGGAAGCTACAAGGAGGCAAAAATTGGATATGGGGTCGGTCATGACATTGAAACATCAATTGTTCAAGCTATATATGATTGCCCTTTTCTTGGCTCAGGTGTAAAGGTCTGTTGGCTTTAAGTGTCATTATTGTGATATGATTTTATTTATCTTCCTGTCATTCCTTAATTATACATTATTATGAAATTTCAGGACTTAAGTGGAACTGTTGTATTCATACTCACAAGTCCAGTTGTCATTAACAGCAAGGACATGCATGGCATTCTGGGTACATTTCGCCAAGTTGCCGAATGGGAGGGAGAAATTGTAACTTCAGTAGTTCATGAACCAGATATGAGTCCTGGCTCAATATCAACAACTGTGTTTACTATAGGGTAATTTCTAATTATATCAGAGCTAAAATGTCTTGTTTATGTCTTTATTTTTTCAATTTTGATTGACACGTGTCTAATTTTCTTCTCAGTTGTATAAGGCTTGAGTCTTCTAAAAGTGATGGTTTATTTTCTAGACTGGTCCAACGTTTTCCTTTCATTTCCAACATTTTGAAGCCACGATCACAGCTGGATATCACTCAAGAAAATAGTTCACTGGATAGTACATTTTCTTCTGAGGAAAATAATTTGGAAAAATATGAAAAGTCAAATGTAAGTTCCATGAATGGTTCTGTTGATGGTATTCACAATTGGTCTTCAGACCTTCAGTCAATATTGAACAATGTTACTGATGCAAAAGCTCTACTAAGGTTTGTCTTTGTTGTTCCATGTTATCTAAAAAACTTGCATTCTCATCTCCCATGGTTGTAAACCTCACTTTTTTTTTCCACTTTTAGGGACGATGATGTTACAGAACAAAGTGATACTGAATTTCCACAAGCCACCTTCTACAATGAATCAGCTGACGGTAGAGTTTCATTATTAACTGTGGTTGATTACTGGTCTTGTTTGGTATGAGTTGAAATGAGCCGGGCTGGGCTAACCTGCAAACATTTAGAGTCCCTTTTTGAAAATATATAATTACGTTTAGGGCACTGTTTGAACCGTTTGACCTCGTTACCATTTTAGGTAAAATTTTAAATTGGTCCGTTTGACTACAAAAGGAATATAAGACAAGCTACTTATTTTTAAGTAACTGATTGATGCTGTACCTCTAGTTTAAAGCACCAGTCATCAGAGCCAAAGGTCATTGTAGGTCAAACTCATAACAAGCGTAACTTACATTTTCTAGGGTCACAAACTCTTCAGAGGGAGCTTCTGATTAACAGAAGGCCAGGGTATCTTACTACTGAGGAAGCAGCTAACGAGACAAATGATAGTCTAATGATAAACCTTAATACCTATAAACTTCCAGTTGGTGTAAAGCCATCAGGCGATCAGAAAGATGGGTTCAATGGCCCACGGGTCATGCACCCAGAGGGAAATAGTGGACTTGAAAAAAAGGATGAGAATCAGTATTCTGTTAGTGTGACAATGGGTGACCCAGCTGAGGCGAACTTGAAAGCACCGTTGGATTTTAGCAGCAAAAGTGGAGTGTATCCAGATGTTTCTAGAAAGAATGGAACACTTTCTGCCCGTGCAGCTTCCATGCTGGTGAGTAGGCTCGTTTCATGTAGAAATTACTTTTTACGAAAAATGGAGCATCTCATCTTGTGTATATTTATATTGAATTCTTTTTCAATAGTTTTACCGACTTAGTATATATTAGCGGATACCATATATTTTATATTTAGAGAGATTGTATTTATATTTAGAGATAGATTTTAAGTTTATTCTAGAATTATCTCTTTCCTATTTTAGTGCTAGGGTTTTATATATTGTGATCTTTATATAAGGATCCTCTCCTTTGTATTCAGTCATTCAATCAAATAATAACACTAGCACTTTCATGGTATCAGAGCAAGTCTGATCCAATAAACTCTGTCGTTTTTTTTCTTTTCTCGCAGCTTCGGCTGTTTTGTTTTCCGCAGCTTCGGCTGGTTTCTTTTCTGATAAACCCAGTTCTGTTGTTCACCGGTTATCTGCAGCCCTCAGTCAGATCCGATAAACCCTCTGATTTCACCGGTTATTTGCAGCCTCTCGTCTGAATCATTAAACATGACACAAACCAGTTACTACACCCACAACTGTGGTCGCGGCTCTGGTCATGGCCACACAAACTATCAGCAGACCTGGACCCCTCAACCTTCTCCATATCCTAATGGGGCATGGTGGAATACTCCACCATATCCATACCCGACCCAATCAAGCTTCCGGCCTAACACACCTTTTTCCCAACCTCCAACCAACAACAACACAGCAGCCCTCTATTCCTACAGCCCCTACCCGGCCCAACAGCAAGCCCAATACCCACCAGCTTTCCCACAGGCCTCGGCCCAAACCCAGCAGCCATCCGCACCTTTCCAGCAGGTTTACAGCCCACCCCAGGCCCACTACTCAGCCCACTCCTATCAAACCGGCCTCAATGCGTTAAGCCCGTCTAACCTCAGTGCTGCGATGTCCTCCATGAACCTCAATGTACCGGACCCGAACTCATTCATGGACACAGGCGCTTCAGCTCACTCTTCGGATGAGCAAGGTATGATCGAATCTCCTGAGTCTTTTCCTTTTACCAGTAAATTATTAGTCGGTAATGGCGCGTCCCTACCAATTCATGGGTCTGGAACAGGGTATTTACGCCTCCCCAACCGCACCTATATTTTACCACATATCCTTTATTGCCCACAAATTATCAAAAAGCTAATCTCTGTTATGCGGTTTAGTCGTGATAATAATGTTTCTATCGAATTTGACCTTTATGGTCTTTTAAAGATCTTCACACTGGCCGCCTACTTTCCCGCCACAATAGCACCGGAGACCTTTATCCGGTCACACCACCTCAACTCCCGATTCAAGCTTCTTTTGTTACAACCACTTCTCTACCTTGGCATAAACGTTTTGGACATTCGGGACACCAAGTCTTAGATGTTTTAAGTCGTAATTTCAATTTTTTTTGTAATAAGAACAAAGCTTCTAGTCTTTGTCATTCTTGTCAGCTTTCAAAAGCAAATGTTTACCATTTTGCGATTCTAATTCCTTTACTTTTAGCCCGTTTGATATTATTATTCATTGTGACCTTCGGACGTCTCCCGTTCCTAGCAAATCGGGATACAAATATTATATGGTGCCTTTTGATAATTTTTCACATTTAATATGGGTCTATCCACTAAAATTTAAATCTGAAACATTCTCAACATTCGTTAAGTTTCACCGTCTCATACAAACCCAATTTAACCGTAACGTAAAAACCTTTCAATGTGACCTAGGAGGCGAATTTGACAACAATGCTTTTAAAGCATTCGCCTCCTAACACAGCCTTTTATTCCGTTTCTCATGCCCTCAAACTTCCTCTCAAAACGGTCGTGCTGAACGGATGATTCGTCATCTTAACGACATCATTCGCTCCCTCCTCATACATGCTCACCTTCCACCCGTTTTTTGGGTTGAAGCCCTTCACACCGCTGCCTATCTCCACAACATTCTCCCAACAAAACGCCTTAATTTCTTTACCCCTACCTTCGCCCTTTACCTACGCCACCCTACCTATGACCACTTACGGGTGTTCGGCTGCGCTTGTTACCCGAACACCTCTGCTACCCAACCCCATAAACTTCATCCCCGGTCCATTAGATGCATTTTTTTGGGCTATCCTCCTGACTTTCGGGGATACTGATGTCTAGACCCTTTGACCGGGAAAGTCTCCATCTCTAGACACGTCACTTTTGACGAGCATCTATTTCCATATTCCTTCCCCAAACAACCCACCTACTACCAGTTCCTTGATGACTCCCCACCACCCGGATTTACTTTCGGCCGCCCCATTCCACCTACCCATAACCAACCGGTTCCCCCTCCATCCCCACCTTCTCCTCCCCGGCCCTCACCCATCACACCTTATCCGGTCACTTACTCCCGTCGTCACCGAACAACCACCACAACTCAACCCACACCTCATCCCCCACCACCGGCCCACTTTCAGCCCTCTCCTGGCCCGTCCATCAACCAAGCCCCACCCATCACCCCAACACCGTCGACCTCTATCCCTCACCCTACGGGCCCTAGACCTAACCCGACTCACCATATGGCTACCCGGTCGAAAACCGGCAGCCTCAAAACCCCCTATACCCGACACTACATACCACTACCATATCACCTATACCCAAGACTTATACCCAGGCCCTTGCCGACCCGAATTGGTCGCGCGCCATGCAGGCTGAGTTTACTGCGTTACAGGAAAATGGGACTTGGGATTTGGTCCCACGACCGGTTGATAGACCGGTCATTAGATGTATGTGGTTATTTCGGCATAAGTTTAAATCCGACGGCACCTTAGAATGCTATAAGGCCCGTTTAGTTGTTAATGGAAAATCCCAGACCGTTGGGATTGACTGTAAAACCAACAACCAACAACCAAGCCCAGTAAATCCCACAAATAGCAAAACTATTGGTAGGGTCTGGGGAGGGTGAGATGTAGGCAATTGAGGATAAAGGTAAAAGAAAAAAGATAGGAGTAAAAAAGCTTCGGTTGAGACACAATACAGAGAAACACACACACGGAGAGGGAGAGGGAGAGGGAGAGGGACCTCTCTTCCAAGTTTAGTAAGCACACCGGGAAAACCCCAGGTTTCCTGTTTGATGATTAGTGAAGTCTTTATAACTAACATGATGGCTGAGTACCACTTCCACCCACTTATCATCATGTTCTCATTCTCAGTTTATCATCAAAATGAGATTCATAAGGTTCTTATTGTCTGCTAAGAAACACAACCGTCCGATGGCCAAACCCATCACACCAGCTCATCCTTCGGCCAAACCCACCACACCAGCTCCCCCAACCACACCTCCTCCTACTACTGATCAGCCTCCGGTGCCCAAAAGGGTGCCGGAGAAGATACAAAATGTGACTGAGTTATACAATAAAACTCAGTCGATTGTTATCGTTAATGAGGATAACTTTGACACCTCTGTCCGGATAGGTCAAGCGATCGAAGGGTTGAAAAATATCTGGGCCGCCTCCAACCACCATGTGGGTACGTATATATTATTATCATTATTATTATTATTATTATTATTATTATTATTATTATTATTATTATATGTATCTAGCTATTCAAAGTTATTAAATCTATGGTGATCAATACTTACTTGTGTTTGATATATTATATAGGATCCAATGAGGTTAACACCAAAGGAACTGTCAGCAACCTTAAGATCCTCAAAGATGGCAAAGCCAAGTGCGCCTAGGGCTTTGATCCATCAACAATGGCATCAAACAAATGGCTTAGGGGAGACGATTGCAACGGGGTGTTCGACAGGGTTGTATACTACACCCCTAGGTGCACTTATGATATCTTAGGTCTCTTCCTCCAAGAAGCCAAACAAGTGCTAACCAAGGGTGGTCAGATCCATCTATTTGACCGCCCTTATAGCCCTAAGGGACCTCCTCACCATACATGGCAACTTGAAAAACTTGTCCTTGAGAAGGGCTTCGTGTGCAAGGAGCTCTCCCTCTCATAGGGGGTGACAAGGGAGGAAACCCTTACTCAGTTTTCGTCTTTGATTAGCTTCCTCCTCGCTGCCGCCGCTAGCTCCCTGCTGTCATATATATGATCATTTGTTTTAGTATGTAATTTGGGTGTTAGTTATTATAGTATCTAGCTAGCTCTTTCTCTTTTGTTTAGTTTTTTTTCTTTTTCTTTCTATTATTATGGTAGTAAGCTAGCTCACTGCACCCAGGCTTTTGTTATATATATATTATTAATATTAACTATGAAACTCGGATAGGAAAAAGTAAAGTGGGGAGTTGTAGTAGTTTCTCAATATTGTTGTTGGTTGGTATATAACTGAAGGGATATGGTATCAAAACAACATAAATACCATATCATCGCCCAACTAAAACAGGCATCGCCTGGCGTCCACCCGCCCGTTTTATGTCAGCGGAACGTCCAGCGTCCACCCGCCCGTTTTACGTCAGCGGTACACCTGGCGTCCTACCGACGCCAGACGCAAGCTCATTCGCCCGTTTTACGTCGGCGAGCCCAACACGCTTCAAAGCTTCCTAAGCAAGCCAGATGAAGCTTCATAAGCACGACTAGAAGATACCTGCTGGGGCAGCCTTAGGACTTACATCCCTGCCCCAGGCAACTATTCCTGACGCAACAGGCTGCCCGTCAGAGTTCTTCTCCAATTATAGACTACTCCTAGTCTAACATGCAGAAAGGACGATGACGTGGCAACATCCTAACCAAGATATCTTTCTGACACCAGGCTTTCTTAACCTGTCTCGAGTTTCAAGAAAAATGATGATTACCCACCACCCTCGTTCTGCCAGTAGGCGGACGCCACGTGTCCGCCGCCCACCGGCGTCCACTCAGCGGACGCCACATGTACTATCGTCAGGACGGTAACATCCTCCTTTGCACTTTATATATATATATATATATATATATATATATAACAAAAGCCTGGGTGCAGTGAGCTAGCTTACTACCATAATAATAGAAAGAAAAAAGAAAAAAAAAACTAAACAAAAGAGAGAGCGAGCTAGCTAGATACTGTAATAACTAACACCCAAATTACATACTAAAACAAATGATCATATATATGACAGCAGGGAGCTAGCGGCGGCGACGAGGAGGAAGCTGATCAAAGACGAAAACTGAGTAAGGGTTTCCTCCCTTGTCACCCCCCCATGGGAGGGAAAGCTCCTTGCACACCAAGCCCTTCTCAAGGGCAAGTTTTTCAAGTGGCCATGTATGGTGAGGAGGTCCCTTAGAGTTGTAAGGGCGGTCAAATAGATGGATATGACCACCCTTGGTTAGCACTTGTTTGGCTTCTTGGAGGAAGAGACCTAAGATATCATAAGTGCACCAAGGGGTGTAGTATACAACCCTGTCAAACACCCCGTTGCAATCGTCTCCCCTAAGCCATTTGTTTGATGCCATTGTTGATGGATCAAAGCCATAGGCGCACTTGGCTTTGCCATCTTTGAGGATCTTAAGGTTGCTGGCAGCTCCTTTGGTGTTAACCTCATTGGATCCTATATAATATATCAAATACAAGTAAGTATTGATCATCATAGATTTAATAACTTTGAATAGCTAGATACATATAATAATAATAATAATAATAATAATAATAATAATAATAATAATAATAATAATAATAATAATAATAATAATAATTACGTACCCACATGGTGGTTGGAGGCGACCCAGATATTTTCGAACCTTGCGATCGCTTGACCTATCCGGACAGAGGTGTCAAAGTTATCCTCATTAACGATAACAATCGACTGAGTTTTATTGTATAACTCAGTCACATTTTGTATCTTCTCCGGCACCCTTTTGGGCACCATAGGCTGATCAGTAGTAGGAGGAGGTGTAGTTGGGGGAGATGTGGTGGGTTTGGCCGAAGGATGAGCTGGTATGGTGGGTTTGGCCATCGGATGGTTGTGTTTCTTAGCAGACAATAATAACCTTGTGAATCTCATTTTGATGATAAACTGAGAATGAGAAGAAGATGATGATAAGTGGGTGGAAGTGGTACTCAACCATCATGTTAGTTATAAAGACTTCACTTATCATCAAATAGGAAACCGGGGGTTTTCCCGGCGTGCTTACTAAACTCGAAAAATCTCTCACTCTCTGTCTGTTCGTCTCTCTGTATTGTATCTCAACCGAAGCTTTTTTACTCCTATCTTTTTTCTTTTACCTTTATCCTCATCTCTCACTCTCTCTCTATATACACACACATCTCTCACTCTAAACTTCATATCAATTTTTTTATATATGAAATGTACCCCACAATTTTAATTATTTATATATTCCATCCTGATTTGAACCATAGCTTAGGTTTAAAAAATAATCTATTATATATATAGGTTAAGAGTTGTGTAGAAAGTAGTGTTTTCCTAAGAAGTGTAGGAAGCCACACATTAATGACATGTGGCATTCTTAATATTAATAGAAAAGGGTATATTGGTAATTAACAAATTGGATTGGGTCTTTTTAATAATAAAACAATTTAAAATTATTAACTAGATAATTATGAAATATATATCAGTTATCAATTTTCCTTTTTTGTGCAATTGAATATTAATTTACATATCATCATCTTCATCATCATAATTCTCACAATTTCATCATATCGACATCTTTATTTCTATTCACATTCACATGATGCCTTATTCCATATCCAGTTTATTATGGATCTAATTTCATCTGCAGTTTATAACTAGGTGATTTTCATGGGAACAACTATGATGAATTTAATACACAATTTATGAATACAAAACACTACAACATCAACTGTCAGACATTAAAACACACCAATATGAAACTTATGAACATAAAACACAACATCTTCAACTATTTCTAAATATACTAACATACAACGAATGATATAAAACACTACACCAGCATATAACAACCATTCAAACACACCAACATACAACTTTTGAATATAAAACACCAAATCATCACCTAAAAACCATAAAAATGTTAAAACATTTGACAGTTGTGATAAAACACTATGCGAAGAAATAACACCAGTAAAACACTATACGAAGAAATAAACAATGATAAAACACCATGCGAAGAAATAAACACGGGTACGTAAACCTTACACATAAAGTACATGATAAACATCTTCTGATCGTTGTAAGTTCATATAAAAACATTACAAAATCGAATTGATCCTTGATTGGCATTGATTATTGTTTCGGATTTGAAGAGGAGACGAATAAATAATCTAGTGTTTTAGACTTCATCCATTTACCTATAAATTAAAAAACACCAATAAACTTTAAAAGATTGTCGATTGAATCAAGAAGGAAGATGATTTGAAGGAGGAGGGTTTCTAGAAGAGGGTTTGAAAGATGAAATTAGTGTGAATGTGTCAGGTGTTGTGCAAACATTTTTTATTTGATTCCTTTAAAAACACAAGTGACTTTACAATAATACCCCTCCATGTTTTAATTAACTAATGATTATAAAACACTAATTACATAAATGCCACTCATTTAATCCACACCATTAAAAATCTAATCCAAGGGATGTAAACACTTCTTAGACTTCTTAGGAAAACACTACTTTCTACACGAACCCCACCATATATATATATATATGTGTATGTATATGTATGTATATGTATGTACTCTTTACTTACTACACTCTTGACATTTATCAGTTTCGTAGCAAAAAAAATAAAATAAAAAAATAATAAACTAATAACCAAATAATATAATGTCGTTTTCTAATTACATCCAGTGAATAATATGAATTCCCTTGATAGAACATTTTTATTTTAATTGACCTTTATTATTCCTATATATCAAATAACGTTATTAGTCTTATATATGTTTTGTAATATCTTCTTTTCTTAAAAAACAAAAAAATGTACTCTCTTTTTTCTATATTTATAACCTAGCTTTTATAACTTTTTTTTCTTTATTTACTTACTTACTTACTGTTGCTAGATTTTTTACACACATACATTGTTTAATAAACACTTCAATGAGGAGTGTTTCAAGGAAAAAAACAAAAACAAAATGTACAATATAAAATACATGAGAATAAAAAATGAAAGCAGGGGGTGTTACGTTCACTTCATTCATGATTTCACCTTAAAAGTTTTAAGTATATATTAAAATTGAAAGCAACTATAAGGATGTATAAGGATATATTGAAAACGCTTGTTATAGTGAAAACTCTGGAAACTCCAACTCCCTGAGATTTTTTTATATGAAAATTTTAGGGTATGTAATATACATGATTTTAAGCATTTTGAGCCAAAAAAATCAAAAAAACGCCGAACATTTTTTTTTTAAAAAAATAAATAAGTTTTCGGGTAACACATTGTTAACACATGTTAATTTCGCTTAACATGTGTTACCCGAAAACTTATATTTTTTTTTTTAAAAAAGTGCTCGACGCTTTTTTGATTTTTTTTGGCTCAAAATGCTTAAAATCATGTATATTACATGCCCTAAAATTTTCAGGCCCTAAAAAGCTCGGAAAGTCAGAGTTTCCAGAGTTTTCACTATAACAAGGGTTTTCTCTGGATCCTAACCCCTATAAGGATCATACATATACTAAAAGATATGAGTCAACTTTAATGGAAAAAGACATCCAGGGCTTGGAGACAAAAAGAAGCATAACAAAAGGATTGCATAAAACTCAACCCTTATACTATATGGTGTGGATTCGGGGAGGTGGGTCGGGGTGTTGATTTGGCTTCGGCCTCGAAGAGCTACCCCCCCCCCCCCCCCCCCCCCCGCGATATTTTTCTGGGGAACTCAGGGATTTATCATCCAATGCACCGAATGATATGATTGGCCTTTTTTTTTAAATCAAACTTTATGTAATAAAAAAAAAATGAAGGGGGATTGGGGAATACCATTTCCAAACTTTGGGGGATGAAAAGGGAAAAATGAGGTGGCGCTGATGTGACACTTGGGGGAGTTGGGAAAAATGTATACCACACCATATAGTCTTAGAACCTAAAATAACACACACACACACATATTAGCCGAAATATAAGCATTAGATTATGCTCTTCATTTATTTGTAATTATTTGTATTTATTTGTGATTGATAGTTGCCTTAATTAGTGCTAGGGTTAAGTCCTATATATAGGGACTCTTTGTAATCTGTTTTGGTCATTCAGAAATATACAAACCATAACAACTTTCATGGTATTAGAGCCCTAAGCTCTTTACCTTCTGTTTTCGTTTTTTTCTGCTGTTTCGACAGTCGCAACCCTAGCCATCTCAAGCCATGGCTACTGATGACAGGAAGGAAGACTCCGAGTCTTCTGGATCCGATAAACCTCTCAAATACCTGCACCCGGCCTACTCGGTCACCAACGTGCAGTAAAAAATACGCACCCTTGATGGCGTCGAGGTTACGTATACTTCTTGGGTTAAACTATTCCGTCTCCACGCTGTGGCCTATCAAGTTACTGACCACATCGATGGGACCGAACCCCCACCAGAGACATCGGCCGAGTACAAATCCTGGAACGAAATTGATGCTCTCGTTCTCCAATGGATTGTAAGTACCGTCTCTGACAATCTTTTACCCCAAGTTCTTGAAGGTGGACCCACGGCTCGTGATGCTTGTGTTAAACTCGAAAAGCATTATCTAAGCAACAAGAAAGCCAGGGCAGGGGCCCTTGAAACTCAGTTCTGCAACATGACATTATCTGCTTGCTCGTCTTTGAACGACTATTGTTAGCGCCTCAAGGATCTGGCGAATCAACCGGAAGACGTGGATCATCCCGTAACTGAAGATCGGTTGGTACTTCAACTTGTTCGTGGGTTACCTGCAGAGTATGATACAACCGCTGCTCTCATCAACGCCAATAATGCAGGTTGGGATCTTGCTAAAAGTATGCTGGAGGATGAACGAATCAGACAAGAAGCCCGTCAAAAGGCCACACAATCGGTTCATGTTGCCACCACTCCAAACCACCCATCCCACTCACAACAACAACCGCACCCTAACCATCCTAGCCAACCCGGTTCCATTAACCCACCATCCCAACAGCCCTACTATAACCGCACCAATCGGGGCCGGGGCCGCGGAAACCGTGGACGTGGAACTGGCCGCGGACCCACTTCTTCCCCACAAACTTGGCCTCCTAGCAACCCAACCTACGCCCAATGGGCTTGGTGGAATACTCCACCTTGCCCCTACCCAACCCAACCCGCTTTCCAGCCCACTACACCATACAATCAACCTGCTGCCCAAAACCAATCAGCCAACTATTCTCCTGCACCTCAGCCAAACCCAACCCAACCTACTGCAGGCTACGGCCCACCAACCTACCCTTCAGCCCCTTATCAACCACAGGCCCACTTCAGCCCCAATCCGTCTACGGGTTATAATCCCATGTGTCCATCAGATCTCAGTGCAGCCTTCTCCTCGATGCAGCTTCAATATGACCCAAACTCTATCATGGACACAGGTGCATCTTCACACTCCACAGATGAACAAGGTACGATCAAAATTCCCGACTCTTTTCCTATTTACAGTAATATTATGGTCGGCAATGGCGCGTCCCTGCCTGTTCAAGGGTCTGGAACGGGCTATTTAACCTTACCTAACCACACATACATCCTACCCAGACTCCTTTACTGCCCTCAAATCATTAAAAAGTTAATATCTGTTAGACGATTTACACGTGATAACAGTGTATCCATTGAATTTGACCCCTTTGGTTTTTCTTTGAAGGACCTTCGAACTGGGCGTCTTCTTCCCCGCCACAATAGCACCGGGGATCTCTATCCAGTCACACCACCAGAACTACCACCTCAGGCAGCCTTTATCACCTCAACATCTCTTCCATGGCACGATCGTTTGGGGCACCCCGGCGCTCAAGTCTTGGAAGTTCTTAGTCGTCGTTTTAATTTTAATTTTTCATGTAATAAGAACATATCATCTAGTATTTGTCATTCTTGTCAAATTTCCAATAACAAACGTTTACCTTTTCATGCTTCCAATTCATATACTTTTGCACCATTTGATATCATTCATTGTGACCTTTAGACCTCACCTGTGTTAAATAAATCTGGGTATAAATATTACATGGTTTTGATTGATAACTTTTCACACTTTACTTGGGTCCACCCTCTAAAATATAAATCTGAAACTTTTCCAACATTCGTCAAATTTCACCGCCTAATTGCCACACAATTCAACAGACAAATCAAAACCTTTCAGTGCGACCTCGATGGTGAATTTGACAACACTGCCTTTAAAACCTTTGCAACCCAGCACGGCCTGTTGTTTCGTTTCTCATGTCCCCAAACTTCTTCCCAAAACGGCCGTGCCGAACGCATGATTCGTCGTCTCAACGACATCATACGCGCTCTCCTTATCCACTCACACCTTCCACCAAGCTTTTGGGTCGAGGCGCTTCACACAGCTGTTTACCTACACAACATTTTTCCGTAAAAAAGACTTAATTTTTTTACACCCACCTTTGCTCTCTACCTTCGTCACCCTACTTATGACCACCTTCGGGTATTCGGATGCGCCTGCTATCCAAACGCTTCTGCCACTCAACCACACAAACTACACCCGAGATCCACCAGGTGCATTTTCCTCGGTTACCCACCTGACTTTCGGGGGTACCGGTGCTTTGACCCCACCACAGGGAAAGTCTCAATTTCCCGGCACGTTACCTTTGATGAAACCGTTTTCCCCTATACCATACCCACCCCCACCACATCCTACCAATTTCTAGATGACACCACCCCACCCGGTTTCACCTTTAGCCCACCCGTAGCCCCCACCTACCAAACACCACCACCTATGACCACCCCACCGCCCCATACTACATCACCTTTCCCTTACACCTACACTCGCCGCCCTCGCCCACCACAACACCATCCAGCTCAACCATCGGCCCAATCACATCCCACACCACATACAACCCAAACTCACCCGCCCATTATACAACCCGTCAACCCAGACCATCCTTCCGGCCTAAACCCACCACTAAGTCCTCCGGTCTCTCAGCCATCTACGGCTGTTCCTCAGCCTACGACCGTATCCCAGCCAACTACCAACTCTCGACCGTCCCATCCGATGGCTACCAGGTCCAAAACAGGTAGCCTCAACCCCCCCCCCCCCCCCCCCCCCCCCCTTATTCTCTTCACACTACTACCATCTCCCATGTCCCAAAGACCTATAACAAGGCCTTCACCGACCCGAACTGGCTGCGCGCCATGCAAGCTGAATATTCTGCTTTACAGAAAAATGAGACGTGGGATTTGGTTCCACGACCGGCTGATAGACCGGTGATCAGGTGCATGTGGCTATATCGCCACAAGTTTAAATCGGCTGGTACATTAGAGAGATATAAGGCGCGACTCGTTGTTAATGGGAAGTCGCAAACTGTGGGCATTGATTGTGATGATACGTTTAGCCCCGTGGTGAAACCTGCCACGATTCGCACAGTATTGTCTCTCGCAGTATCCAAAGGTTGGCCTATTCATCAGTTGGATGTCAAGAACGCCTTTTTACATGGTCACCTAAACGAGACGGTCTTCATGCACCAACCGTCTGGTTTCATTGACAAACGTTTTCCAGGCTTTGTTTGCAGGTTAAAGAAATCATTATATGGACTTAAACAGGCTCCACGCGCTTGGTATACACGTTTGCAAACTATATATTATCGCACGGGTTTAAAAGTAGTGCGTGTGACGATTCACTGTTCATATACAGTTCCGGCCATGAGATCACATATCTTTTACTATATGTGGATGATATTGTCCTCACAGCTTCTTCTGACAAGCTTTTACATGACATTATTCAGACACTCTCTCGAGAGTTCGCCATGTCTGATCTTGGTAGGCTGCATCATTTTTTGGGGATCAAGGTAATAACTCATCTGGCTACTGGTCTGTTTTTGGACCAAACTCAGTATGCCAAAGATATAATTAACCGGGCCAATATGACAGCATGTAAACCTTGTGCCACTCCTGTTGATCTGTCTTCCAAATTAAGTGCAACTGATGGCCCTTTATTTCATGACCCCACTCTGTACCGAAGCCTTGCGGGAGCCCTTCAGTATCTCACTTTCACCCGGCCGGACATCTCCTACGCCGTACAGCAGGTCTGCTTGTTTATGCATGAACCTCATGATCCCCACTATGCCTTTATGAAGCGAATCATTCGTTACATTCAGGGTACCCTAAACTATGGCATTCACATGGTGAAGTGGCTACAAATTCCTTGGTTGCATATTCGGACGCTGACTGGGGTGGGTGTCCAGATTCTCGAAGATCTACAAGTGGATATTGTGTTTTTCTTGGAAATAATTTAATCTCATGGTCGTCTAAATGCCAGCCTACAGTCTCACGTTCTAGTGCAGAGGCTGAATACCGCGGAGTTGCGAATGCAGTGGCTGAAGTTACTTGGATTCATAATCTCCTGCTCGAGCTGCGTGTCCCCCTTCTCCAGGCTTCGGTCGTTTTCTGTGACAACATTTCTGCAGTATATTTGTCTGATAACCCCGTGCAACATCAGCGCACCAAACATATCGAAATTGATATACATTTCGTTCGCGAAAAGGTGCGCCTAGGACATGTTCGTGTACTCCATGTTCCTGCTCCATATCAATATGCTGATATCTTTACGAAGGGCCTATCTCGTCAACTCTTTCAGACATTCAGATCCAGTTTGCCCGATGACCGCTCAAACTGCGGGGGAGTATTTGCCGAGAATTAAGCATTAGATTATGCTCTCCATTTATTTGTAATTATTTGTATTTATTTGTGATTGATAGTTGCCTTAATTAGTGCTAGGGTTAAGTCCTATATATAGGGACTCTTTGTAATCTGTTTTGGTCATTCAGAAATATACAAACCATAGCAACTTTCAACACACACACACACACACACACACACACACATATATATATATATATATATATATATATATATATATATATATATATATATATATATATATATATATATATATATATATATGAGTCAACTTTATTTATTGGGAAAAGACATCCATGGCTGGGAGACAAAAAGAAGCATAACAAAATGATTGTATCAGATTAAACTCAACCCCTACTACCTAAAATGACAAAGCTGAAAAAAGAAAATTTTGTTTGTGGTGTGAAGGATAGTGTTGTGTTGTGTGAAGGATTGTATCGGTTCGTAACTAAAGGTTTTTTTTCTTTGACTTTAACTCAACTCAACATAGACACATCGCTCACTCTAAACTTCATATCAACTTTTTTATTTATTTTTTATATATGACATGTACCCCACAGTTTTAATTATTATTTTATTCTATCCTGATTTGAACCATCGGTTACGTTTAAAAAATAATCTATTATGAATCTATTATCTATTTTATATATATATATATATATATATATATATATGCACTCTTTACTAATTACTACTCTTGATATTTATCAGTTTCGTAGGAAAAAAATAACTAAATAATATAATGTCGTTTTCTAATTACATCCAATGAAGAATATGAATTCCCTTGATAGAACAATATTCTTTCAATTGACATTTAGTATTCCTATATATCTAATAACGTTATTAGTCTTATATGTAATATTTTATGTTTTGTTATATCTTCTTTTCTTAAAAACACAAAAAATCTAATCACTTTTTTTCTATATTAACCTAACTTTTTTTCTTTCTTTATGTATTTACTAGCTTACATACTGTTAGGGCTGCAAACGAACCGAACGAACACGAACAAGACCTTGTTCGTGTTCGTTTGTTAAGAAAACACTCATGTTCGTTTGTTAATTTTGTTCATGAACGCATACGAACACAAACGAACATTAATGAACACAACAAGTGTTCATGAACCCAAATGAAGACAAAGAAGTGTTCATGAACGGAAACAAACACAAACGGACATTAGCTAGATCCACCCAAAATATAACCTAATTGTCCAAACATACTTAGTACTGGAGAAAGGCATTGGGGGTGGATCCGTGGATGGCAGAGGGCATTGGAGGTGGAGGGCATCAATGCTGGAACGTGGAAACATATAACGAGTTTAGATACAAAAAGTAGGTTTATTGATATCATATAGTCATATATTTAACTCATATATATTATTGATTGGGTAAAATAAACAAAAATAAATTAGTATAAAAAAGTATAAAAATTAAAAACCTTAATAAACTATCAAACACAAAACGCTGACCTGGTAGTTGATTGCCTCTAAAAAAGCTTAAAACTTTGATGGTTTTTTCTTGCCTGAAATAAGACGGCTCCTCAAAGCAGAAGTCAGACTAAAGTTGGATTCCTTTTTATGCAATTAGCTTTTTAGACAACTTATAAACAATATTCGAGTATGTTATGAATTGATTTCTATGCAATCTGTGATCGATGATCACTTTAATGATTTGAAAACCTTGAAGAGTATAAAAGTTCAAATGTTTTTCCTAATGTAGGAATCTGAACGCGAGTCACAGAAAAAATGGAATCCTGTGGTGGAAATAAACTACCGTGGAGGAATATACGTGGGGCGGTGCCAGGGCGGTCTTCCTGAAGGAAAGGTGCATACATTAATCCATATATCCGTAAAAGCTATTTTCTTTTTCCATTTTGTAGGGAGATGATTAAGAAATATGTTTCACAGGGTCGTTTGTCACTGAGTGATGGAAGCATGTATGATGGGTTATGGCGTTACGGTAAAAGATCAGGAATGGGTACTTTCTGCTTCAGCAATGGGGATGTTTTTCGTGGGTCATGGAGAGATGATGTCATGCATGGGAAGGTAAGAATATAATTATATGATTTAGGCTTTTGTTTTCAGAAAATTTGAGTGGTTAGTTAGTATATTTTCTATTATTGTTATTATTATGTAGGGATGGTTTTACTTTCGCACGGGAGATAGGTGGTTTGTAAATTTTTGGAAGGGAAAGGCAAACGGAGAAGGGCGTTTTTATTCAAAAAACGGTGATATATTTTTTGGCCGTTTTAAAAATGGATGGCGAGACGGGCAATTTCTGTGCATTGATGTCAGCGGATCAAGGTTTGATACATTCATTCACTTAGTTTTATTGTTGCCGTGCATTTTCAATCCTTTTTGAGAATTGAATTAAATTTTACTACATATTCGACTTCTCCATACGCTTGGCTAAAAATGTAAAAATTGTTGGCGAAAATCTACCAGTTTTGACGTATTCCACAAGGGTGTCCAAAAACTGTTAAAACCAACTGAACCGCCCAAACCAACGAAAGTTGGTCTGTTTAGCCAGTTTGAGACATAAATACTTGACGTTTGGTTAACAATTTGGAATTTGGGACATGTCGTGTGAACCAAACCGTTCTTTTTTACTTCATTCTTGGAATATGCAATTATATGTATCTATTATATTCATGTACTATCTTAAACAATGTTGTAAAAATCGGCCTAGGCGCTAGTCGGACATAAATATAGGAATAAGCCCCTAGTCGGAATTCTAGGCATTTTTGCCGTTAGGCGGGCCTAGGCGGTGTTTTTTTTTTAATTTCTAAGTATTTCTTAGTATTATGTGTATATATCTAAGTATTTCTAAGTATTATGTGTCTTAACATATTTTCAAAAAACACCTAAATTTGTGTGTGTGTGTGTATAAAATACGTATAAAAATACCAAAACGCCTAATTTCGCCTAATACCGACAAGTCACTATGCTAGACCTCACCGCCCACCTAGCGCCTAGTGCCTTCTTCAACATTGATCTTAAATCATTTTAAAAATTCCATTACAAGCTTAACAGTTTTACAAATGAATATAAAAACCTGATTCAAATAGGCAAAACGGAACCTTCTAAATGCCAAAACCTGCCAGTTCTGTTTGTTGTTTTCCGAAACCATAGTTAGCGGTTTGTCTCAAAAGTTCGTCAAAACCATCCGATCCGGACCGTGAACACCCTTAACCTTAACCCTAAGGTTGTGAGACCTTGAAAGAAATGAAGTTAAATAAGTTTTAAGATAGACAACAAAAGTTTGATGTTTCATATTTTCATGTTATTTAATGGTTTGCAGGTATGTTGAGACTTGGGATGAAGGCATTCTAGTAAGCCGTAAGCAGTTGGAGTCTAATGATAATGATGCTTAAATCTTTTTAATTACATCATTATTTTGGCTGTACATTATATTGAAATTTTGACTTATTATGCATGTATATATATGATGTATTATCACTTAACCCTGCCCTGATAAATAACCAACAGTACTTTTATTATTCCAAGTTATTCTTTAGAATCCTTCTTTTATACGAATTGGCCACCACTTTGCTTGCCATTCGTGACCAACGTATAAGATAGGGGTTTGCTTGGGGTCTTCGGTTTGGTTAGTTCAGTTATTATGTATAACTCGGTTAATTTGGGTATATGCTAACCGTAGTATGAAAGTCAAATCAAATATATCCAGACAAAAAAGGTCAAATTAACTAGCCATGATCAAATGAATGTGATTGTCATATGACTTATCAATGCAGGTATCAAAGAACGTCAAACCGTTGTGGTTCGGTTATAAAAGCAAAGCATTGTTAAATTAAGTTATCAATATGTCAAGTTTATTGTTAAGGGTGTTTAATTGTAATTAGTATTATCTATATATAGGGCTTTTGTAATCTCTTTTGGATCAATAATACAATTCAAAGGTTTGATTTGGTATGAGGCCAAATCAAATCAATTATACAATTCCAAAAATTCTTGGCTGCACCCTAACAACACCCTACACGGCCATCTTTTTTCTTAGCCGGCCAACATATCAATGGTTGCTCTTTTCAACACAAGAGAAAACCATACATAACACTCATAGGTTGCCTTTTCCCTCAAACCAACAACCTATGGCCATTGGCGGTCAATGATTAAACTGTTTCTCACATCCCACAACTTGTTCGGTTATATTGATGGCTCCATTCCCTATCCAGAACCAAAGGACCGAGGCTGCTGTTACCGATCATCCAAGTTATACTCCATGAATCACGAACCGTCTGAATGCTCATCACATCCACAGTCTCTGAAGAATCCTTTCAACACATTCAAGGTCGCACTTCTTGTGAGGTATGGCTCTCCCTAGAACGAGTCTATGCACCAGTAAAAGCCTCACACAAATTTACTGTTAAAAGTCAACTACTTTTAATCACCATGAAAGGTGATGCTAAACCTGCTGAATACCTAAGTCGGGCTCTAGAATATGCAACAACTTTAGCAGATATTGATGAACCCATGCAAGACAAGGATCTTGTTATGCTCACCCTCGCGGGTCTTCATGATGAGTACACCAGTCTTAAGGCCAATCTTCTAACACATTCACCACCGTTAGTTTTAGTGAACTCCATGGTCTCCTAAGTGACCATGACTATACGATAGCACAAATTTTACACTATGCAGTGTCCAACACCAGCCCTCAAGCCTTTTATGCCACTGCCCAACCCTCTTCTGCTATGTTCCAGCCCTTTCAGCCACCACTAACCCACCCAACATTGTTGCCCTTTAGAATCGTATCTCCAAAATCTTCAACTCATGGCTACCCAGATTCAAAATCAGATGGCATATAAGATTAACACAACAACTTCCTCTCATCCTCTGGCCTATTTTGCCACTCCGACTTCTAACAGTATCCTGGGGAAACCGTGGATACTGTGGGTCACGTGACAGCTCACGGTCAAACAATCATGGTCAAGACAATGATGGCACATGCCAATTCTCTTGGGCTTCCACTCAAACCACAGTTTATGGTCACTGCAACCACCGTGGCATCGGACATCTCCCATCTCAGTGTCCAAATCAATCAAGTCAGACTCGTATGCAGCCATAAGCCAACTATGCAACTCATTTAGATGCTGATTCTCAGTCAGGCTTCACTTAGCTTCCTGATAAGGCAGCTAATGATCATGGCATTCCAGATGTAAGCTAGTCTAGACAATTATGAGGCATACTATGGTAACGACTCTCTCCTTGTTGGTATCGGTTAATCTTTACCTATTTTAAATAGTGGCTCCACTAAAATTTACTCACCTAGTAAAACCCTTGCCCTTTCTAATATCCTTCATGTCCCTGAACCTCAAAAGAACCTTTTATTTGTTCAAAAATATTGTGTTGATAACAATGTTTAATTTGAATTCCATTCTTCTTATTTTGTTGTGAAGGACGAGTCTACACATAATATCCTCCTCACGGGTCCAAGTGAAAAGGGCTTATATTCCATCCGTCTTCCTCAACTCAGGTCTTTTCCAAAGGTAGCCTTTTGCCACAAAAGTGTCTTCCAACACTTGGCATCAACGTCTAGGCCATCCTCATGCTCAAGTTTTTCGTTTTGTTATTTCACATTGTTCTTTACCTATTTTAGATAAACTATCTACTGATTTGCGTACTTCTTGTCAAATGGGCAAGTCTTCTAAGTTATCTTTATCAAACTCAACTTTTCATAGCAAACATTTCTAGAATCTTGTTTATGTGATGTTTGGGGCCCTGCCCCTACTTTATCTAGTGATGGTTGCTTTTTGCTTTGTGTTGATCACCACTCTAGGTACATGTGGTTTTACCCACTAATTCACAAATCCGATGTTTACCCCATTTTAACAAACTTTATTAATATGGTTGAAAGACAATTTAACACCAAATTAAAAATCATCCAATTTGACTAGGGAGGAAAGTTTCGTACCCTTGCTTCCTACTGTCACAACCTTGGCATAATTCACCAACATTCTTGTCCCCACACAAGTGAACAAAATGGGATTGTAGAATGTTGTCATCGACACGTTGTGGAAACAAGACTTACTCTCTTAGTACAGTCCAGTCTTCCTCAACGTTTCTGGCAATTTGCTTTTGAAACCGTCGTTTATTTGACTAATCAGCTTCCTTCTCGTGTCTCATCCAACAAGTCTCCCTTTCCATCTACCGAACCACCCTCCTCACACACCAACACACCATACATCTCTGTTTTTCCAAACCCACTACCATGTTTTCCCACTGAACCACCCTGCTCCCGTCCACCTTCGTTTACCACTACGAACCAAACCCATCCTACCACTACCAAAATGCCAAACCCGTCCTACCACTACCAAAATGCCTATAAACCGGGTTATTATGTTGTTTTCGAAAATTGTAGTTGGCTATTCGTCTCAAAACAATACAGACCATGAACAGCCCCTAGTGTTGTAATTTTACCTCTTATGAAAGTGTCCTTGCATGCCCTAAGCAAGTCTAAAGATAGCGATGCTTAAATCTTTTTTACTTATATAACTATTTTGGTTGGTACATTACATTGGAATTTTACCTCTTGTGCTACATGATACACCAACACTTGCAGTTAACACTGATATATAACCGGCAGCAGTTTTATTATTTCAAATTTATTTTAGAATCTATTATATACGCGAATCAGCCACCGCTAGATCGGTAGCCACTCGTGACTAAGGTATCAAAGGATGTCAAACCGTTATGGTTTGGTTATTACAAAAAAAAAAAGCATAACCAAACCATAACCGTCTTCGTTTGTAAGTGAACCATAAAGAAGACAAGAGATACAAAAGGTTCATAACTTAAACCATTTTCATCTTTGGGTCATAATTAGTCGCGCAACAGGTGTATATACACACATACTAGAAAAAGGATCCAAAAGCAGAAAGACAACATTTGCAGGTACCAAACATACATTGTAGCGGCAGTCCAACCCTTCACAACCATGTAACTGAAATCATGGAATTCGCAACACCGGATTCTTCAAATGTTTTCTTGCTGTCGTAGTCCAAGTCTTTCACAGCTCCTGGAATGGCATGAGTCAACCGAAATGGCTTCTCATCGCCACAGTTTGCAGCACAGAATGACCACAGCAACTGAAAACACAAAATCAAAATAATATTTGAGCTAAAAAACGAAACGGGTCAGAAGTTATCCAAAGTGTACCTTAAGGATGCATTTATGTAAAGATTAAACTACTGTTTGTAATTGCGTTGAACACGTAAAACGCATATAGAAGAAAAACAATTGAACAACTGTTTTAGCATTTTAACCTGTCGAGCACAAGCTGCGGTTTACCTGGTCCCACCGTTATGATCACAAAATTAAGTGGTACCCGGCCGCCTATTTTTTTCACCTCAACTAAAGTTCTATTTTACCTGAATTGGATCAGAGCGAAAAAAATTCCTTTGAACCCTTCGTCCGTCTGGAAGGCGGACCCCGACCCTACAAACCAAGCTCCCGCCAGCTTTGGGCTCTTCAGGCAATGGTGGATAATCATGTTTTTCTTTCTTTGGGACCTCTTCACCAGCGCTCGAGTCTTTTAAAATCTCTTCACTGCCACCTTCCATTGTTTCCATTGATAACGCGCATGCCAGTTTCATTTCATCATCTTCTTCTTCATCATTTGTTTCATCTGCCGTCACAAGCCCTCATCAATTAAGTACTAAAAATTGTAAAAATAAATACATAAAAGAAATAAAACGTAATTGTTGGACCCTGGATTTTGGGAGGCAAGGAGTGAGAAGTCTCTTTTGGACGTTTTTGTGACAAGCTAAGATGATGATCCTTCGGGCTAGCGTCCAAAAATTGTAATAAATCCTATAATTGCAAAAATGGTAACCTATTATGTATAACTATTTATTAACAAGTAATAATCAACAAAATGATGTACCTCCAATAAACTTTCTGGTTGGATCATTCCACGCCATAAGCGCATTTTTTGACCCGTGATAGGGTCAATTACAAGTGTAACAGGAACCGAATCCAATTTGTAGTACGTAGTTATCTTGCTGCCCTCTTCAACGTCATCAAATACCTATATGTAACACAGTTTTTTAATTCATGTAATTATATTTTTCCATTTGACAACTAATTAATCATGAAAAGATTACAATTTTGGACAAAAAGTGTTTCGAGGCAACCCAATCCAGCATGTTTAGACAGGTGCCAACTCGTTTGACCCGTTAGCTCGTTACCCAATACACCCATTTCTCCACCTCTACATACTACATTATGTCATTACTACAACCGTACAACGCAAATTTTTAGTTAACAGAAACGAGTTAGGAAGATACGAACCTGCCAGAAGATGAAATTAGAGCTGATTGTTTGAGCAACAGCTTCATTGGCCCAAGTATCGCGGTTAAGCTGCATAATTATTATATAAAAGCAACATTTAGTGACAAACTGCAACTATGTTATGTGTTACATATGTTGTTCAAAGGTAAAGCAAAAAAGATATACCGTATGTGAGCTAAATTCCCTGGTAGATTGCACGTTCACTATGAGCCATCTGTCATGCTTGTTAGCAGCTTCCTTTGCCTGACAAGAAAATATGATATTTTTTTTCATGGAATGGATATATAATCGCCCGCAATTACAACAACAACAACAACCTTACCCAGTGAATCCCACGATTAGCAAAGCTAAGAGTAGGGTCTGGGGAGGGTGAGATGTAGGCAAACCTTACCCCTACCCTTACGAATAGAGAGGCTGCTTCCAGAGAGACCCTTGGCTCCACGACACACAGTCGATAAGCAAACAACACTTAAAAGTTTAAAAAAAAAAAACTACTAGCATTTAGAGACACATTGCAAGCGCCATGAAGAAAAACACGGTTATATATGATATTTTTTTCATGGAATGGATATATAATCGCCCGCAATTAAAAAAAAAAAAATCTATTTACACCTTATTCTTTATACAAACAAGATATCTGATGTTATGTGACAAAGGGATGTTTGGATGTGCGTTTAGAAAGTGATATGAGTGATATTAAACAATGAGGATCAATATAATGGATTGTAGAAAATAGTGTTTGGATGTGCTTCGGCTATTTGAAGTCGTAATAATTGAAAAATGAAACAAAAATTACAAGAATCACTAAGATTAAGCAAATATTACCTTTTCAAATGGTCCTTGGAACATCAAAGCAAAAGGCGGACGATACATTGAAGCAAGATTATCTCGAGAAGTTTGTGCAGCTGATGTACCTTGAACTGCTCCCCAGACTCCGGGTCGTTTTAATTCCTCATCAAAATTGCGAAAGGGAACCGTTGCACGAGGTTCATGTGAAGAAACGCCCAATCTTGATCCTCTAAAGATGTAATTTTAATGAAACAACATAATAAACAAGCTCAATAAGAAATTATTAACTCATGCGTAATCTATAAATATTCATTGGCATTGGTATCAAACTAGAAAATTTCTAACGTTCAAGAAGGTTCTGTCGTTCTGATACCAAAAGCGTATTTAAGTCGAGAAGTCGATCCCATGTTCTTAATACAAAAACTGTTAATAAAAATCCAAAAACCTACACAAGATGATTAGCAAACCAAATCTTGCTTCTTCGCTTAGTAACAAACCATAGTTGTCAAAGCGCCTAGGCGCAAGGCGCATAAAAAACGAGGGCTTTTTATAATTAGGCGCATAGTATAAAATACATTTTTTGGGGATTTAGATGTTTTAGGCTTGTTTAGGGCTACATTAGGATGTTTTAGGGTTGTTTAGGACTTGTTCATAACTCAGTTAGGATGTTTTGAAGGTTTAGGCAACTTTTAGCTGAATTTGGCCGGAAATAGTGCGCCTCAGTGCCTAGGCCGCCTCACAAGGCGCAGCGCACTTGGTGCGCCTGGTTGCACCTTGCGCCTAGGCGCGCTTTTGAGTTTCTATAACATTTTTTTATAATCAAAACAACAAAACAGAAAACAAAAGTGAAAACAAGTAAATAAGGGCACCTGTGAAGTATTGATGTATCGTATAGGACATCTCTTTTAACCGGTAGAGGTGCACGAACCTCGCTTCCATCATTTTCTATAACATTTTTTATTCCCGGGTCATTTTCCGCCACTCTGAAGTAAGAATATGATCCAAGTTAAGAAACTACCCAACATGTAATATTATAAAAAAAATTATATTTACATACCCTAAATTTTGATCAGATAATAACGCCTCGTTTTCTTGTGGCGGAACGTATGGAGATAATGAAACACCACCAGACTCCATTTGTACATAATACAGTTGAACAGCTTCCTCGAGCTTCCAGCCTGTCGCCTGAATACAAGAAACACTATCATCAATACCGGAAACGTAATTTATAGATGACAATACTATATACATACCCATACAATCACAATGCTACACACGTAACATAGTGTGAATAAAAGTATATTGAGTTCAAAACATTAACTTATAATTTTTAGTTAAATTTTACGTGTATATAAAACAAAGATGATCTTACAATGCTCAAATACAGATTGCAATAATAAATCATCCACTAACATCATGGAATTCGAGCTCCAATACAATTAAAACTCAGCCCCATATGACATCAAGATCCAAAATTTTACTATAGTTATAACTTACAAGATGGAAAAAGGAAGTTTTTGTTTTAATTTTTCTAGAGGCAAACCTTGAATTATTTAAGCCAAAACATATACAAGAAAATGTAGGGCTGTAAACGAACCAAACGAACACAAACAGGGCCTCATTCGTGTTCGTTTGTTAAGAAAATAACATGTTCACGAACTGTTCATGAACACTTACCGGACGAGAATTTTTGTTTGTGTTCGTTTGTTAAGGAAATAACATGTTCACAAACTGGTCATGAACATTTACTTAACGAGGTTTTTGTTCGTGTTCGTTTGTTGAGGAAATGAACGTGTTCGTGTTCATTTGTCTTTATTTGTTAAATTTGGGTGTCAGACAAAAGCGAACACAAACAAACACCAATGAACGTAAACAATCATTAATTAACAAAAATGAGCACAAACTAACACATTAAATTCCGAAAATTTCAACACGAACACTGTCCACCCAAAATATACTAATCCAATTACCCAATTATATTTGACATAATCTTGATCACATAATGTCTTATAAAAACACTAAATTATCATATTAAAATTGAAATCCTCGTAAATCCACCCTAAATAACAATTAATCAAAATAGTTAAAGTAATATTAATACGTCATACACTAATATATACTCCCTCCGTCCCATTTTAAATGTCCCACTTCCAAAAACACACATTTTAAGAAATTTTTTGTTTGTATGTGGTAAAATGACAATAATATCCTCAAAAGTGGTGATTGTGTTTTGTCTTTTATGGGCAAAACTGGAAATTACATTTCCATTTTTGGAAAGGGACATTTAATTTGGGACAAACAAAAAAGGAAAGGAGGACATTTAAAATGGGACGGAGGGAGTATTAAATAATCTACCATTGGCAAATTTGAAGTAATTAAAAATAAAAAATTAAAAACCCTAATGAACTATCGAACACAAACAAACATAAACGAACACGTTACCGAACGTTTACAAACATAAATGAACGAACTTCCCGCCAAACATTTTACGAACTGTTCGCTAAACGTTTAGTTTGTTTACAGCCCTAAGAAAAAGTTACAAATTTACACCAACAAATTCCTATATTTAGTACTTACAATTTACAAAACATAAATTTATAATCAATCTTCTGTTTAAAATTTAAAAACCCAAAATGTAGCCATCTATCCCAGCCGAGATCGAAGCAATATTTTTTTTTTTTTTAACTCGAGTTACAAATTTATTTACTTTTGCACAACAAACCGATCATCCGAAAAAAAAAAAGACACTAATAAATGAGCTACATCATCTTGCTTTATCATAAGATAAATCGATAATAATAACAACAATACCTACATTTCAAAGACCAAACCTTTTCACAGACAAACAACAAGATCAATGTTACCCTCTAATCAAGCATCACAATAAGCCCCAAATTTAATTAATCAACACAAAAAGACTCTAACTTTCACACATTAATCAAACAAACAACTCAAATTAACTTCCAAAACCAACATCAAACATACCAAAAACATAATCATACCCAATTGAACAAACAACTGATCAATTAAAGTTTAAAACTTTAAAATACCCAATTAACCAAACAACAAAAAAATTGAATCTTGACCTGCAAGAACTGAGTGGCAGTATCAGGGATGTGTCCAGAAGTAATTTCAAGAAAAGTGGACACCATTGTTTGCTTCTCTGCTTCAGACAAGACCTCCATAACTGGTTTTGGTTGCTTAATGTTAAAGAATCAAGAAATGAAGGCAGATCAGTTGATATGTGGGAACCTGTGATTACCCAAGTCAGATTTGGATATTAATTTGGAATTGAAACAAGGGTTTGATTTGATTTGATTTGGGGGTTTATTGGAAGTTAGACCGACCCAAAGGCAAAAACTGCTGCAATAACATTGTTTGTTGTTGCTTTTTCTTGTGTTGTAATCTTTGCTACAACCTTTTTCCCAGCCGTATAAAAATCTTTCTTTTGTTTTCATTTTATTATTATTATTATTATTAATTTCTGTTTTTTGTTTTTTTTTTGTAATTTTAGATGTATCACCGCAAAAAATGTATCCTTTTTGTTCCCATATATTCTTTTAGTATCAACTAGGATTTAAGCGGTGCGCTTTTGCTGCGTACTAAACCGAATCATTTTAGGTGCAACAATATGTACGTCTTTACTTTGATTACACTAAAACTTGGCATGGTAACCGAAAGAAAATACATAAATATGATATTGTTAGCAATTAAAAAAGAAAACTAATAATATAAAGTGGTAATATAACAAAAACGATATGAAAGATATGAAAATTTATGCCACACGTAAACCAACAGAAAACATACATAAAAATAGGAATGAAAAGGTATAATATCTAACCTTAGTCATTTATGGGAAAAAAATCACATCAAAACGTAAACCAACTTGTATATATACTGACATGCAAATAAAATATAAAACTTGAAAATTTAGAAACTCGATTGGGTAAGTGATAACGTACATTAAAATAAGAACGGAAACCTAAGAGCTCACAATTCTACACCCGAGAATGATTTGATGAAACTAGCCAAGCATGATTGTGGCAGAAGTCTTCAATCCTTGACGCTCTGTTCCAGAGTTTCATTTAGCAGGGGAAGAGAAAGGAATTAGAAGGAATGAAGGAAAAAGTGTGTTTCAGAGTTTTTGTATAGAGAGAAAGAAAGGGAAGATGAAGGAAAATAGTGAGGTTTTTAGGCATAACTCTTGTTTATCCAATTTAGAAGGAACATGAGAGAAGGGAAGGAAGGAAGATAAGGAGGAATTCCTCCCCCCTCCTCCCCCTCCCTCCCTTAAATGAAACTCTGGAACAGAGCGTGAGTGTTCATCTTCAAATTCAAATGGGTCAATAAATTAAATTGGGGATGAATGATGGACTGATTTATGATGATGGATATTTTTTATTTTGATTTACCCAATTCAATTCAGTGGGATCTTTCATTCATATTTTTTTTCACCAAGAACATATTACATCTGACATGAGTCAATTCCATATATATATATATATATATGTGTGTGTGTGTGTGTGTTAAAATGTAAACCAACCTAAATTTATACCGACACATACATAATTTTTTTCAGACTTTAGAAACCCAGGATCAAAATTACTTTTACAAAATTTTAAAAAGTTAAAGGGTTATAATTGTTATTGTTAAAAGTTAAGTGGCTAAATTAAAAAAAAGTTAAAGGGTTATAACTGTTAATTTAGCGATATTGTTACTCTAGAAGTTGGATTGTTTTTTAATAGATAATAACAATATATATAATAATAGTAATACACCACAAGTACATTATATTATAATATTTTCTATAATAGAATAGTCATTGTAACTTAATAAATAACTTAATAAAAATAGTAAATATTTATAATTATTTTTTGGCATGAATTCAAGACTTTGAAAATTTTGAACAAGTTTACTTAAAAAGTCATTATAATAATATAAATTATTACTCATGATTTATAATAAACTAGCTTATTACCTCGGGAGGGTCTCGGGGTTGAAAAATCTATTTTTACGTGATAACCTATTGCAAATGGCTCAAGTTAACTAACCACAAAATCTCTTAATCATTGCATGTTCATAGTATTCTAATCAGTAATAACTCATATTCCTTAATCTAAAACCTAATCAGTAATCATCTAAAGAATCACTTATGTAAGCTGCAACTATTAAAAAACTCATCACATCTCTCTAATTTCTCACATTCTAATGGCTCTTATAATTTCTAACCTAATCAACTAAACAAACACTTAAGTTGGAAGTTATAATCATTGCATCTCATTATGCCACGTGGCATAATCAAGAGATGGTTGAGGCCACCATTGAACGCCACATCAACAACTATCAATTCTTTCCGGGAGCGTCCCGGAGTTGAAAAATATAACCATTCTAATAATACTAATACTAATAGTAATAATTATTACTCTTGTAATTAAATAAATAAAAAAATAACCTTGCTATAAGGTGACACCATGTGTTGCAGTGTTGCACGATTCTTTCTCATAACTTCTCTTGATGAAGTATACCTAGTAAAATTCCAATGATAACATGGCGATTGGGCTGATTTTCAACATCGTAGATAAGAACCTGGTTTAAAAGAAAAAAACATGATTAATGAATAACATAAACACTTTGTGTGTTTTTTTCCAGTATGAATGAAACCCCACAAAAAATAGTCGACTTTTCTCCGTTTTTTATATAGGACTATGGTATTCGTTGGAAAGATAATAAAACGCTCGTTAATTTGGTGTAATTTTTTTCTTTAAAAAATCCCTTATATAAAAGATATAAACGTTTAAAAATTATAGGAGGAAACATGAGAGAGAAAATTTTAAATTTATTTTTAAATTCTTTTTTTTCCCCTAAAATAGCTCAATTTAATTTAGGATTTTATGTTTATCTTCTTTTTAATTAAAAAGGAAATAGTTCAAAAACACTAAAATGTTTCAATTATGATGTTACGTGACACTCTCAAGGGGGGGTTGAGGCCTCCATTGCACGTCACGTCAGCATATACGTTTTCTTTTATATATATATATATATAGATAGATTAAAGTTTTCAGACTTAGATGATTAGTTCTATAAGTTAGAAATTTGTTTTGCTTTGAAATATAACTAGAGACATTTTATGGATGGCTACTTATCTCTCTTTAGCTCTTTATTTTCTCCGTGAGCTTTAATTTACATTTTCTTCAAAAGTTTTCATGACTTACTCATGCGAAAGATACGTGGTTATAAACTTCATGAACCACTCAAAACATGTAATAAAAGTGTGATCCTTCAAATTTCATGGTCTATAAAACATGTGACATACATCTTATTGTTCAAACTTCATCGACATCAAGTTATTAACATGTAATATCAATCAAATGGTTAAATTTGACCTAAACTAATTGCTTGGGTTACTTTACAAACTAATCTCTATGCCTTCAAGATAATACTTGGTCTGTTGAAAATTATCTTTAATACAACTAGTGTTATTCAAAGCGGCGCATTGCGCCTACTTTAGTCAAGGTTCTTTGGCTCACGTTGGATAACCTTGTTGTCTTAGCTGCAAGATTTTGCCACGCTAAAACAATGTTTATCTCAAAGTCATGATATCCATGAACTAATCACATCGCAAAGCGCCTTATAAATACGATAACCAAATGTTTTACTTTACATTGTGTACTGTTAAGAGAGAGGGTTTGTCTAAAATAGAGGGTTTCATAAAACCTGGAGAAACACGCAATGAACGCGTGGCCTCTATTTACTCTCAGCGCATTCCATTAAGTTTCAGTATAGTTCGTTAATTCATTATTCATTTCCATTGCTTTATCATGGTAGTCAAGTCATCTCACATGTTTCATTTTAGAGAAAACCACATATATTATGAAAACAAATTTTGTTAGCTCAAATCAACAGGATTGATCCTAGATTTTGCATGGAATTAATTTCCTCCATAAACGAAGTCCATACCAGCAATGTTTAGAGGAATTTGATCGAGTCTAAATGTACCAAAAACAAAGTCGTTTACGAAGATATGATTCTTGAAAATTGTAAAACATAGTCATAGTCTCACGTGAGAAGCATCTCATCAATATCATCCACTGGACATGACTTAAGAAAATCGTGGTCTTAGGTGAGAAATATCTCATCATCATCGACCGAGCATGGATTACAGCCAATGCCACCAGGACAACGTTTACAACTGCGGCTACCTGGGAAAGCCTACAATGGCAGTGTGATTGGAAGTCGTGATCCGGTCAAAGATAATATTTATAAATCCTAAATGACCTCAAACTATGTAGTAGTGGTAAAAAGGGTGTCGAACCACGAAGAGTCTGTGGTCGGTAAAATATGTCTTAGTTGATTAGAAAATGTCACTTTATGAAGTTATGCTTGATTATGAAGTTTGCACGTTTTGTTCATTTAAGAAAGTTTGATTGAGAGTTGTGACCCAAAGTGATTTAAAATTTTAATTGAACTTGTAAAAGTAATGAAATTAATGATTAAGCAAATGATTTGATTGTAACAATAATATAATAAGAATCAAACACGGTTCAACAAACAAAGTCTAAGTTTAGCACAAATGAGTCAAATGTCTCAAATGCAAATGACGTTAACGAGTTGTTTGTTTCAATAGGCTTAGGTATCAATAATCATCAACATTAAGTGATGGACAAAAATATACTTTATTACTATAGAACATGAAAACCCTAAGTTTGTGTTAAAGCATGTAACTGAATTCCTTTCACTAATAATTGGCACAAGAACAATTAACAAGAGTGAATTCAACACAAGATTAAAGCAATTAATATAATTGTTCAAACAAGTAATTGCAAATACAAAATAGAAAATACCCAATTGTTATAAACCCTAGAACTTTAAATGTTTCCACCCGGGAATGATACAAGGTTTTTAGCCAAGCATGGCCATGGAAATAATCTTTTCTTCAATTCTTGTCGAATCTTCAAAGGAATCAATGGAGAATGATTAGGAATGATTGGAGTGATAGGATTGAGTAGTGATGGAAATGATGCTCAATTAGGGCCGTTGGAGACGTTATTATGCGAATTAGGCTGTAACCCCCACTTTTACTCGTCATAAAAGCATTTTATTTGACTTTTTTTTTTAGTATTTGGTGTCGGTGACGCCACCCTCAACTCCCCTACGCTGTTTTCTGCTGTAAGAGGTCATTTTAGGGTGTTTTTCTACGCAATTGTCGTCGGCGACGCTAAACTGTTGCTGAAATTTTGGTTTTCCTGTTTTCTTCATAACTTTTTCGTTTCAGATCTGTTTTCACGGCTACGTCTTCGTTTTTCAATCCTCTTTCATGTCATACACAAATGTGACACCCGCCACTTAGCCAGGTCAAAATCCGTACACTCTCTAGTCAACGTTTATTTTTCCATGCATTATTCTTGTCATTTTATACGCATAAGTCCCCCGAGATAGTCTAGCAATGTCCGAACGAGTATAATTTCACCCATATCAATGAATCTTGGTGACACAAATCTATATGATTACAAGTGATTTTCCAAAATCATGTATAGATGCCCATTTATTTAACAATACAATGGGAAGCATCATGGATTTTATGTATAAAGCCTAGTAATTATTTAACTAGCATACCCATACATATGTATACTGTGTACACGACACTCACACACACACACACACACATATATATATATATGTATATGTATATTACGGCACACACACACGCGCGCGCGCGCACACACACACACACACACACACATATATATATATATATATATGAACATGCATACAAGAAGCTAGTAAACACATTTATAACTAGCACTACATATTCTTTTTGTTCCATCTTAAATGAACTAACTAGTTCTTTTATAACTAGCAAAAAATGATCACCACCACCTTGTTTAATGTTTTGTTTCTACTAGACACTTGGAACATCATCAATGAAGTGTCATATCCTATTATTCTTTCTAAGACACTTAAATGTAAGATTTGCTGGCTTAACCATATAAAGTAATATTCCTTAAACACCTAGGATCAAGGATGTTGGTTTACCACATTGGTTAAGTGTCCACTCTTCCTTTTTCCTTTTCTTTTTTTTTTCGGACGATTACTCCCCCCATGTCCATAATTATATTTTTTTTAACTAATTCATCACATGTTTATTGAAATCTCTAGAACCCACAAGGTGTTGTCACATTAGCTCAAGTCTTATTAAGCATCATCATAGTGTTTAGTCAACTTTGAGATATGATTATGACCTTTGATTTGCTTACAAGATTTGGGACAAAGCAAGATCATTTACCAAACATGGTAGGATTCCTTAATTCACTTAGAATTAGGAAAGATCATTACCACGTTTAACTTACAACCCTCTTTCTTGTTCCTTTCCCAAACCGTCACCCTCTAGTGTCCTCTCTAATCTTTTTTTTAATCCAAGTCAACCTCTATATTAGCATGTGTTGATTTGCTTCCATAGTTGACTCCATGTAGTGTCACTCATGCTTGGAATCTAACCAACATAATCAAGTGATTAGTGACCCTTTAAAGTGTGATATAGACCTAGGATTTGCTAGTAAGATGTGAGACATAGGAAGATTGTTAGCCAAACAAGGAAGGATTCTATGTAACACAAGGTTTGAGGATAGTTGACTTACCCAACATAGCAAGTCCCAAGCTCTCTTTCCTTCCCCCTTCCCCTCTCTCTCGGTCGCACCCTCTCCCCCTCACATCCCTCTCTCGCAAATCTCTCCCATCCCTCTATAAATAGGACCCCAAGGCCCTCACAAGTTACTTGCACCTCTAACTCAAACACTACTCTTAACACACACCCAGTTGACACTCTCTCAAGTTCCAAGCCAACCTCTTAGCTCAAGACACACTAGAGGTATGATTAACTAACTAGATTGTTATTACATTTATCTTACAACTAGAAGCATACTAAGTTCACCCAATATGTTAACCTTACTAGAAATATGAACTTAATATAGAAAAGGAAGTGTGTTAACTCTAGAGTATATGTATGCGAGTATGTATAACATGAATAAAGTGGCATTTCTTTCAAGTATATATGTATGTGTGGGTATATATATATGCATAGATGCCTAGTAGTTTTGAACTAAGATAATATTATGTTTTAACAATAATGTACATGGGTATGTAGATGTATGTATAAGGCAAGATCTATGTGTGTGTACCCGACCACGTATATGCGCGTGTGTATATAGTGTATGTAAGTGTATATTAAACCCATGAACATAGATATTGATGTGTATGAATGTACTCAAGTACATACATATATGGGTATGTGTGTATAAGTGTGCGCCTCATAAACATGGACATCTATGGTCGTGAAATGAAATACACATACATAGATGCATATATGCGTGTATATACATACACGAGTACACACCCATGGGAGGTTTTGAGCATACATAACTAGAAACATGTGTATTTAAACATAATATAACACGTTTCAAAGTAAAGAACATATGTTTCATATTGGAGAACATGTGTTAGAAACTTGAACCTATTTTCATACAAAGAATACTATTTTCGAACAACTAAGATGTCACCAAGAGAGTCTAAACGATTATACCACTAAAGATTGGGTGAACCACGAGTACCATGGATTATTCTTACATGAATCTAAGGTACCATGTATGTATATAGGACGTATAGGTCGAGATACCTAGTTTCGGACATACACTCTTGCTAGACTACACGCGGACTTGAGGTGAGTTTTCACGACCCCTTTTTACTGTTTTCTATTTTGGGGGAAAATCATGCATTGTTTACTAGCTTTAGCATGAAATCCTAGCCGACCGGTGTACATGAGACTATATGTTTAGAGTACTCAACAAAGCCATCGTCTATTAGTTTATCATAAACATTAGCTATGGATATAGCCTAGAAACGCTTGAATAAATCTATTGGGTTGACACCCCCACTCTCGGTTAGTCGATATAACCGGTTTATACGATATGAGAGTGCTTGCATTTCTTTTATGACGATTCATTGCATTGTTGTGCAATGTGCGAGGCACCACTCATCGAGGTTTGGTTATGGACTCATGATGGTTTATCATCATTGTTCTTGGCTAGACAATGATGGGTCATTCAAGGATTTCATTAAACTTTACATTTGGTTTATAAAACCCGTGAACTCACCAACATTTTGTTGACAAAGTTTTTATGCATGTTTTTCAGGTAACTAAAGCATGGATGGAACTTGGGTTACGATTAGGCAATCATTCACAACCACCACACATCGTGTCATTAAAACTTTTGACCCCGCTAAGGGTTTTAAACTGTATCTTGTGAAACTTGTTGTCATTGAACACGTTTGGTACTTTTATAAATAAATAAATATGAATGTTTGCTCATATCTTGTGCTTGAAAACCTTTCATGGTTACACCCCGTGTTTCCGCCTAGGCGGGGTGTGACAACAAATATCTTCATTTCCACTCCATATAAATTCTTAATAACACGTCTAATCTTCGTTCTTTGCTCCCGATTGTTCGTTTCTTGCATCCGGTTCCTCCTAGCTTCAATCCAATGCCTCATTTAACTCCTAAAATGCACTCTAAACCTATCAAGTCCTGTAAAACATAAATCATATCAAAGTATATCATTTAGGACTCAAATGCACATCAAAAACTCAAACTTAAGCACTAGAACTTGGGGCTTTTCGACCACACATCACATCCACACACTTAGCTTTTTGATTGTCCTCAAGCAAACTTATTATAATCTTTCACAATTTCAAACACAAAGCATACTCCCTATCCTCAAACATAAATGGGTTAAGGTCCAATGTCATACCCGGTTCTTATTTTCTACACTTCAATGCTTAGTCAATTATTCAATTGATCAATTTTATAAACAAGTGATTACTCGAACTTAGACTACCTTCCAATAAGATAAACCACATACATATCCCTCATAATTTTACTCTCCACTCAGTTTAATGATAACTAGTAAGAATGCACTAGTATATATATATATATATATATATATATATATATATATATATATATATATATATATATATATATATTGCTCCCTCAGAACCAACTATAATGCATGTTAGTATAAGCTTGCAACTCAATCACACTTCACCAAATTACACAAAAGCAAACACAAGTCAAAAGGTCTTTAACAGGTTGTAACTTGGCTGGGCGAAGGGTATGGAAAGGAGTATTTAAAAAGTGGCTAAGGTGATGGAAATTTGATTTTATTACATCAACAATCTAAACACCAAACGCTAACTAAACACTTCAACGAGGCAATATTGGTGCCTTTTATTCAACGATCACCACGAATATCTTTGTGCTTTTTTCTCAAAAGTTTTTGCACTATTTTTTCACAGCTTATTCATTTTTTTTGAATTCACAACAATAATATAATCACACTATTTACAACACAATAAAACAACGTATAATCAAATTTTCATCTCTCGCATTTAAAATAAAAAGGCTAAATGGGTCAAATGGGTTAAAGCGGGTGGTCAAACGAAAGGTTTAGGCTCAAACTTGGTTAACTAAGGAATGACTTTTAAGGGGTAAGGGGTTAAAATGGTTTAAAAACAAAAAGGTTTAACTTAATGCCTTAATCATCCTTGTGCTTACAATTGATCTAGGGTGGTAAACGAATCAAAGGTGCAAGTCATACCTTATCCAATTATAATGATATACTCAATTCAAATGAACACAACATGCAAATATGAATTGAAATTTATAGAGTGTAGCATGTTGTGGTGGCTCAATTATCTCACATGAAAATATAGGTAAGATATATGCATGTAGTAAACTAACCCTTCTGACAAACTATGCTTGAGTAACCACCCATAACTCTCTTCATAAAACTAGTTGATAGCTTTTTCATGCAAAATTTTTAAACCCAACCATGACAAAGGACCAGTGTGGTTTGTTACATCTTGTGTTGACTTAGTTAATCATGCTTTTGCGAGTGCTAAAATATAACATTTTTAGAAAAAAACTTTCAAATTTTCTCCCCATCCCCACACTTGAGGTCAACATTGTCCTCAATGTGTAGTGTTTAAATGGTGAACTTCAAAATGCTTAAATTTTTCTCCTCTCCCCACACTTAAAGTCCATATTGTCCTCAATGTGTAGGAGAGGCTTAAAAAAATGTCCATGGGAATGTGATAGCCAACTCAAGAATTTACCTCGGTCTAAACGAATAAAAACAAACAAAATAAATAAAAACACACAGACAAAAATAAAGCAGTCAAACATAAATAAAATGATCATTCCCACACAAAATAAAATAAGAAAGGAAAGAATATATGAATCTGATCAATAGGTTGCCTCCCAAAAGCACTAAGTTTATGGGTCTTCAGCCAGACCAGACAGACCCCTCTCATGGTGGTCGAGTGGGATGCCTTTCTCCCTCCGCTGGTAAAGATGCAACCCTCCTATGTTTCGGTAGATCTTCTAAGATGTTCCTAACCGAGTCAACAATATTCTCCTTTCTTGTTGCATTGTCTAAATCAGGCAGTTTTGTTCACTTCGTCTTTCTTCCTTTCACCGTGCTATTCTTGACTGCTCCAAACCTGTCAACCACACAAAAATCCTCTTTGGGGTGATCCTGTTTTACAAGAGGGTCACCACTATAAAAAATGTCATTTTTGGGACATTCCTCATCAACAACCGGGTTAGATAAATTTGGATACACATTTAAGCATAACTCACGGCCATAAAAAATCATGCTTACCATTCCATTAGCACAATTTATAATGGCATACAGAGTTGCTAGGAATGGCCTACCTAGTATAATGGTGGGTTGTGTGTCCTTAGTACTACTTACATAATCTACCACAAAAAAATCAACTGGGTAGTGGAAATCCTCTACCTTCACCAACACATCATTCACCATCCCCCTTAGATGCGTAGGAATCTGATCAATTAACACCACGGTGGCGTTAATTTCATGTAGTGGAGCAAAATCATATTAATCAAATAGACTCCTAGGCAATATACTCACACATGCTCCAAGATCTAGGAGCGCCCTTTTTATTTTAAAGTCTCCAACCTGAATCGGAATCAAAGGAACTCCTGGATCAAAATATGTTGGCCGATACCCACTTCCCTCATATCTATCCTCCCTACTTAATCTTTCTAGTGAGAAGGAGGATACAATGGCTTATAGAGAGAAACAACCACAACTAGAGGGGTTAGAGAGAGAGAGAGAGAGAGAGAGAGAGAGAGAGAGAGAGAGAGAGAGAGAGAGAGAGGGTGAGAGATATAGAGCGTTTGTCTAAAATAGAAGGTTTTAAAAACCCTAGAGAAACACGTGGCCTAGCAGAATACAAAAAAACCATTCGTAATCCAGTTAATTACAAATTTAAAACAATGATATGCACTGTTCATAGCAGTTTGTTCGAGTAAAGTACACGTACATTCCTTGTTGTTTTACAAAATTTTAAAAATAGTCCCCCAGTATGAAAAATTACATAGATAGTCCAAACTTTTGCAATTTGTAACGCATTTAGTCCAAACTTTTGCAATTTTTAACACCTTTAGTCCCCATATGTCATCTAGTTTCAGGGACTAAAGGTGTTACAAATTGTAAAAGTTTGGACTATCTATATAATTTTTCATACTTGAAAACTAATTTTAAAATTTTGTTAAACCAAGTGGACTATCCGTGCACTTTACTCCCATTTGTTTAGGAAAAATTACAAAATTCGTCCTTTAAGTTTACATCGTTTTTCAATGGATACCCTTTGGCTTTTAAAATGATGAGATTAATCCTTAACAAGTTAAAATCTTACACCCACTGTCCTTTAACACTAACCAGGTTAGATTTTAACGTTAAAATTGATCACGTGAGGGACATGTGAGGGTATAGCAGTCATTTCACTTATCCCAATCAGTTCTCCCTTTTATAAAACCCTTCATAATATAAGAGATCAACACATTCACCCTTGAACTTCGTCGATCATTATCTTCTTCACAAAATCAACAATGACAGTAGATGATGGCTGGACTACACGAGAACCAACACATATTGTTGATGTCGATGATATATACTGTAAGTTTAACCCTAATTTTTTCTGATTTTGTTGTTTTAATGTTGTATGTTTTTAAAAGTTCAAAATTTTGAAATTTTGCAGTTGGAAATCTCAATATGTTCAGCATAAAGCTTCATCATGGTGGTAGATTAACTCAAAGTCCAGGTCGTATATATGTAGGGGGTGTGATTGACCATGTTGACTTGTGTGATATTGATATGATCTCTGTGCATGAAGTTTCCTTGATGATGGGTCTGTTAGGATACTCTGTTGTTGATCATATTTATTACTTTTTACAAAATCCTGAAAAAAATTTAGATGGTGTTATTGAAGACCTAAGTTGTGATCATGATGTTTTGAGGTTAGCTCAACATGTGGCAGTGCATAAGATAATCAATTTTTTTATTCAACATGGTTTAGATAACATAAAATAAATTTTATTGACACCAATTAAACCTAGGATGAGTGTTACCATTGAAGAAATTGATGAACCTGGACCCTATGCACTAGTCCCTACTAAGCTACATGTAGTCAGAAACTTAAACTTTAGTGGATTAGGCAAATGTGTAAAGTCTAGTGGGGCTGGTCAAAACTGTGATGGTGGGGATTCTAGTGTGGTTAGGAAGGGTAGTGTAACTCCATTAGAGGTTAATGATGACATGTTTTTGTATGATAATTGACCATTGCAAAATGAAGAGGATATAGCTAGTGCAACACAGTCCAATGAAGAGGTTATAGGTAGTGCAACACAGTCCAATGAAGACAATTGTGAAAGTGATTTTATGAGAAATGATAAGGAGAATAGTGATAGTGATTTTATAGTTAATGAAAACAATTCTATGACAGACAATGAAGTGGATATGAGTGACTATAGGATTGTTGGGTCTGCTGACCTGGAGAGAACAGATAATTGGAAAGCCAAAATATACTACACAATTGATCATTAATAATAACAACATTTACAAGTTGCTTCTCCCAAAAGACTGTTGACCCTAAAATCTGCTGTACCCTAACAACTGCTGAAACAACTGCTGTTACAAAGGTCTGATAGATAACAACTGCTAGATCACAACTGCTGATTCAAAGGTCTGATGAAGAACAACTGCTGATCAAAGTATTGAAGACTAAAGGTCTGTTGGAGCCAACAACACTTAGGCTCCAACAGATGATTCAAGACCATCAGAGTTTTCCCATCAGCTGTTTACCTTTCAGAGTCTTCCAATGTAACAGTTATTTGTATCATCAGATGTTTTATGTTGTTATTCTGTTAGAGGTCACTGTCTTAGGTGACGTCATCCTAGGTCATCAGAGGTTTAGATTGTCTATAAATAGAACAGTGCATGTACTGTTCTATTTATCACTCAAAACATTCTCTTAGACAAACAATCACAGAGTGATCAGGCTGAGGGGGAGTACTTGTACAATCGTTGTAATCATTTGATATATGAAAGCATTCGATTGAAAAACATTTATTGTCTTGTTTTGATTTATAGTTTATCATTCCGCTGCACTTTCCATTCATAATTCAATTCTTTCATTACTCTTATTACTTAAACAATCAAAGCAATCAAACTCAGATCCTAACAATTGGTATCAGAGCTTGGTCAATTAAATTCGATCTAACCAATTAATTTAATATAAACAGATCAGCTCACAATTATTGATATCGTTTGTTTGTCAGATTGAAAACAGAGTAATAGTTTATTTTCGTTTCAACCGTTTTTAAACAGACTTTGTTTTTGAAACAATCAGAGAATGGCTTCAATCAATCACGATCCACACAACACTGGCACGGACAACAAGCCACCGATGCTTGTCAGATCTGAATACAATATTTGGCAACGTCGGATGAGCCATGTTCTAGCTCAACAAAACATTGGGTGTTGGAAGTCGGTTATCTTCGGACCACATGTTCCGATGGTGCCGAGTACTGAAGATCCCAAGGTTCAAGAACCTAAGAAACTTGAAAACTACTCCGACTAGGATTTTCAGAAAATTGAGTTGGATGCCAAAGCCTTTAGTATTGTGGCCATGGCTCTACCCAATGATATTTATGCTGGGCTGTTACACTGTAACAGTGCAAAGGAGTCGTGGGATGCATTGAAAGAACAATTTGGTGGGACTGAAGAGGTTATTGAAAACAACCGTGAAATAATTAACCAACAATATGAAACATTCAGTCATGTTAAGGGAGAGTCATTAACTCAACAATTTGAGAGGTTTAACTGTCTCATTAGTGAACTAAAACTGGTTGGTCTAACTTACCCAAATTCAACTTTGAACCATAGGTTTTTAAGATCATTACCAGATAAATGGGACACTATTGCTATAGTTATGAGAAACTCAATTGGATTCAAGGACCTATCATTGACCTAGCTTCGTGGTAAGCTCTTGACCTATGAGAGAGAGCTTAACCAGAAAAATAAGCTCCAGGACTCTGGAAAAGTGTCTGATGATTATGTATTTGGTAATACAACACTTTTGGGTCATGATGAGGTTCCTGGTAACAATAAGGATCAGAGTTATGATCATTTCATTGACATAACTTCAAGTTTTAACTCTGATTCTTATTCACCAAACTATGCTTTTACAGCTAGTGGTGGTGATATCCAGGCATCTGATAACATATCCTTTGAGTATGATGACCTAAAGTACTTTGACCCTGATGATTGGAAGAAATGGAAATTATGCACCAATTGACTCTGCTCAGTGTAAGAACTAACAATTTTTACAAGAAAACTGGTAGAAGATTTCCAGGGTTGACTGGCAGGTCAAAAGTGGGGTTGGATAAATCAAAGATTAAGTGTTATAAATGTCATAGACTTGGTCATTTTTCTAGGGAATGTACGAGTCAACATGGTACACCTACGATTACCTATCCAAATCAAAGGCCACAGACCAACACTTATCAAGTTTCCCATAATACCCCTGGACCAAATGTGCAAAACACTGCTAATTTTGCACAGTCCTCAAGCACTGTTCATGTCTAGTATGTCCAAACCACTGTTCCTCAGATTCACTATGTGCAAACACCTGTTGCTTAGGCACAAGTGTCAATGACTGCTGCTCCACCCTCTGCTCCTGCAGAGACCAGTCAACAGAGGTCTACCATCAAAAGAAATCAAATGTGATGAGCATTGTGTTTCATGCTTAAAAGGGAAACAACAAAAAAGCTCTTACAAATCCATTGATGAGTCCAAAACAAGTCAATGTCTACAATTGTTGCACATGGACTTGTTTGGCCCAGTTAAAATCATGAGTCTAAGAAGAAAAAGATTTTGTCTTGTCATAGTTGATGATTTTTCTAGGTTTACATGGACTTACGTTTTACACTCTAAGGATGAGACTGCAGGTATCTTGAAGGACTTTGTCACCAAAGTTGAAAAGCAATATGACTTGCCAGTAAAAGTCTTAAGAAGTGACAATGGAATAGAGTTTAAAAATAAGGAGTTGGATGACTTCTGTGTGTCAAAGGGATTGTGAAGCAGTATAGCATCCCAAGAACACCAGAACAAAATGAGGTGGTTGAGAGGAAAAATAGAACCCTCATTGAGGCTGCAAGAACTATGCTAGCAGATTCTGGTTTGCCACTGTCCTTCTGGGCAGAAGCTGTAAACACTGCTTGCTATGTTCAAAACAAAGTTTTAATCAACCCAAGACATCAAAAGACTGCTTATGAAATTCTATTCAAAATCAAACCACTAATCTCATTTTTCAAAATCTTTGGCTGCCCATGTTTTATTTTAAATCTTAAAGATTCCATCTCAAAATTTGCAGCCAAAGTAGATTGTGGATTTTTCTGGGATATTCTTCTACTGCCAAGGTCTACAAAGTGTTTAACACAAGGACCAGGACAATAGAAGAAACTCTGAATGTAAAGTTCAATGAACTTTCATCCTTAAAAATCCCAGCAAATCCTGCTGAATTGTTTGATTTAGATATATTCAACTTTGAAAATATTACTGTCAAAACTAACAGTGCAGGTATTCCACAATCTCCATAACAAGACTACAGAATAGATGTTGTGATTCCAAGTCACTACAAAGGTTATTCTGTATCAGGGGAAGCAACTGTTCAAAACACCTGTCAAAACTCTGCCACCGCTGAGTCAGCCACTGTTGGCCAGTCTTATCCTCAAACCACTGCTTCACTAACCTCATCCATTGCTCAATCATCTGTTGACAAAAGTCCAACCACTGTTGACAAAAGTCAGTCCAATTTCACACCACTTGGACCCATTCCCCCACCTCCATTTCAAACATCTGTTGGTACTACAGAAGTGCAAACAGATGTTACACCAACAGAGTCACCAAACCTCTGCCCTTCACCTCAAAATGCCATCATACCATATCAGGGAGATTCAATCTACCTAAGAGCTCATCCACCAGACAAAATCATTGGCAACATCAGAGAGGGTGTGCTTACAAGAAGCCAATCCTCAAACATCTGTCTTTTTGCAGGTTTTCTATCTCTCACACAACGTGCCAAGTACCAAGAGGCACTAAAAGACAACAGTTGGGTAGAAGCCATGTAGGAAGATCTCCTTTAGTTTAAAAGACAACAAGTATGGGAACTTGTACCACTGCCAAAGGATGTCTGCCCAATTGGCACAAAGTGGGTCTTCAAAAACAAAACTGATGAAAGGGGTATAGTTGTTAAGAATAAAGCCAGGCTTGTGGTTCAAGGCTTCAGACAAGAAGAGGGGATAGACTATGATGAAACCTTTGCTCCTGTAGATAGGCTAGAAGCTATCAGACTCTTCCTAGCCTTTGTTGTCAACCACAACATCAAGGTGTTTCAAATGGACATCAAATGTGCATTCCTATATGGCAAAATTCAGGAGGAAGTCTATGTATGTCAACCAACTGGTTTTGAAGACACATTCCATCCTGATTATGTATACAAGCTCAACAAAGCTTTGTATGGACTCAAACAAGCACCTAGGGCCTGGTATGAAACTCTTTCCACATTTCTCTTATCCATTGGTTTCACAAGAGGTAAAATTGATAAAACCTTATTTCTAAAATGGAGAGGGAAAGATTTAATGATTTTTCAATTATATGTGGATGACATCATTTTTGGGTCCACATCTAACAAAATGTGTGAAGAGTTTAGGGAACTCATGACAGCAGAGTTTGAGATGAGTGCTATGGGTGAACTTCAGTGCTTCCTTGGTCTATAAGTGAAGCAGATGCAAAATGGCACATTCATTCATCAAAACAAATATGTGAAAAATTTGTTAACCAGATTTGAGATGAATGACTGTAAGCCATGTAGTACCCCCTTGAGCACAGCCAAGCTACTCACTATTGATGACAAGGATGAACTGGTTGACCAAACACATTACAGATGCATGATTGGGTCTTTATTCTACTTAACTGCATCTAGGCCAGACATTATGTTTGCCACTTGTGTTTGTGCAAAATCCCAAGCTTCACCTAGAAAGTCAAACCTTATTGCTGTAAAAAGGAGATTCAGATACCTAAAAGGTGCCCCCACACTTGGTATCTGGTATCCTGCTAATGGAAACATTGAGCTTTCAGGTTATTCAGATAGTGATTTTGCTGGCTGCCACACCACAAGGAAGTCTACATCAGGAGGGTGTTAGTTTCTAGGGAATGCCTTAGTCTCATGGCAAAGCAAAAAAGCAAGCAGCTGTATCAACTTCAACAGTAGAGGCTGAATACATTGCTGCTGCAAGCTGTACAGCCCAACTCACGTGGCTACAAAATCAATTGCTGGATTTTGGTATAACTGCACTAACGACTCCACTCATGCTGGATAGTCAACCTGCTGAAAATATCATCAAAAATCTAATCTCTCATTCAACCACAAAGCACATAGACATCAGACATCACTTTGTCAGAGATAGCAATGAAAAAGGTTTGATTTCTCTACACCATGTTCCAACAGAGGATCAGTTGGCAGATGTGTTGACAAAAGCTTTAGACACATCTACCTTTGAAAACCTGATCTCTAGGATTGGTATGCTAAACATGGATTAAACAACAAAAATGTTTTAATAAAAACATTAAAATGTTTCAGAAAATAAAAAAATTCATCCTTAAATTAGCATTTTGGTTGAAAAATCTGCTAAGGATAAAACAACCACTGTTTCATCCATTCTATCCACTGTTAGTTGAAAAATCTGTTTCAAACATCTGCTCAGATTAAACAACCACTGTTTGGTTGAAAAATCTGTTTTTTAAACGTGTGATCAGATAAAACAACTGTTTCCATTATATATATCTATTAAAAAAAGTGCTGTTAGCATCAGCACTTTGGAAGCACAACAACTGTTTGCATCAGTCCTTTAGCAACACCTGTATGCCACCGGATGTTTGCCACGTCTGCTCTCAAAAGCAGAGTTTAGGCCACATCAGCGGTTTCACCAGAGACTATAAAAACCATGTTTTACCACAACAGTTGTTACACTGTCTCATCGTATTCAAAATACCAAAACCGCCTTCTTCAACCTCAAACCCTCACTCAAATTCCTCTCATCCTCACACTCGAAATCCATTACAATGGATCTTCAGGCTAAAGCCACCCACAATTACCTTCCCTATTTGGTCAAAACAGATGACAATGTCCCGTTCAATACCACCATCGACATCATTCTCAAATCCAAATACCTGCCAATATTAACCGCCGATGCTCCCATCTACCTCGATACTCTGCAAGAATTTTGGTTAAATGTTGAGGTTCTTCTACAGGACAAAAAGCCCACAACCATTATCTCAAAAATTAGAGAGACAAATATCGCCATTACCCCCCAACTGATATCCACAACCTTCTCATTGAATGACCTGTCAGGTAACGACTCTTTCCCTAAGGCTGAACTTCACACTGAGTTTCAGGAAAGGGGTTATGATGCACAAATGACTGGGTCAACTCTTTTCAAAAAGTATTTCCCACCGGTCATGAAAATTTTCTTTCATACACTTCTTTTCTATGTCTCTGCTAAATCCACTTCCTTCAATCTATCCCAGGGCCTGTTCTTGGATTTAGTATCAAATGTGAAGGCAATAAAGTCTGGGTCTAATAATGGTTTTCTGACATACCCAAGAATTTTAAGTGTAATCCTACAAAAGGTTTTGCCTGAAAAAGATTTTAAAAAGGGTAAATCATCTCAAATGAAGAGTCTAACTGATGAAACTTTTACAAGAATGCTGGGTTCAAACACCCAAGAAAAGGTGTCAAAAGTTAAAGTTTTAAAAACACAAACAAAGAGGACTAAGACAACAACTGTTGCCCAAACCTCTGTTGTTGAGCCCACTGCTCCTGGTGATCATGGCACTACATCCAGTGCTGTGAAACCCACACTAGCCACCACCAAAAGAAAACGTCCATCTACAAAAACCACCACAAAACCCAAAAAGGGGCCTCTGGAAGATGAGATACCAGAGGAAAACCCTGTTGCCACACAAAAGCAACAAGAAACCACTGTTGTTACTTCCTCACAACAGTTGGATATATCTCAACCTGAACAAACTCCTCATGAATCCTCACAAAAGGATCATGTTGTAAGCCAAAGGGAACCACATCATGAGGCATATGAGTCACTTGACCATATGATCATAAGCCCTTCTCTCAGGGCTACTTCTCTTTTTACCCCTCCACCTTCACCATCACATGTCCTTCCAAAAATGCAACCATTGTTCGAAGCTATTGATAAAACTCGGGACAATCCCAGTTCCTCTCTTTCACCCATTAATGAGAGTATGCACCAACAAGTCACGGGACTGAGGAAAATCAATTAGCTAACCAACGAACAGAGGAGGTTACACCCTGGAGTTAAATGAAACTCTAGGTGAGTTTTCAAGTGAAGTAGCCACTACTGATGTAGAGACCATTGTCTCACAACAGGATAGTGGTTACATAGATAAGACTTCCTTGAAGGCAATAACTGATGAGGCCACTATAGTGACCCTAAAATCAGTTGGAAGTCCCTAGAACCAAGACAAAGGGGCATCTAGTTCTCATTCTATGGACTCACCTCCTAGGACTGAACCAGATACAACTACCACTGGTAGGAATCCAGATGATCCTATTAATTTAGGTGATGGGTTAAAATACCAAGAATTGGCGGCTAGAGTCCAATCCATTGAAACCTCTGTTGCTGATATCAAATCAGATCTAAAGACAATTATGGGATCTTTGGCAGCTCTCACCAAAAGTCAACCATCAAAAGAAGAAATTGCTAGTGAGCTATGGAAATCAGTTTCCCCCATCATCATAGCTCATAGAAAACTAGCAGATCAAACACATGAAACCTACATGGCTCAGATCAGAACTATGGTAGATGCTAGGTACACAGATACCCAAGCAGATATTAAAGCCATAAAAGACCATCTGCTGAAGACCACTGGTTCTGCCCCTACAACCATCAGAAGAGATGAAAATGATGATGAGTTCACAGCTGATGATGCCAAAATGGGGGAGAGTGGCAGAGATAGACTGCCAAAGCTAAAGCAATTTGGAACAAAACCAGGGTCTGAACCAGCACAACAACCAAATCCCAATGTTCAATCCACTGCTGATGCTGAAGCAGTCAATGCAGGCAAAGCAAAAGAAATTGATCAAACTGCTAATGTCATTGCTGAAAAGGCTGCTGAAGACAAGCAAAAGAGACTTGATACATTGGAGGTCAAAGCAGCTGCTCTAGTGCAAAGGCAAAAAGAGCAGCAACAGGAAGTTGAGGATGTTGGCTCCTCTAAAAGGAAGAAAATGCCTTCAAAACACACAAGGCAACCTCCATCCAAAACTACTGCTGCTAAAACATCTGCCACCAAAACCATTGCTGCCACCAAAACCACTGCTACCAAAACAACTGAGCCCACAACCACAAAACCATCCACTGAACTAACCATCATAACCACCAATGTACCACCAACAACCACTTCACCACCTAAATCCCAAACATCTGCTGATACTACACAAGTGCCAACAGATGTTAACACAACCACTGCTGCAACACCACCACCACTCATCTTGTACAAAAGGAAGAGAAAATCAACTTTTGTAGTACAAGATGAAAACATACAAACATCACCACCTCCTACTTCAACCACCAAGCCTACACATATATCAGCCATCCCACTTTCATCATACTCACCACACACTTCTCAATTCACATCTCACAGACCACCACCATCCATCACACCATTGGTGGTTCAGTATCCTCTTGAGCTTGATCTACTCAAGGGGGAAATGCAATCCTTCTACAATACTGAACATCCACCTGAAAGATCTTTCCCATCTCTCCCAAATTTTCCTGCCCTCAAAACACAGATCAATATCTTAAACTCAAAACTGAACAGGCAGACTTTATCATCAAAGAGAGATGTAAAGGGAGAGATGATAGGACTGCTCAGGGCATCCATTCAGCAGAGCTTAGCAAACTAAGAAGGATTGAAGATTTTGCTAAGACCCTGAGCAACTCCATGTCCACCATGCCTCTCAGCAGTGATTTGGAAAGGGTGGTTAGGGAATCTCTTCTTGAACAAATCTTGGCAACCATGCCCTACAAAGCAAACAAGAAATAGTTTGCAGGCTGGACCACTCATGCTCTTCAAGAAGAACTCATGAGAATTGAAGAAATGGCCAAGAATCCCTCAGCAAAAGTCTCTGCCCCTGATTTTAGGAAAGGCAGAGATCCAGCCAGAGCTTTAAAGTTCAAAAGAATGAGAGAAGAAATTGTGGCTGCAAAATATGGGGAAATGAGGTCAGTTGCAAGATGGTCAGAATTAAGGCTGGTTGAAACATACAAGAAATTGGAAGAGAATAGAAAGAAAGATCCAACACTGCCCAGAAAACCAATTTACTCTGATGCTCCAATGATGAAGAGACCTCAACAGGCCTTTACACTTGACAGCTTACTTGATACTCCTGACCTATCTGTTGCTTCCAAGAGACAGTTCAAGAAACAGAAGGAAATGTCTGAAGAAGACCAGAAGAAGTTTGCTGATACATTTGTAAAAGAGGGCCTCTTCAATCAAGTACACTATTTCTCTGATCCCACATCTGAAGAACTCAGAAGACTCATTAGGAGACCTCCATCACCAAACTCATCCAGAATAAAATTGCATCTCAATAGATCCTATGATTCAAAAATTCTAAAATGGAAGGTCAACAAAGACACCCATGAATTGACTCTACTTAGATCAGATGGAGAAGCCCAAAAGTTAAGTATGGATGATGCACATGGCCTATGTGCAGATGATCTCCAAACATTGCTGAACTTAGAGCTTGAAAGAGATGCAGAAGACCTCTTCTCATTGAACTTTGAATTACAATTCAAAGGACAAATCAGAGAAAGTCTGATGAGGAATAAAGATCAATAATAAAGCTTAGTTTTGGCATCATCCGTTTTAGGGGGAGATTGTTGGGTCTGCTGACCTGGAGAAGAACAGATGATTGGAAAGCCAAAATATACTACACAATTGATCATTAATAATAACAACATTTACAAGGTGCTTCTCCCAAAAGACTGTTGACCCTAACATCTGCTGTACCCTAACAACTGCTGAAACAACTGATGTTACAAAGGTCTGATAGATAACAACTGCTAGATCACAACTGCTGATTCAAAGGTCTGATGAAGAACAACTGCTGATCAAAGTACTGAGGACTAAAGGTCTGTTGGAGCCAACAACACTTAGGCTCCAACAGATGATTCAAGACCATTAGAGTTTTCCCATCAGCTGTTTACCTTTTAGAGTTTTCCAATGTAACAGTTGTTTGTATCATCAGATGTTTTATGTTGTTATTCTGTTAGAGGTCACTGTCTTAGGTGACGTCAGCCTAGGTCATCAGAGGTTTAGATTGTTTATAAACAGAACAGTGCATGTACTGTTCTATTTATCACTCAAAACATTCTCTTAGACAAACAATCACAGAGTGATCAGGCTGAGGGGGAGTACTTGTACAATCGTTGTAATCATTTGATATATGAAAGGATTCGATTGAAAAACATTTATTCTATTGTTTTGATTTATATTTTATCATTCCGCTGCACTTTCCATTCATAATTCAATTCTTTCATTACTCTTATTACTTAAACAATCAAAGCAATCAAACTCAGATCCTAACAAGGATGCATGTTGACCTTATTGTTAAAGAAGAAGATATAGGTAATCAACAACATGGTTTAGATTCTAATGAAGATGAAGTGTTAGAGAATGATGCTTTCCCAAGTGAATCAGAGTCTGATAAGAATGAAACTAGTGCTAGGAGAAGACACCTAAATCAAATAAGAAAGGCAAATCAGAATGGAGATGAGAACAGAGTAGTTTTTTACTTATCCCAAGTATTTGGAACTAAGGAAGAAGCAAAAAAGTTGATAAAACTCATTCAGTTGAGACAAGAAGGCAAATTGTTATTGTGAAGGACAATAAGGAAAGGGTTAGGGTGGTGTGTCATGGTACCTTACCAGAATTTGATGTTGATGATTATGGAGTTCATGTTGCAAGTCAACCAAAACCTAAGGGGGCTATTGGGAAAAAGTTAAGAACCACAACACCTGCTGTGTAAAAATCAAAAGATAAGGGGCCCAATATGAACAAGGGTAAAGTTAGGGGATCTCCTGTAAACAAGGGTAAAGTTAGGGGATGATCCAATGTTAATGTTGGTGGCAGGGGTAACAAGACAAACCCTTCTGAATACCAATGTCCATGGGTAATTTTGATATCTAAAGTTACCAATGAAGAAAGTTTGATGGTGAGGACATTAATTGAAGACCATAAATGTGTTCAGATAAGGAAGATTACTGCATGTACATCTACTTTCCTCTCTCAACAAATAATGGATCAGATTGAAGAAAACCCTGATATTCCTGTGAAAGCTATTCAAGAACAGTTTCAAAGGAAACATGAACTTGAAATATCAAGGATGAAAGCATATAGGGCTAAGACAAAAGCTAAGAAAATGATAGAAGGTGATTACACATCACAATATGTTTTACTGAGGGATTATGTGTTGGATTTGCAGGATAAAAATCCATATGCAACTGTTAAGATAGAGGTTGAGTTACCTAATCATCCAGATGACCCCACAAGGAAGTTCAAAAGAATATATATATATATATATATCCGTTTGGGAGCATTAAAACAAGGTTTTAAGGCTATTGGTAGTGATGTTTTGGGTCTAGATGGTGCCTTTATGAAAGGACCTTATCCTGGTAAGATTTTGAGTGCAGTGGGTATTGACCCAAATAATGGAATCTACCCACTTTGTTATGCAATTGTTGAGGCTGAAAACTACAACTCTTGGTCCTGGTTTCTAGATCTGTTGGGAGATGACTCGGATTTAGATAGAGAGTCAAGGTTCCCCTTCATGAGTGATAGACAGAAGGTATTTTCTCTTAAGTTTTTTAGTAAACTATATAACATTCATTTCACCTTCATGGACTTATCAAAAAAATTTAAACAGGGGCTACTTCTAGCACTTTCAAGGTTTTATCCATATGCTGAGCATAGATACTGTCTGAGGCACATTCATGAAAAAATGAAACTAAGTTTCAGAGGCAAATTGTATAAAGACTTGTTATGGAAGTGTGCTAGTGCAACAACAATCCCTGAATTCACTACTGCAATGAATGAGTTAAAGGCTCTTAACAAGAAGGCCCATCTGTGGTTGTCAAAAATTCCACCTCTACACTAGACCAGGTCTCACTTTTCAGGTATGTTATTTATAGTTCTATAGCTAATGCTTTGTCGATTTATATTTCAAAATTTTGATATACCAACATAACACAGGTAGGGGATTGACTGATATGCTACTAAACAACATGTGTGAAACATTCAATGGTAAGATACTTGAAGGCAGAGACAAGCTCATCATTAATGCACTAGAGTACATCAGAGAGTATTGCATGAGGAGGATTGTTTCAATGTTGAAAGATATATAGGGCAGTGAAGGTCTATTAGGCCACAAAAATGTTTGAGACAATCAAGATAGATGCAACCTTTCTATCATGTGCAGTGGAATGAAAGTGATAAATATGGGGTTAGTGGTAAACTTGGTCACATACGTGTTGTGGATTTTGCTGACAAGACTTGTGCTTGCAGAGGCTGGGAAATAATAGGTATGTATAAGTTGTTTAATTCAAATTTTGTTACTTTCATTCATTAATATTAAATTTTGTTACTTTAATGGACAGGAATGCCATGCAGACATGCAGTGGCTACAATTTGGTTCAAAGCTAGTAATGGAGGTAGAGTTTGGGCAATGGAGAGTTAGGTTAATCCAGTGTATACCATGGATAGATGGAGACATGTTTATTCCTTTAAGATTAACCCAATCAATGGTAGAGTTTTATGGCCTAAGTCTCAAGTTACTACAATTTTAACACCACCAAATCATCACACACAAGTTGGAAGACCCAAGAAGGTTACAAAGAGATCAGCATTTGAAAATGATGATCTAATGTCAGGGGGCAGACTGTCTAAGAAAAACACCAAAGGAAAATGTGGCAAGTGTGGGAATACTAGACACAACCAGAGGACTTGTAAGGGACAGAGTCAACAGGTTCAAGGTAGTCAGGCCAAGTCTGAAAACAAGGGTCAAAAGAAGAATAGCAACAAGGGTAACACTGAAAAAGGTTCAATGTAGCAAGGCTTAGGATGTGGCATCTACTGTTTATGTTTGTTATGTTTGTTGAACATGTCTTTTGGTTGTAATGTTTATGTCAGTTGAACATGTAGTAATGCTTAGGATATGTTGAACACACAGTTTATGCAATTTATGTAGTTAATGCAACTTTAAATGTTGCAATTTTGGTTTGTGGGTTATGTGCAGTTTTATTACAGTTTATGCACAATATGCACATTGCAAATGGGTCAATTGGGTTATTATGGGTTAGTACAGTTTGTTAAATGGGTCAATTTGGGTGAACAATCATATATGTTATTTATTACAGTTTGGCACAATATGCACATTGCAAATGGGTCAATTTGGGTGCACATGCCAAAAGGTGCATTATATGCACTTTCATTATTAATAACCATTTCTTACAAAGGTCCTAACAGGTGCATGATATGCACTTTCATTAAGAATACAATATTATATACACCAAAACACCTAACCAACTACAAATCAACATCCTTTTCACTTTGCTTGCTTGACCTTTCAAAGCTTTGACCTTGTCTTCAAGATGGCCGTTTGCAACTACAAGGTTCTCATTATACACTTCAAGGTTGTTCTTGGCTTTTAACAAACACGGTATGATGTTTGTACACCTTTGGCACTTCAACTGATCACACCATCCAATAAATCCACATCGTGATCGCTAATTTAAAGAAACAAAATCCATCAGATGCAACAATTTGTAATCAGCTTGTAAATTCAGAAAGGTGAGTGGAAATTACCTGGTCAAGACAAGCATAAAAGTGTCGACCTGAGTTCCTACTTGTCCATGATGTATGTATGATTGCTTCTTTTCCATAATGGCAGTATACTGGGTCCATGATTATGTGAACAATTTTGCCCTAATTTAGGTTTCTTGAAGAACCCTAGATCATATGAGCATTTTGCCCTAATTGTCTGGTTATAATGCTGATAGATGAAGAGGGAGAGGTGAAATGACTGTTATGCCCACACATGTCCCTCACGTGATCAGTTTTAACGTTAAAATCTAATCTGGTTAGTGCTAAAGGACAGTGGGTATAAGATTTTAACTCGTTAAGGATTAATCTTATCATTTTAAAAGCCAAAGGGTATCCATTGAAAAATGATGTAAACTTAAAGGACGAATTTTGTAATTTTTTCGTTTGTTTATTAACACATGGGGGAATTAAAACAACTAAAAAATGATGCTAGAAAATAGAGGTACGTAACTGGTTTTAACCCCATGTTTTATTTTGGGTCCAAATCAATTTAGGATTAGATACGTAACTAGTTCCAGTTCCCAACATGTTTTTTTTTTCACACCTCTAAACATGTGTAACAATGACACAATCTTTAACGTATTTTTCATTATAAGTCTCCTATGGTTATTAAACCAAAAATGAACAAATTAAGGGGCTGTTTGTTTACCTCTTAATGGTTCCATTAAAAGGTAAACTTCTGAATCGATTAGAGGTTAGGGTGTTTGGTTCATCCAAAAGACACCTCTTAATGGTTCAGTACACCTCTGTGTGGTATAGCTCTAGAATGATGCTGAATGGTTCAGAGGACAATTTTACCCCTGTTCCTCTTCTCCCTCCTGCTTCTCCTGTTCCTCCTCTCCTCTGACCGTCAGCACCAACAACCCTGCTCCTCCACCCGCTGCTCCTCCCCACCCACCCTCATCACCCTCCTCCTCTCCTCCTCTGTACCCACCGCCACCTCTTTTGCCTCCCACTGGCGTCACCTCCGCCTCCAACCCATCTTCACCACTGCAAATCCCACTTTCACCTGCAAATCCCACTTCAACCAACAACAAATTACAAACTAATTAATTGATTTGTTATATTTAAAAAAAATAGGGGTAAAATAGTCATTTCGTACAGTTATTCAGAGGTCTAACTAAACAACATTTTACTGACTAACCACTTACTGGTTAACCTCTTACCCATTCAGGCCTCTTACTAATTCAACACTTACTGGTTCAGCACTACCCAAACAACTCCTAAGTTATGAAAATCTCGACAATATAAGTGTTACAAATCTAACATTTCAACTAGGTCTGTTGAATAAGTATCCCTACTTATTTTTTATCGTTGAATACCATAAAAGTTATATCATATGAAGAAACAACGAGTATAATGGTGATTACGAGTAATCACTATGGGGTTGATACTCTTGTTTACTCAAGAACAATCCTTCACCCAAACCGATAGATGAACCGTAATCTAGAAACGTAAAGTAAAGTATGTGTGAGTGGTGAAAGTAAACACAAGAGTTTAAGTGGTTCGGTCAAGTTCGACCTACGTCCACTGTGAAGAGCTAGTCGTTTATTACTTTGGAGTTTACAAAGTGTTACAAGAATGCCCTAGCTCTCTAGTACAAGTGATAATTCTCAGATCCTTTGCAAAGGAGTTGATGTCTTCTATTTATAGTGGAAGCCATGGGCTTTGGAAAAAGCCCACGAGGAGTTTTGGCTGGTACGGGCCTTGCCCCGTCCCATATGCTTTTGCCCCATGAAATGGGTGGGAAAAAGGAGATCCATGCTGCTGACGTCATCGGCAGTTGGAGCTGCTTTGTCTCGCGGACACGTGCCAACATGTGACTGGTCGCCGGCGGCATGTCGTTCTAACACAACATGGTTGACTTACCTGACGGCGTCTGACATGACGTCTGGCAGCAGGTAAGCATGCCTGTGCGGTACTGTAGAGGCAGCATGGTGGAAGCATGGGAGTAGTCAAGTCGCTGTTGGTGTCAATGGTTGTTGGACCACTGCGGACACGTGTCGCCATCTGACTAGCGACGTCTCTGGTCTTCTGCGAGTGGATCTTCCCGGTCCTTGATCTTCCGTACCTCGTACTAAAAGCTGGTGAGCTGAGGAATATTCCGCGTGTGGGTGGACAGGTGTGTATTCTTTTGGAGTGATGTGGGTAAGACTGCTTTATGTGCAGTTTCGCTCCTTCTGGCGGAGTTATTTCCGCCTGATGGTTCCGCGGGTTATCCTGAAGAGGGATAGGGATGCCGCCTCCGCGAGGATTAGGCTCCCTATCCCTTCAAGTCCCCCTAGTCTAGGGCTTCTACTGTTCTTGATTCAAGAGTAGGTGGAACGCTAGACTGAATAAAGTGTTGGTCGCGGATGATAGCTCGTCTGCTTGTTTGAAGGGTTTTGCATGTTTGTGCTGAATGTTGGCGGGGAACGTCATTACTCGCTTTACGTCAAACTTCCGCTAGAAGTGATGTGCCATGCCTTGTCCAGTAAAGGAGCAGGCGGAGAACGTCTTTCTTCGCTTTACGTCAACTTGCTGTTGAATATGACGTGTCATGCCTTGTCCTGAAAAAGAGCGAGCGGAGAACGCCTTTTCTCGCTTTACGTCAAATTTCCACTGGAGATGACGTGTCACGCCTTGTCCTGAAAAGGAGCAGGCGGAGAACGTCTTATCACGCTTTACGTCAAATTGCCGCTGGAGGTGTGTAACACCCCAAATTTCAAAGCATTTGTTGTTGTACAGTTCGTATATGTTTATGTTTCTGAACAAGCTTAATTTGGTGATAACTTGGGAGCCTCTTATAACCTTTGGAATCTATTTGCTCCATGATTTAATTGTAAAAAGTCAAGTGTAAACTTGTAGGTAGCTATGGTGCTATAATAAATAAATAAGTTTCTAAGTGTAACTATGAAAATGTTATGCACCATGGTGGATACTTAGAGGGCCTAAGGGTAAATTGGTGAACTCATTAACTTGCTAAAACCTATTGCCGTCAACATACCAAACCAACACCCCTTCATTATTTTCAAACACAACCGAGTAATCCATGGTTGGATCAAAAATCTCATATCTATTCCAAGATTTTTACATGATCCGATCCAAGGGTGTAGGTTACACGATTGTATATGGTTCTAGCCGTCGGTTGTTCATGGGGTTGGAGCCTCCTTATAGATCGATCACAGGGTTACAAACCGATGGTGGTGAATAGGGTTGTGAGTGTTTTGGGTGGTGATGGCAGTGGCTAGCAGGGTAAGCGGTGAGGATGGAGGCGGCGTACGATGTCAATGGTGGTGCTCAATATTGGCTATGGCGTTCGGCTAGAATTTCATGGTGAAAGAGATGGTTTGTGGCGGTGGTCGGTCATGTGTGCGATGGGAGCGTTAGTGCTCAGTGTGGTGGAGTGCGATAGTGAGGATGATTTTGGAAGTGGCGGAGGCGGTGTGAAGGCGATGACGATGTACGGCATAAGTTATGGTGGGTGTACGTATGCATTGCATAGAGATGGCAAGATCACCCATGGGTGTGTATACATTGTTTCATGGGGTCAAAGATGGTAATGCAAGCTTATTAATGTGGTGGTGTAGGGTTGTATGGGTGGCGATAATGCTCACCTCTTAATGGTGATCTTCTTAGTTTTAATTGAGACATGGAATCTAGAAATTTATGCATGTGGTCCGTGATTTACCTATTGGAGGTGGCAAATAATATCCATGATAATGATCATGTGAAAGCATGAAAATTATAAATGGTTTTTTTTCCATGAAGGTAATTGCATAATTTCGAATACAAGGTTGAATATGGATATTATTGTTTATGGTGTAATATGGTGAACATGACGTACAGGAGGATGTTGTGATGTTGTTATGGGATTTAAGCTATGATGGAGCATTTTTTTAGTGTTGTCCTACGATGGTGGGGTTGGTGATTTGATAATGTGATATGGATTCTTTTATTAAGCAACATTTTCATGGCAAGGTTCACATGATGCATGGACGTATGGGTGTGTGTTGTATAGAGCAACCTTGGTGAATGCATGGATGCTTTGCAACTGGTGAGTTCTTAAGCCCACTCTTTTAGTTATTATTTTTCTAAATATTTTGGGCTGACGTGCATGCTAAACCAGTATGATTATTTTTATGAAATCACAAAATATTTTTATGAAGTTATAAATATTTTGTGTACGAATGAAATCCATATTAACTCATACATATTATTTTGGTATTAAACGTGAGTAGGCGGAATGCGCCTAATGTGTTATTATATGGTTTGAGTTATATGTGTTGTTATATATATATATATATATATATATATATATATGAATAGACTTTTGTCTTGATTAAAGTGTGGCTTAAGTTTTTATTTAATAAGCGGAATGCGCTTAATGTCTTGGCCACGTATTTGAAACCTTACTTGTTAGATCGGGTATTGTTTTGACTTGCTACCTGTTTAGGTTATATGGATTATGTATTTATATATTTTCGTAAACTGTATTTGGCGACTACAAGACCTCATAAACTGGGCTATGATGGAAGTGGGATATGCTTGCTCTGATCTATCGTATTGGTTTTGTGTCATGGTTGTTGAATAGTTTATGTTATACCTGTTATTAAATATAATAGACTATGTTTGATGGCTACCTGATATGCCGAACTGGGCTATGACGGGAGTGGGACATGCCTGCTTTGATCTCTGGTCTTGGTTTTGAGTCAGGGTTGTTACATAGTTTATATTATGTGTTTTTTTTTATAAACTGAGACATGACAGAGGTGGGAAATGCCTGCTTTAATCTCTAGCTTTAGTTTGCTTAAATGGATTGGATTGTTCTTTATGTTGAAAAGCGAGATACGCTTATTATGTATTTGGTAAGTGAAGTCTTGAGGTAATTAGGCAGAGTATGCCTATCCTAGACATTGATTTTTGTTTTGCTTGGGGAAAAAAATTAGCGGGCTGCGCTTATTGTTAACTCTGAGGTTGAGGTATTTTGTTGATTCTTATTTTGACAAATTACTTGTTTATATAAATTCATAAAACTTGAACTCACTCAGCGTAGCTGACTTTTTGCATACACGTTAGCTTGATTTCAGGTATTTGAAGAATAAAAGGGATGCCTTGGCATGCTGCAGGACTACTCAGGGGCGGTTGACATTTTGAATAAGAAGAGACTACTTTATTGCTAGAAAACTCTTTTCTAAACTTATTATTTTTGTTTTACAAATATGCTTTGACCCGTTGTGGGGAATTTCATGTTTGAATAACTTAAACCATTTACTTTCCGCTGCGTGTTTTCTGATAATAAAATAAGACTTCTTAAGTATTAATTATGGTTTTAGTCTTTGATTGCCAACTGTTTTACCCGTCGGAATTGAGGGTCTTACAAGTTGGTATCAGAGCAATGGTTCGAGGGATTCGGGCATTTTGTGCTCGAACTCGAATCTGGAATGGGACCAAACTGTTACTAAGAAATGTCAACTGCTGGGTAGCTGCACGCCAAGAGGTAATCCTTAGTTTTGACGTATGTCTCTCTCACTCTCTCTCTCTATATATATATATATATATATATTTCACTAGATGATTAATAGCATGAAGTCATAAATGGTCGGTTAGTGTCCTTACATTTTGATGTAGTATGGGAAATTTATTAAGTAGTGTATAATGCACGATACGTAGGTTGGAATGCTTCTTGTTGAACACTTAGATACATAAAGTGTTAGAAGGAAACCCAATACCTATATTTGTTTGAGTATGTTATGACAACTCTTATTGAGTGCTTAAGTGCAATAATTCATAAGGGTGTTATGCTTTTGTGTTTTAAGGTAGGATAGAATTCCCTACTTAAATTCTATGTGTATTTGTGATGGTAGAATTGTCAATGTGATCATAACATGTTGTGTTTAGGGTGACTAAAGTAAAGTAAATAGCCAATAACACCTGATCAACGTTATTAGAAGTTTACCCTTACTTTACACAGCCTGAATATGTCTTGTGACTGATCATGTGACGATTTTGTCATAAATGTTTAGTATGGGTTGTGTCTATTGCTTTGTATTAAGGTGGATAAGATCCCAAGGATATAAACATTTATACGAGTTCGAGGTTGCGGTACGAAATTCACTCCTTGTGGCCAACGCTGTAGATAGTTTTCGAATTGAGTCATCGGGCCATAGTCTTCCTATCCTCTTGTATTTAAGGTCATTGGGTTGCTTTGATGTTATTCTTGGGATGGACTGGTTGGCTACCATGGATGCTCAACAGTGTGTGCGGGCAGAGACTCGTGCGACTTATAGCTCCTAATGGGAATCGATTACGGTTCATGGGGATGATAGTTGCTCATTACCTCGGGTTATTTCTATACTGAAGGCGGGGAAAAATGTTGTAGTGTGAGTGTAAGGCGTACCTGGCGCAGGTCTTGGATGTGAGGGATGATATCCCTAAGCTAGGGGATGTCCCCGTAGTGCGAGATTACCCGGATGTATTTCCTGAGGATTTGACGGAATTGATCGGACCGCGTGGTTGAGTTTCAAATAGACCTCGTTCCAGAAGCTAAACCTGTAGCCAGGGCACCTTACCTATTGGCACCTGCGTAAATGGAATAAACTCTCATCTCCATTGGAGGATTTGCTCTTTACCGAGAACCGACGATTTATTTCAATTAGCTCCAAGGAGCTAGTTGGCTCTCGAAGATTGATCTTAGATCGGGCTATCATCAGCTAAAAATATGATGACGGGACAATTTCCGTACTCGTTAGGGACATGATGAGTTTTGGTAATATCTTTTGGCCTGACTAACGTGCTGCGCCATTCATGGATTTGATGAACTAGGTGCGTAGGCTGATGCTCAACTGTTTTGTGATTGTTACCAGAGATGACATGCTCATATACTCCAAAAGAGAAGAAGACCATATTCTACATCGCAAGAAGGTCCTTCAAACTCTAAGGAATGAGAAGCTTTGCGCTAAATTCTCAAAGGTACTTTCTGATTTCATGAGGGTTAGTATTCTGGCCCATGTCATCAATTCCGTCAGTACCATGATAGATTCCACGAAGGTGCAGGCAGTGATGAACTGGACGGCACCAAAATCATCGTTTGATATTCGTAGCTTCATGGGTTGGCAGGTGGTTATCTGAGGTGCGTACATGATTTCTCCAAGAGAACGTGTTTCTTGAAACTAAAGAAAAGTTTGACACCGGGTTTGCGGGTCTTACAAGTTTTACACACGCACCGACCCTAGCCTGACCGGGTTGGACGGAGGATGTAGTGGTTTTTCGGACGCGTCACTTAGGGGTTTCAGGTGTGTACTTATGCAGCGCGGTAAGGTGATAGCTTATGCCCCATGCCAATCGAAACCCCACGAGATTTATTACCCGACTCATGATTTGGAGTTAGCACCCGTTTTTTTTGCACTTAAACTGCAGAGACATTACTTATATGGGTTCCTTGCACCATCTATACCGACCATAAGAGTTGGAATATTTCCTTGAGCAGAAGGACCTTAGCAGGAGGTAGCGAAGGTGGTTGGAATTAATCAAGAAGCATGATGTGGAGATTTTGTATCACCCAGGAAAGGCTAACGTTGAGCCAAAAGGAGAGGCCTAGACCCACTCGGGTGAAGTATTGTCAACTTATTTGGAAACTAGATATGGGGAAGCAGATCTCTAGTGTTCAGAATGAAGCCTTACAGGTGGAGTGGATCATGACGGAGCGTATGTGGGGTCAACACAGACTTTTGGAAAGCAATGGAGACGGGGTTATGTCCATAAATGGACGGATGTGGATACCTCGATATGGTGGGTTTAGGGATGAAATCATGGAGGAGGCACACGGAACCCACTATTCTAATCGTCCGGAATATCTTAAAAATAACTATTGGTGGCCAACAATGAAGTATGAGGTAGCAACTTTTGTGAGCATGTGTTTGACTTGTTTACAGGTTAAAGCAGAACATCAGAAACTGTTTGGAAAAAAAAAATCAACATTTAGAGGTACCGGAATGGAAGTGGAAGTATCTTACTATGTATTTCATCATTATGCTACCACGTACGCCCGAGGTGTTTGACACCATTTGGGTGGTGGTGGATTGGTTGACAAAGAGTAGTCATTTCTTGCCGACACGGGAGTCCCTTAACTCCAAAAGTTTGGTAGAATTGTTCCTTTGGGAGATTGTATCTAAGCATGGTGTGCAAGTGTTATTGTTTCTGATAGAGACACTCGTTCTACGTGAATGGGTACTAGGTTACACATCAGCACCGCGTATCACCCGCAGACGGATGGTCAGTCGGAAAGAACCATCCAAAAATCTCGAAGATATGCTTCGGGTATGCATTATTGATTTCAGCGGTAGCTGGGTGTATCAACTACCCTTGGCGGAGTTTTCATATAACAATAACCATCACGCCACTATTTGGATGTCAGTGTTATTGTTTCTGATAGAGAAACTCGTTCTACGTGAATGGGGTATGGGTTACACATCAGCACCGCATATCACCCGCAGACGGATGGTCAGTCGGAAAGAACCATCCAAACTCTTGAAGATATGCTTCGGGTATGCATTATTGATTTCAGCGGTAGCTGGGTGTATCAACTACCCTTGGCGGAGTTTTCATATAACAATAACCATCACGCCACTATTTGGATGCCACCGTATAAGAAGTTGTTGTGTTTCGCGACTACCTGACCTTATAAACTAGGCTTTGAGAGAAGTGGGATATGCCTGCTCTGATCTATAATATTGGTTTTGTGTCATGATTGCTACTTTTCTATTCTGAATGGTAACCTAAAATGATCACATGAATGTTATGTCTTATGTAGATGTAAGTGGATTGAAATAGCACTAAAAGGCTATTCACCTGTACCTATAGTTATTATCTTCATAGCAGCCTGAAGACATCACATTTGGTAATTCCCTATCCTAGAGGATTCGAGGGCGAATCCTATTATAAGGTGGGTAGACTTGTAACACCCCAAATTTCAAAGCATTTGTTGTTGTACAGTTCGTATATGTTTATGTTTCTGAACAAGCTTAATTTGGTGATAACTTGGGAGCCTCTTATAACCTTTGGAATCTATTTGCTCCATGATTTAATTGTAAAAAGTCAAGTGTAAACTTGTAGGTAGCTATGGTGCTATAATAAATAAATAAGTTTCTAAGTGTAACTATGAAAATGTTATGCACCATGGTGGATACTTAGAGGGCCTAAGGGTAAATTGGTGAACTCATTAACTTGCTAAAACCTATTGCCGTCAACATACCAAACCAACACCCCTTCATTATTTTCAAACACAACCGAGTAATCCATGGTTGGATCAAAAATCTCATATCTATTCCAAGATTTTTACATGATCCGATCCAAGGGTGTAGGTTACACGATTGTATATGGTTCTAGCCGTCGGTTGTTCATGGGGTTGGAGCCTCCTTATAGATCGATCACAGGGTTACAAACCGATGGTGGTGAATAGGGTTGTGAGTGTTTTGGGTGGTGATGGCAGTGGCTAGCAGGGTAAGCGGTGAGGATGGAGGCGGCGTACGATGTCAATGGTGGTGCTCAATATTGGCTATGGCGTTCGGCTAGAATTTCATGGTGAAAGAGATGGTTTGTGGCGGTGGTCGGTCATGTGTGCGATGGGAGCGTTAGTGCTCAGTGTGGTGGAGTGCGATAGTGAGGATGATTTTGGAAGTGGCGGAGGCGGTGTGAAGGCGATGACGATGTACGGCATAAGTTATGGTGGGTGTACGTATGCATTGCATAGAGATGGCAAGATCACCCATGGGTGTGTATACATTGTTTCATGGGGTCAAAGATGGTAATGCAAGCTTATTAATGTGGTGGTGTAGGGTTGTATGGGTGGCGATAATGCTCACCTCTTAATGGTGATCTTCTTAGTTTTAATTGAGACATGGAATCTAGAAATTTATGCATGTGGTCCGTGATTTACCTATTGGAGGTGGCAAATAATATCCATGATAATGATCATGTGAAAGCATGAAAATTATAAATGGTTTTTTTTCCATGAAGGTAATTGCATAATTTCGAATACAAGGTTGAATATGGATATTATTGTTTATGGTGTAATATGGTGAACATGACGTACAGGAGGATGTTGTGATGTTGTTATGGGATTTAAGCTATGATGGAGCATTTTTTTAGTGTTGTCCTACGATGGTGGGGTTGGTGATTTGATAATGTGATATGGATTCTTTTATTAAGCAACATTTTCATGGCAAGGTTCACATGATGCATGGACGTATGGGTGTGTGTTGTATAGAGCAACCTTGGTGAATGCATGGATGCTTTGCAACTGGTGAGTTCTTAAGCCCACTCTTTTAGTTATTATTTTTCTAAATATTTTGGGCTGACGTGCATGCTAAACCAGTATGATTATTTTTATGAAATCACAAAATATTTTTATGAAGTTATAAATATTTTGTGTACGAATGAAATCCATATTAACTCATACATATTATTTTGGTATTAAACGTGAGTAGGCGGAATGCGCCTAATGTGTTATTATATGGTTTGAGTTATATGTGTTGTTATATATATATATATATATATATATATGAATAGACTTTTGTCTTGATTAAAGTGTGGCTTAAGTTTTTATTTAATAAGCGGAATGCGCTTAATGTCTTGGCCACGTATTTGAAACCTTACTTGTTAGATCGGGTATTGTTTTGACTTGCTACCTGTTTAGGTTATATGGATTATGTATTTATATATTTTCGTAAACTGTATTTGGCGACTACATGACCTCATAAACTGGGCTATGATGGAAGTGGGATATGCTTGCTCTGATCTATCGTATTGGTTTTGTGTCATGGTTGTTGAATAGTTTATGTTATACCTGTTATTAAATATAATAGACTATGTTTGATGGCTACCTGATATGTCGAACTGGGCTATGACGGGAGTGGGACATGCCTGCTTTGATCTCTGGTCTTGGTTTTGAGTCAGGGTTGTTACATAGTTTATATTATGTGTTTTTTTTATAAACTGAGATATGACAGAGGTGGGAAATGCCTGCTTTAATCTCTAGCTTTATTTTGCTTAAATGGATTGGATTGTTCTTTATGTTGAAAAGCGAGATACGGTTATTATGTATTTGGTAAGTGAAGTCTTGAGGTAATTAGGCAGAGTATGCCTATCCTAGACATTGATTTTTGTTTTGCTTGGGGAAAAAAATTAGCGGGCTGCGCTTATTGTTAACTCTGAGGTTGAGGTATTTTGTTGATTCTTATTTTGACAAATTACTTGTTTATATAAATTCATAAAACTTGAACTCACTCAGCGTAGCTGACTTTTTGCATACACGTTAGCTTGATTTCAGGTATTTGAAGAATAAAAGGGATGCCTTGGCATGCTGCAGGACTACTCAGGGGCGGTTGACATTTTGAATAAGAAGAGACTACTTTATTGCTAGAAAACTCTTTTCTAAACTTATTATTTTTGTTTTACAAATATGCTTTGACCCGTTGTGGGGAATTTCATGTTTGAATAACTTAAACCATTTACTTTCCGCTGCGTGTTTTCTGATAATAAAATAAGACTTCTTAAGTATTAATTATGGTTTTAGTCTTTGATTGCCAACTGTTTTACCCGTCGGAATTGAGGGTCTTACAAGGTGACGTGTCATGCCTTGTCCTGAAAAGGAGCGGGCGGAGAACGTCTTTTCTCGCTTTACGTCAAATTGCCGCTAGAGGTGACGTGTCATGTCTTGTCCTGAAAAGGAGCAGGCGGATAACGTCCTTTCTTGCTTTACGCCAAATTTCCGATGGTGATGACGTGTCATGCCTTTTCCTGAAAAGGAGCAGGCGGGGAGCGTCTTTTCTTTTGACGTAAAACTTGCGCCAGCGCGATCATGACGTTGTAATAAATGTGTTAGTAGTTAATGCCGTTCCAAAGTTGGAATAAATGTGGAATGATTTGAATTCAATTTGTTGCCAATAATTTGAATTTAATGCGCCTGGAATTCGAATGAGTATTAACTTCGAAGGGAAGTTTTGCAGATTTCAAGGGTGGCAGACGTGTTAGACAGCTGTCTGACACGTTGTTTGATGTGTGTCCTATCAGACGTGTGCAATAGTGCCTTTTCGTCTGGTGTCAGGCACGTGAGGCCCACGCGCGCTGGTTGGTTGATGAGTGACCAAGATTGTGCCACGTGTTGTTGATCACGTGTGGTTTGTCAGACGCGTGAGTGGCCACGCGTCCCTTTTGACGAAAACGTGAGATCTTGCGACACGTGTCAGTCATCCGAGAGATCGCCGGTTGGTATGCAGACAGAAGTGCGCCGTGGGCCGTTTGATGACAATTTTGGCACGTGTCATCATCCTGTGCCTCCAGACGAAAAGGTATGACAGTTCATTTTTCTCCTCTGGGGTCCACCGTCATTAATGCGATGAGTGTATAAACGAGGAGAGGCTTTCATTTTTCAGTTACACTCTCCAAATTCTAATCAAAACTCTCTGTTTTTCTCTTAATTTCCTTCATATTTTCTTGTTGAAGGCTTGATGTTTCCGAGTAATCTTCAAGTATTCCGACGAGTTTTCCGCTGAATACTCAAGATTTCCTTGAAACTTCAAGAAGATCCTTGCTTTTCCAACCATTTCTGCAGTTTATTTCTTTTTCTTTCTTGAAACAATGTCTGACGTTTCCACTGGTGTCTCACCGCATGAGAGTCCGGTGGTGGAGGAAGTAGAGATGGAGGAGCCAGTTGTATAGGGGGTAGAATGAAAGAAAGGAAGTTGATGACGAACACCCCTGTCACTGGACTGCTGCTGCCTTTGTCGAGTTCTGCAAAGGGTATGAGATTCTACCGGAGTGGGAGCCGGAGTTGCCCGACCCGATTACCCGAAACAACATACCCAAATACCCGAACTATATACCCGATCATATACCCATGAATTTTTTAACGCATCACATAACCCTTAGACTAATGCGTTCGATATTTCAAAAATTAACTTTTTTTTTTCTTGTTTCAAAAATTAATTTTTTGACGCATCACATAACCCTTAGACTAATACTATACCTTTTCTTTTGAAACTAAATTTAGGAAGTGAGTAATTTAAATGTAATAAGGAAATTTAATTAGTTCCTAATTTACGTAAGTTTCCTTTCTCATTCTCATTTATTAAGGTAAAATTTTAAATTTAGAATGAGCGTAAATAGTTAATATATAATTATTATTAATGTGTATTTGTTATCAATGAAAAATATGGGATTTTCAAATTTAAATTTTTTAAAAAGGTCAAACAATTGTTTATATGGTAAAATCTTTGAATTTGGAATGGGCGTAAATATAGTTAATATATAATTATTTTACAAAAAAATAGGTTTTGATTAATATACAAAATAATAAGGAGAATGAAAACTTACAACAGATTGAGTGGCGTGTCTGCAACAATTGATTTTGTTTCAAGAAAGACCTATCACTTTTACGTTTAAGGCAGATTGGAAGAACGATCTAGTTTCAAAAGAAAAGGATATAGTAGATTAATCTTCAAGATCTTAAAATTGGATGTATAAAACACACATAATACAACTAAATCGGAAAATTTAAATCATACCATAAAATTATATCCATATTAAATAATATCATTCAATTCTATATCCCCATAAATCGGAAGTTTTAAATCATTCCATAAAATTAGAAGCTTGAGAATAGGAAAGATCATAGATTCTTTTGAAAAAAATTAAACCACTTTCCGATTTTGACACGATGCAATCGGGTGTACCCACATCCGAGATCCATGATCCATCCAATCACCAACCAAACTAAAGATTTTCACTAAAAAACATTATCTCAAGCATATGAAGATCCGAATTATATTAAATCCTCAAGAACAAATAAAACAATTGATGAAAATTCTTGAACCCTTTAAACAATCTTAGTAGAATAAGAAGTTATGAACATGAAAGAAAAAATACGTGATAATTAACCAAAGCTTAGCCGAATACAATGGCTAAGTTTGGGTTCGGTCTAATGCCTAGAAACAGCTACGTACCTTCAAATCGATCACAGAATCAGAATCAAACATTAATCATAATCAGCTAACTCTAATCACCAACAAAAAAAAAAAAACCCGGTGTTAAACTAAATCAACAAACAACAAAGGACCCTAAGAACATGACAACCCATCCCTAGACAACCAAAATAATGTGAAATACACGATCATACCTTGAAAATAATCGGCCAAAATCCATACTAATCATCACCCGTATGATCAACCAATAATCAATCCGATAATAATTAATCAATATGAACATGCTCGGCCTTCCATCATAACATTTTCTTGATATTGTGCCATAGTTTCTGTATCAACATTCACGAAAACAAAAGCAGAGGAGTGAAGAAAGATGAAGAATGATCGTTTTACAGAATAAGGAGGCGAGATCATACCTTGAAGAAGATGGAGGATCGACAATGGAGAGGAGGTTGGTTTGATTGTTTTAGGATTTACTAAATAACAAAAAGTGAATTGAAATCATAGAACAAAATTAATTAATGGATTATTATTAATAAGGGAAATCTAGATTATAGTATTTAGGAAAGTTAATAATAATATTATTAAATGAGTTTGACCAAAAGTAATTGAATGATTTATGATTTAAAAAAAACAAAAATCTTATAAATTCTCACATTGTGACACATGGCACAATATGATAGGCTAGAGAATTGAAGGATCAACATGGGAGTGCCATGTGTCCACATTGGGTTTCATATATTAGTTGTATAGATAGATAGATACTATGTATAATATAATAGGAAACTGAAGATGAACAGTAGTGGCACTTTCGTAATTTATTGGTTATGTAAGGGTTTATGTGTCATCTTTGCCCATATATTTATGCATTATTGCTTCTCTTCCAGATGTCTTTCCTTCTTCCTTCACCACCGTCCCTATTCGCCTCCTCCACAGCACCGTCGCCGACATTCCATCCATCACCACCGCTGTCGACAATCCATCCATCCTACACAGCGCCGCCGCAACCGTCTTCAATCGTTTCGTCAGCATGTAAATTGGTAATGATTTTGTATGCGTTGTGTTTTTTTGGGGGGTTTTTTTTTACTACCTGCTCTATTTATTATTCCCTTTTTTCGTTCGATTCGTTAAAAGTCACCAACACTACCACCGTCTCCATCCTCTCCATCACCTGCTACATCGTCGGAGGCTGTGCCATCACCGACTTAGGGTTTTGGTGACTGGCTCGGTTCAACTAAGGTGAGTCTCTTGAACCTAGGATTTTAATTTTATGGCTGCATGTTACGATCTGATTTGTTTGGGTTTTTTGTGATGTTTTCAGTTGTGCTGTTCATGCTAGATGAGAGTACTGACGGTGGTGGTTGTTGATGGTGATGTATTCGACTGTTATGGTAGGTGATAATGATGAAGGTGACGGTAATGGGGATTTTTGTTGATGGATACGATGGTATTGTGATGGTTAGCGGTATTCCTCTTTCGTTTGATTACTATGTTTGTGTTGTGTTTTTTATTTATCATTTTCTTTTCTTTATTATTGTTGTTGATTTTGAGATTTTCGATTAAAGACGGTGTTCAAATACTAGGGGTTCTTTGACTCTATACACTGATTATTTTGATATGTTTATGATTGATCTTTGTTTATGGTTACAGGGGCCTCGAGGAGATAAGGCTGGTTGTGGTATGCGACGGGGCGGGTAGTAATGAGGAAGTGGTCGCCTCCATTTAGTTGGTGGTGTACAGTGGCGATGTTGCCGCCTATCAATTAAATTTTCATGTTGTTCAGGGGTTGAAAACGGGTTTGGAAAGGTGATTGTGGCCACGGCTGACTGTTCAGCGGAGGTTAGGATCTGATGGTGGTTTAAGATTGTGGTGGTGTGCTCTGCTTTAGTTGGCTATGATGAGTTAACAATATTTCCCGATTGTTGATGGGGATGGCGTGGCAGGGATTGCGGATGGTAGGTTTGCACCTGCAACCCTCCTTGCAGCTATCAATTTTAATAACTCTGAGCCACTGATAGACTTTAACATTGATCTTTCTTTGTTGGAATATTAAACCATCATACTATTACTATACTATGTATATTATATTATATTATACTATGTATTAAAGGAAACTTGAGATGACCGGTGTTTGTGGCTTTTCGAGGGGGTATACACAACATATGCTAGGGGTATATGTGTCACTTTGTGTACGAACCCATACATTGGAATGATAATGATGTTGATGTTGGTTGCGACTGAGTGTGCAATGGGGGTTAAAGAGATGTTCGTGGCATGTGCTGTTTTGAAGCCTTATTCAAATAGATGCTCGAAAATTTTAGCATGGCTATGATGAGTTACACATGTCTCGATTATTGGTGGGGACAACGTGGCAAGGATTGCGGATGGCAGGTTTCCACCTGCAACCCGCCTTGCCACTATGTATTTCAAAAACTCTGAGCCGCTCAGGTATTTTAAAATTGGTCTTTGTCGTTGCTGGCTTCACATTTTATGATCATAAGTTTGAATTATTCTATTTTAAATCATTAACTCTGCCATGTATGGTCTTTTGCTGATTTGGGGATATTGAGGTTCAAGTCACTAGCCTTCAAACACAGACAGGTAATATTGAATCCTTTCTAACCCTCCTGACTTTTTTTGGATCAATTGTTTGAAAAGTTATCTATGTATCTCAAAGTGGTGATGTGATATTTATAGCTCTGCACATTACAAATAACATGGACAATCATGTAAATGCTTCAAATAAGTGAACCTTATAGAACGGATCAGACGATTCGGGTAAGTTTTCATAGACAGGAGCCAACATGGGAGGGGGGGGGGGGGGGGGGGGGGGGGGGGGAGTTTATTGTATTTCCTACCGGGTCGCTTAGCAGTTGATCAAGTAGTTTCAGTTTGTGCTCAGCCAGGCACCTAAACTGTTGCCTAAAAATTATAGAATATCAAATAGCAAAACTGTTTTTTATTTAATGGCATATGCCACATTTATTCCACATAGAAACAGGAATCATTGACATTTAACGAGTCAGATACCCAGATTAGATTTGCAGCAAATGAACACGCTTGCTTTAAAAGTTTTGATTTGATTTTCCCTCTTAATCGTGCTTTGAAACCACAATACTGGCCTAATATTTGGTGATGGACGATCTGGATGAGTGGAACGATGACGTAGTGGCGATTTCTTATTTTGTGTCGGCCATATATGTAATAAATCATATCCTTTGCTAATCAATTGTATATGTTCTATACATGCTTAATTCTGCCTCCTATGAATGACGTTAAGTTGTTTCTGGTTGGTTATTGAAACCATTAATATGAAGAAATTGAGTCAAATCTACCATAACATTACAATGAGCCAATGTTCAGTAAACTAGGCCTCTAAGATATGCTTTTCTGCTATTGAGGTTGACTTTTGACCCATAGATTTTGTTTTTTACTTTTGTACCAAATTTTGTTTGTTTTGGTTTTCCAGTTTTTTTTAACTTTGTTTATCATTGTTGACTTTGTAGACATATGCTGATAAGCTGATGAGCCATGAATCTTGGGTTTATGTTACTGATGAAGAAAGTTTATATAATATGACTTTGGAATCTGACAAATCTGGACTACAGGTATATATCTTTTACAATTTGATCAATAAATATGTGCTTTATTGGGTATATGTAACAAGTTACTACTTAACAAAAGAAAGTTGCATTAGGTTTGTTTATTAAACTTAACTTGTCAAATACTGTGAGTCCGTGATTTACTTATTAGTGTCCCTTGACTTTGAATGTCAAACCTGCACTGCTGAGATTACTTCCTGATCCGCCCAATAGCATATGCTTTTTTATTCATACTATGTATTATAGTTCTCCGAAAATTAATCCTAAGGCTCGCTTACCAGCTATAAGCCTTTACACAGATCATGTTATTTGATTTCCATGCGTGTTAGTGTTCTAATAATCAAAGCACACCGTTGTGTTTTCAATTTCGTTCTCAGTGGATATCTTTTTTTTTTTCTTTGCAGGTATTTCAAGAAACTGATACATTGACATAAAACGTGGTATCAATGTTGTCTGACCAGCCTGCAATTGATCTCTACTCTTGATTAAGCACTTGAGGTACATTTTTTTTTTCAATCTGGGTGTTTAAAAATGTTAGTTGCTTGATAAACATAATTAATAATTGAGTTGCTTGATCTGTGTTGGTTCTTGCTTCACTTATGTCATAGACGATTGCCATAGGAAGCCAGTTTGTTTCCACATTTGTTTTTTACTTTTACATGTGATGTTTTTGACTAATGGGTGTGAGTTAGTTTATACTGTACAAATTTACTTTCCTAAACTCTATTGTAGAATGGATCAATGTTAATCTCCTCATGCTAGATCATGGAAAGCAAAAGAAAACGATAAAAAAAAAAAAAAACACTCAAGCCTTCATGAAAGGGGAAAGCTATTTTCTACCATTCAGGTACGTGCACTTCGTTATACTGTGAAGATGCACCAGTGCCGATATACGTTTCCAAGAACTGGCTTCAACCAAATGACATGAAGACAATGAGATACGGACAGATACCAACCAGGTATCCACCGCAACGCAAATGTTTTGGCTAAAGCTGATGTCAATGATATAGAAAACGAGCCACCTGCAGAGAATCCTTGGGCCATGAGGTCGCAACACGGACGACCTTACGATTATTAACATGCACATGCAATTAGTTACTGAGACTTCAAAGGGAAAATACCGGTGAGAAGATGAGGAGACGAGTTTTTGTTGCAACTTCTAATCATCTTTATTTTATGCCTAACAAAGTTTTTACAATGATTCCGTTGAGCGCGCAGCAACGCGCGCGGTGTTAAACCTAGTATGAAATAATTGACATCTTGTTCGGAAAATGCACTCAATTTGTGGCATTCTTTTGTTAAAGGTTATTTTTCATTTTTCAAGAAACACAATTCCCTAACATAAAAAAGGAAAATAACAAAAACATTGACGACATAGAAGAATTACCAAAATGAACATTTTAACTAGGCTAAATTTTAGGGGGTCCATAACAATCAAGATAATGCATTTATTACACGTATAACTTATGGCTAATCTGTAGCCCTTTCAAATCTTGGCCCCACCTCTTTAGACCAACTTAAAAACAACATGTGGCACAAACACTAAAAACGGCTAAGATGTAGCATTTTACTTTAAATTAATCTGACACACCATCTGAATCCTCTTCAAACGACAAACACCTAACCGTTTACTTTAGAACCGGCTACAACGTCATGGCTTTTTTATAGATGTTTGGCTTGTTATAGCGGCTCGACCCATTTCTAGCTGTTTGAGTTTCAAGCCTCTAGCCGCTTTAAAAAAAATAAAAAACACGTGGGACTAACAAAAAGAAAGGTCTAAACCCAAATAGTAACATAGAACACACGACTATTAAGTTGCAAATTCCAAAATGTCCAAGTGTCCAACTCGTCATTTGATCAATATTTTCTAATCTCTGAAAAAATAAGAGCAAATAAATAGGCGACCATACGTTTAATATTATACCGTAAATATAAACTACACGTCTACACTATTATAAAAAAGATAACCACCTGCTTCAAATGTATCAATGTCCTTAATTCGTACTTCCTCATCATAAACATTATTTGAACGGATCCACTTTTTGACATCATATATAAAATATATGCTAGAACGTGACTCTTAAATGGAATCAACCATTGGACCAGATTAACGTGTCGATAGGTATATAATAACACATTTATGAACTACACGAGTTGAACAATTTAATTATATATATTATATATAAATTTAAAATATAATTAAGAGAAATTAGATTACATATTTTATTTAAAATAAAAAAAGTTTCCTATACAACCAAAAAATATTAAATATTCATGAACCTCTAAATGATTTCTTGTAAAAAACATTTTTATTCACATAAACTTTTTTCAAACATTCCAAAATATATCTTCCATATACAGCTATTACCTTGTAGACTGCACGTACAACAAAACAAAAGAAAAATAAAAAAGTAATAAAGGTCAATCTGTTTAGGCTGAGATATAAAAAATGAAATTATTTTAAAAGTATCTTCTCATCCGTTAAACCATCCCAATCGAGTATTGTTCATTTTGGAATTTAACATCAAGTTTCCTTAAAGCCAAAGTATTTCTAACCTTGAGTGTATAATCATTTTTTTTCTAACATCAAGGTCCTTAAACATAATGACATTTATTGGTTCAATTTGATTGTATTATAAAAAAGATTGTGTAAATTAATAGTCTGAAAATAAAGATTGAAACGAATTAGTAATGCAAAGACTGTTTATATATTGCATTTCTCTATTGAAGTAACTTAAAAAACAAAGTCAATGAAGATTTCAATTAATGGTTTTTCATTATAAAATGTATTTTATATATCAAGCTATTATAATACGAAAATAGCCAAACATATTTAGTTTTGTAAACTACACGTCTACACTATTATAAAAAAAGATAACCACCTTCTTCAAATGTATCAAGGTCCTTAATTTGTACTTCCTCATCAAAAACATTATTTGAACGGATCCACTTTTTGACATCATACATAAAATATATGCTAGACCGTGACTTTTAAATGGAATCAACCATTGGACCATATTAATGTGTCGATAGGTAGATAATAACACATTTATGAACTACAAGGGTTGAACAATTTAAATTATATATATTATATATAAATTTAAAATATAATTAAGAAAAATTAGATTACATATTTTATTTAAAATAAAAAAAGTTTCATGTACAACCAAAAAATATTAAATATTCATGAACCTCTAAATGATTTCTTGTAAAAAACATTTTTATTCATATAAAACTTTTTTCAAACATTCCAAAATATATCTTTCATACACAGCTATTACCTTGTAGACTGCACGTACAACAAAACAAAACAAAAATAAAAAAGTAATAAAGATAAATCTGTTTAGGTTAAGATATAAAAAAATGAAATTAATTTAGAAGTATCTCCTCATCCGTTAAACCATCCCAATCGAGTATTGTTCATTTTGGAATTTGACATCAAGTTTTCTCAAAGCCAAAGTATTTGTAAGCTTGAGTGTATAATCATTTTTTTTCTAACATCAAGGTCCTTAAACATAATGACATTTATTGGTTCAATTTGATTGTATTATAAAAAAAGATTGTGTAAATTAATAGTCTGAAAATAAAGATTGAAACGAATTAGTAATGCAAAGACTGTTTAGATATTGCATTTCTCTATTGAAGTAACTTGAAAAAACAAAGTCAATGAAGATTTCAATTAATGATTTTTCATATATATATATATATATATATATATATATATATATATATATATATTTTTGGAAAGATAATTTCATTCATCAAAAAACGCACAATTGGTCCTCAAATTAAGGACCAACCGGCGACCCGGCAAAACAACTCAATCCAATGGATACACATACCATCTAGGGCATTCTAACTCTTTCCGTCTATATCTATTACAAATCCAAAAGAAAGTTGTATACTTGATAGTCTCAACTATCTCTATCGGTCTTCGGAGCTTGTTGTTAAAGATACGGTTGTTGCGTTCATTCCAAATAACCCACATGGCCGTGTACACTATTCCACGCAGAACATTCTTTGCATTCTTGGACATCGGATGGGCATCCGGTATCTTCAAAACATCTTCAACATCAAAGAGGAGAGTTGGAGTAACCGGCACCACATCTCAATTCTATGCCATACTTCTTGGACGAACAAACATCCCGTGAAAAGGTGCAGGTCCGTTTCAACCTCATCATGATAGAAAGTACAACAAGTAAGATGAGGACGAACACCTCATTTTATCAGCTCTGCGATTGTAGGTAACCGTTTTAAAGCCGCCCTCCAGACCATAACCTTACACTTGAGCGGTACCCAAGTCTTCCACTTTATTTTCGGGCTTTGACCAGTCACATTAGAGTCGAACAACAGGTTTTTTGCAGATTTCACAGTGAACAGACCGTCGGTAGCGAGCTTCCATTTCCATCTTTCCACTCCACCCCTCCAATCAAAGTCATGAATCTCCGACAGAAGCTGAAATAATTCCGATACTTCTGCAGCCGTATTTGGGATCGAACTCCACTCCCAAGATAAAGTCTTTATGTTATCAGTGACCGAAATTCTATCGGCTACCTTCACCCATTTGTTTCTTTTGAGTTTGAATAGATTTTGAAAGGCCATTCTAAGTGGTTCGTCTCGTAGCCACGGATCACCCCAGAATATAATAGAAGTACCTACACCAATATCACCGCCGAAAAAGGAATTGAAAATTGACCCATTTGGTGTTTTTTTCCCAACTTTAACTATGCGTTTCCAACATCCATTAGACGATGCAATACACGGGAGCAAAGCCCACGGTCTACTATTTCCATGACAAGCCATAATTATTTTCTTCCATTGCCTTCATTTTTAAATCTCCATGTCCATTTTAAAAGAAGCGCATCGTTAACATCTTCCAATCTAGACACTCCCAAACCTCCTTTCTTTTTTGGATAGGTAACAATATCCCAAGAAACCCAATGTATCTTCTTCTCTACACTTGCACCCGCCCACAAGAAGCGACGCATAATAGACTCAATAGATTCAATAACGGCCTTTGGAGCCTTATAAAGAGAAAGATAGTAGACGGGAAGGCTTTCTAATACCGTTTTAATGAGGATAAGACGACCTCCAATCGAGAGATTTTTTGCTTTCCATGACACAAGCCGGTTACATATGACATCAACGACCGGTTCCCAATTGCAAACCCGAGACATTTTAGCTCCCACTTGTATACCAAGATATGTAAATGGGAAGCCGCCTCTTTTACAACCAAGAAAACTTATCATAGCGTCCACTTCGGAGTTCTCCACACCAACCCCATATATATTTGATTTATGGAGATTACTACGAAGGCCGGAGCAAATGTAAAAAATACGAAGGACTCTCGCAATACCTTGTATATTATTCTTGGACCATTCACCCGTAATTAAAGCATCATCCGCATAGAAAAGGTGTGTTAATTCCATATCATCATTCGTAAAATCAACACCTTTAATAACTCCAAGAATTTTGGCTTTATCTAAAAGCCACGATAAGGCTTCCATTACGATCAAGAAGAGAAAAGGCGACATCGGATCACCTTGGCGGAGCCCCTTTTCACACCTAAAATCAAATGTGGGTGATCCGTTTACCAGAACCGCGGCTCTAGAGGAGTGACAAATACCCTTTATCCAATCGCACCAACGAGGATGAAACCCCATTTGGGACATAATAGATAACAAGAAATTCCAGTTTACATTGTCGTAGGCCTTCTCAAAATCTATTTTTAACAAAAAACGCCTTTTTCTTTCGTCTCTTCAAACAATCAATAACTTCATTCACCATCAATGGACCATCCAAGATGAAGCGACCCGAAATAAAAACAGATTGTGAATAGGAAATAATATTTCCCATAACACTTTTAAGACGATTAGCAAGGATTTTGGAAATCACCTTACTAATCAACCCAATCAAGGTAATAGGCCTATAGTCCTTAAGACCCAAACGCGTTTTAGTCTTTGGAATCAAAGTGATAAAAGACGAACCACACCCCGGACTGATGGTACATGAGCCGTGAAAATCCAGTAGAATCTTAACGAAATCCTCTTCAAAATAATTCCAAAATCTTTTGACAAATCGGAAATTAAAACCGTCGGGCCCCGGCGCCTTATTCGAACCACACTCAAATACCGTGTTTTTAATTTCTTGTCTAGAAAAAAGTGCCACCATGTCCTCGCTTTCTTGCCGGCCGAGTTTACTAATATTCGAACAAAGAAGAGTAGGCCGAGTATCATTAGTTTCTTTGAAATGGCCTCGAAAAAACCGCATAACCTCTCTTTTGACCAAGGTAGGTTTAGTAACCCACTCACCATTAATCATAATACCCGGGATAGAGTTTCACGCCTTTCTCCCATTAACCACATTATGAAAAAAATTAGAATTTTCGTCACCCAAAGCGGCCCACTTAACGCGAGATTTCTGTTTGATATCACGCGCCTTCAAAATCTCAATTTCTTCTAAGGCTTTTTTACACTCGGTCCAAATCCACATGTCTGCATCTTCCAAATCATTATTCTCCATATGATTTTTGATATCATCTTTCTCTCTTCTAAGATGAGTTTCCTCCTCCAATTCTTTTGCACTATACTCTTTGAACCAATCCCTTAAACAACTTCTAAGCCTTTTTAATTTATTTAGGACATTAAGATCGGCCTTTCCTTCATCATTCCATCCATCCATAACTGTTTGAATAACCTGCACACACCCTGGCCTATCCAACCAAGAATCAAAAAGTCTAAATGGTTTGGGTCCAAAATTCGTATCTTTAACAGAAAATACCAAAGGAGAATGATCCGAACAATCTCTATTAATGGCCCGGACGCATGCGTTAGGCCATTTGTTAAAAACATTATCGCAAACCAACACCCGGTCGATTTTACTAAACTTACACACACCTTTTCTATTAGTCATGCACGTGTACTTTAACCCCTTCAAATCATATTCACGCAAACCAATTTCATCTATAAAGTTATTAAATTCACGAGCACAAACCGAGTCAAAAACCGAATTTTTCCTTTCACCCATATATCTAACTGCATTAAAATCTCCGAACACTATCCACCACCCTTGATGACCACACATCAGATTACTAATTTTCGACCACAACACTCCTTTTCCTTCATTAGATTGCGGAGCATAGATATTGACAATGTTAAGACGAATCGACCCGGCCAAAATAGAACCCGCCACGTGTAAATAATTCCGATCTTTATTCACCAATTCTTTAGAAAAGACTTTAGGATCCCACAGACTCATTATACCACCCAAATTACCACAAGCATTAACAGCCTCATATTCAAACCCCATACCTCCCCAATAATTAGAAACCAAAGAAGAGGAAATATTACTAACCATCGTCTCTTACATTCCAATAAAAGAAATCCCATGAACGCCTTTAAGCCTCTTAATCCAACCTGATTTACCTCGACCCCCAATCCCACAAATATTAATTGAGAGACAATTCATTCCTTACCTCCTTGTACGCCTTCGAGAACAATCGAGTCCTGAATCAACCTATGTGAATTAATAACATTTACGCCGAGCTTTGAGCCCAAATTAATCGTGGCGTCAACTTCATTAATAGGGTCAACTTCATTATTAGGGTCCAACGAATTCTCTTCCACTGATTGCACATCGAAAACCTCCCCACCCTCTCCACTGAGAACAGGCTGAGAGTTAAGGTCAAGATCATTAGACTCCTTTTGTGCTTCTCCTACATCACCCACCACGTCTGGAGCCAAGCCCAGTAGCGAGTCTAGCCCAAACAAGTCATCATGGCACTTGGGCTTTTTACCGACCTTTGTTTTTTCAAGGCTGCTAGAGTATGCCGGATTGGGCCGGCCTAAAGTACCAAGCCCATATTTCTTTTTTCTTTTGTTTATGAAATTCGAATGGTCCATAGTGTCATTATTAACTACTAAATTCTGTTCAAAGTCAAATTGGTCTCCAGGCATAAATTCCTCCCTCCCATCAATGCCATCCACAATCCTTTCCAAAAAACTAGGGGCCTCATTAACATTATTAATTTGATTGGGAGTTACCAAATTAACCTCCTCTCCCTTGTCACCGGAAGTGGACCTTCGTCAGCCGGACCTGAATTTTCGTCAGCCACTTCCATCACCGGAGTAACAACCTCTGTCTCTTCGCACTCCTTTTCAACCTCCATGTTTTCTTCCGCCTTAGGCTCAGATTCCGATTCCGAATTAGCCGGGATTTTGGGCGGCCGACGAGACATCCCTAGAGAGAACTTGCAATGTGATTTTGGCGGGACTACTAGACTTGTCTTTTTCATATATAAAATGAATTTTATATATCAAGCTATTATAATACGAAAATGGCCAAACATATTTAGTTTTGTATTGAATCAAATATTTAATTAATGTGGATTGATTTGTTTTATTTTATTTGTTTAGAATATTTTAACAAAATATAGTTTTAAACTTAGAGTGAAAGTACCTTAAATTAAAAACACATTTTTAAGGTACACGATTTAAATTTAATAACATATAAATACATTATCTTAAAAAAAAATAATTTTTAATAATGATTACTTTTGTTAGTTCATAAACATTTTCAAATTATGTCTATTAATTTATTTCTAATTTTGTCTTAAAATATAATTATATTAATTGATTTACAAAAAACATAGAATATATATATATATATATATATATATATTAAACTGAATTCCAATAATTATATTAATAATTATAATTGTAACAAATAAAAACTGAATAAGTAATAATTATTAAATAAAAAAACAAATTAAAATAAATGTATTTTTTGAAATAATAAAATGGGAGGCTTTATAATGGAGTTCTATGCACTCCATGTGCTGTCTTTTATTACTATTGATAAAATCGATTAATGTTGATTGATTTATTTTGTTTATTTGTTTTGAGCAATATAAAAGTCTCATAAAAAGCTTGACTAATTGCATTGTGTTATTATTAATTTATTTATTTGACTTTTGAACTATTTTAAGCATTTAAAATTAATATGTATTTGCTAAACATAGTTTAACATCTAAAACAATGACCAAAATAATAAAACTTAATAATCATTTGTCAAATATTGTAACAAAATTAATTTTAAACTTAGAATAATAGATTAATTTTTTTAAAAATGGGTTAATTTAAGGTACATGATTTAAATTCGAAGTTAATAATGCATAAATAAAAATATGTTATATAAAAAAGAATCATGTGTTTTCTTTTATTAATGATTTCAGCTACAACTATGATTATTAATATAATTACTAAAATTTAATTTAATAAACTTATATGATGGTTTTGCAAATCAATTATTATAATTAAATTTGAGTTTAATTTATTAAATAATAAAATGAGAGAATTCATGAGGGAGTGTCATGTGTCCCTAATGTGTTTTCTTTTATTATTTAGTGTAGATGTAGATTTATTTATTTGACTTTTGAATTATTTTAAGCATTTAAAATTACTATGTATTTGCTGAACATAATTTAACATCTAAAACAATGACCAAAATAATAAAACTTAATAATCATTTGTCAAATATTTTAAAGAAATTAATTTTAAATTTAGAATAACAGATTAATTTTTTTAAAAAATGGGTTAATTTAAGGTACATGATTTAAATTCAAAGTTAATAATACATAAATATAAATATGTTATATAAAAAAGAATCATGTGTTTTTTTATTAATGATTTCAATTACAACTATGATTATTAATATAATTACTAAAATTTATTTTAATAAACTTATATGATGGTTTTGCAAATCAATTATTATAATTAAATTTAAGTTTAATGTATTAAATAATAAAATGAGAGAATTCATGAAGGTGTGCCATGTGTCCCTGATGTGTTTTCTTTTATTATTTATTGTAGATGTAGATATAGATTGGTTTATTTGACTTTTGAATTATTTTAAGCATTTAAAATTAATATGTATTTGCTGAACATAGTTTAACATCTAAAACAATGACCAAAATAATAAAACTTAATAATCATTTGTCAAATATTTTAACAAAATTAATTTTAAACTTAAAATAACAGATTAATTATTTTAAAAATGGGTTAATTTAAGGTACATGATTTAAATTCAAACTTAATAATACATAAATATAAATATGTTATATAAAAAAGAATCATGTGTTTTCTTTTATTAATGATTTCAGTTACAACTATGATTATTAATATAAATACTAAAATTTAATTTAATAAACTTATATGATAGTTTTGCAAATCAATTATTATAATTAAGAGTAAATTCCTTTTTGAGTCCCTATGTTTTGTCGATTTTAACTACTTGAGTCCAACATTTTGATTTTTAACATTCTGAGTGCCTAAGTTTTAATTTTGTAACCCTTTGAGTCCAATTTTGTAACGACGTTAATCAAGTCAGTTAAGTACAGGGGTATTTTAGTCATTTAACACCTAAGTACAACTTTCTAATGCATAATGTATAAGGAACAAGTCTTTAATGCATAATATATATACACACACATATAGACACACAACACATTTCTCTCTCCCACACAATCTGCACACACTCTTCCTCAACCCTAACCCAATTGCCCACCACCATCCACCACCACTGCCCCTCCTTCAACCATCCACCACCTCACCACCGCATCCCCACTTCAACCATCCCAATTCATTTTTTTTAGCAAACCCTTTCTTAATTTGCATTTGTTTGCTTTAAAGATTCAGTTTTTAACATAATCATGAAGAGATTTGCATTGACTTTGTTGAAAGATTAACAATCTTGCAAACAGAGCATGAAAAACCTTCTTAAGAAGCTACACATCAGACCAACACCATTCATCTGATGATAATAGCAATAATAATAATAATAACCAATCAGTTTCTGAATCTTTAAGCAAACCCAGTTCAATTACAGGATGGCTGAACTCAATGACCAGTAAGAGAAGTGTTTTGTCTACAGTTGAGAGGGTTGACTCAGTTAGTAGTAGTCAACTGGATACTGCTATTGATGAATTGAGAGGGTTGGGTGAGTCTAGGGATGCTGAGGTTGAAGAGGAGTATCAGATTCAGTTGGCTTTGGAGTTGAGTGCTAGAGAAGATCCCGAAGCGGCTCAGATCGAAGCAGTTAAGCAGATCAGTTTGGTGGTCGTTGTGGTTCGGTAAGGGTGTTGGTGTTGTGGTCTGCAGTGGTGGTGGTTTGGGCGACGAGTGGTGGTTACTGGTTCGGGTTATGGTCCGGTCTGGGTTCGTCTGGGTTATGGTCAAGTCTGGGTTCGGGTTATGGTCAGGTCAGGTCTGGGTTCGTCTGGGTTATGGTCAGGTCTGGGTTCAGTTTCGGGTGATGTCGAGTGGTGGTTGTGTTGATGGTGGTTCAACTATCGGTGGAGATTAATGGTGGTGGTTGCTAAAGATGTTTGGTGGTGGTGGATTTGATTATTATTAAATATAATAATATTATATTTAATATCATAATATAATAAAGTATAATATTTAATAATTATTTATTTTTAATGGTAGGGGTATTTTGGTCATTTCATAAATATTAACAGAAAAAATCTAACAGAGTTAGAAAATTGGACTCAAACCATAACAAACTTAAAACACTAGCACTCAGAATGTTAAAAATGAAAATGTTGGACTCAAGTAGTTAAAATCAAGAAAACTCAGGGACTCAAAAAGGAATTTACTCTATAATTAAATTTGAGTTTAATGTATTAAATAATAAAATGAGAGAATTCACGAGGGAGTGCCATGTGTGTCCCTCATGTGTTTTCTTTTATTATTTAGTGTAGATGTAGATGTATGTTATGTTTTAAACCTAAGCTATGGTTCAAATCAAAATGGAATAAAATAATAATAAAAATTGTGGGGTACATTTCATATATAAAAAATAAATAAAAAGGTTGATATGAAGTTTAGAGTGAGAGATGTGTGTGTATATAGAGAGAGAGAGAGTGTGAGAGATGAGCATAAAGGTAAAACAAAAAAGATAGGAGTAAAAAAGCTTCGGTTGAGACACAATACAGGGAAACACAGAGAGATGAACAGATATATATATATATATATATAGAGAGAGAGAGATTTTCCGATTTTAGTAAGCACGCTGGGAAAACCCCGATTTCCTGTTTGATGATAAGTGAAGTCTTTATAACTAACATGATGGCTGACTAACACTTCCACCCACTTATCATCATCTTCTTCTCATTCTCAGTTTATCATCAAAATGAGATTCACAACGTTCTTATTGTCTGCTAAGAAACACAACCATCCGATAGCCAAACCTCATTGGAGTGTTTATTAAACAATGTATGTTTGTAAAAAATCTAACAACAATAAGTAAGTAAGTAAGTAAAGAAATAAATAAAGAAAAAAAGATAAAAATGCTAGGTTATAAATATAGAAAAAAGAGAGTACATTTTTTTGTTTTTTAAGAAAAGAAGATATTACAAAACATATATAAGACTAATTACGTTATTTGATATCTAGGAATAATAAAGGTCAAGTAAAATAAAAATGTTCTATCAAGGAAATTCATATTCTTCACTGGATGCAATTAGAAAACGACATTATACTATTTGGTTATTAGTTTATTATTTTTTTTTTTGCTACGAAACTGATAAATGTTAAGAGTGTAGTAAGTAAAGAGTACATATATATATATATATATAATAGATTATTTTTTAAACCTAAGCTATGGTTCAAATCCGGATGGAATAAAATAATAATTAAAATTGTGGGGTACATTTCATATATAAAAAAAAAATTGATATGAAGTTTAGAGTGAGAGATGTGTGTGTATATATATATATATATATATAGAGAGAGAGAGAGAGTGAGAGATGAGGATAAAGGTAAAAGAAAAAAGATAGGAGTTAAAAAGCTTCGGTTGGGACAAAATACAGAGAAACACAGAGAGAGAGAGAGAGAGAGAGAGAGAGAGAGAGAGAGAGAGAGAGAGAGAGAGAGAGAGAGAGAGAGAGAGAGAGAGAGAGAGAGAGAGAGAGAGAGATTTTCCGACTTTAGTAAGCACGCTTGGAAAACCCCGGTTTCATGTTTGATGATAAGTGAAGTCTTTATAACTAATATGATGGCTGGGTACCACTTCCACCCACTTATCATCATCTTCTTCTCATTCCCAGTTTATCATCAAAATGAGATTCACAACGTTCTTATTGTCTGCTAAGAAACACAACCATCCGATGTCCAAACCTCATTGAAGTGTTTATTAAACAATGTATGTGTGTAAAAAATCTAGCAACAGTAAGTAAGTAACTAAGTAAGTAAACACGTATTTGCATATAATCCTAACACATAAGCATGCAATCTTAATCTATGTTTAACATATATAAGCATGGATGATCATCTACACATCGTTTAAACACGTATTTGCATATAATCCACCATATAAGAATCAATCTACACGTAGAACTTAATTTAGTTTAGGTAATTTCACCAACAACGGGACCCGGTACTAGTGTATTCCCAAAATAACTCCCAATGATCCTCCAGATCATTGAACCCTGGACAATCCTATCCTAACCCGACTCAACTAACCTAGTCAAGTCCGTTTATAAATGTTTCTCGCTAAGGTAGACTTAGGCGTTACTAAAATGTTTAAGCTAAACATGCCGGGTGTCATATAACGTTATTTGATATCTAGGAATAATAAAGGTCAATTAAAATAAAAATCTTCTATCAAGGGAATTCATATTCTTCATTGGATGTAATTAGAAAATGACATTATATTATTTGGTTATTAGTTTACTAGTTTATATCCCGGGAGCGTCCCGGGTTGAGAAATCTAAGTAAAATGAATAAAATTAGAAGTGTCTAAACTCTAAAAATGGCATCTGCCAATACATGATTAATGAATATTATTATTATTATTATTATTATTATTATTATAATTATTATTATTATTATTTTAAACAGATCTCTGCCATAAGTTATCATATTCTAATATAAAAAAAAGGTAATTGGCTCGGGTATCACCTAATCCCAGACCCGACCCAAACCCACAATTTTTTTTAAACTAATTCCAAACCTGACACAATACCTGTCGGATTACAAAAAATAGTCGTTTTTTTTCTCCGTTTTTTATATAGCACTACGGTACTCATTGGAAAGATATTAAAACGCTCGTTAAGTTGGTGTAATTTTTTTCTTTAAAAATCTCGTATATAAAAGATATTAACATTTAAAAGTTATGAGAGGAAAATGAGAGAGAAAATAAAAAAAGTTTTAATATTTACATTTAGTAGATTAGGTATTTAATATATTATGTTAAATCATATTAAAATCATATTTATTCCTTTTTTTTAATTTGTCTAGAGTTGCCACATCACATCCTATGTAGTATTCTCAAAAGAGAGATTGCATAATATTATGACATGTCATTAAAAATGCTTTGGTTTATTATATATATAGATTATTATTATTTTTTTTTTGCTACGAAACTGATAAATGTCAAGAGTGTAGTAAGTAAAGAGTACATACATATATATACATATATATATATATAATAGATTATTTTTTAAACCTAAGCTATGGTTCAAATCAGGATGGAATAAAATAATAATTAAAATTGTGGGGTACATTTCATATATAAAAATAAATTAAAATGTTGATATGAAGTTTAGAGTGAGAGATGTGTGTGTATAGAGAGAGAGAGTGAGAGATGAGGATAAAGGTAAAAGAAAAAAGATAAGAGTAAAAAAGCTTCGGTTGAGACACATTACAGAGAAAAACAGAGAGACGAACAGAGAGAGAGAGAGAGAGAGAGAGAGAGAGAGAGAGAGGGAAATTTTCCGAGTTTAGTAAGCACGCTGGGAAAACCCCTGGTTTCCTGTTTGATGATAAGTAAAGTCTTTATAACTAACATGATGGCTGAGTACCACTTCCACCCACTTATCATCATGTTCTTCTCATTCTCAGTTTATTAGCAAAATGAGATTCACAACGTTCTTATTGTATGCTAAGAAACACAACCATCCGATGGCCAAACCTCATTGAAGTGTTTATTAAACAATGTATGTTTGTAAAAAAATCTAGCAACAGTAAGTAAGTAAGTAAGTAAAGAAAGAAATAAAGAAAAAAAAAGTTATAAAAGCTAGGTTATAAATATAGAAAAAGGAGAGTACATTATTTTGTTTTTTTTTAAGAAAAGAAGATATTACAAAACATATATAATACTAATAACGTTATTTGATATCTAGGAATAATAAAGGTCATATAAAATAAAAAGGTTCTATCAAGGGAATTCATATTCTTCACTGGATATAATTAGAAAACGACATTATATTATTTAGTTATTAGTTTATTATTATTTTTACTACGAAACTGATAAATGTCAAGAGTGTAGTAAGTAAAGAGTACATACACACACACACACACATATATATAATAGATTATTTTTTAAACCTAAGCTATGGTTCTAATCAGGATGGAATAAAATAATAATTAAAATTGTGGGGTACATTTCATTTATAAAAAATAAATAAAAAAGTTGATATGAAGTATAGAGTGAGAGATGTGTGTGTATATATATATATATAGAGAGAGTGAGAGATGAGGATAAAGGTAAAGGAAAAAAAGGTAGGAGTAAAAAAGCTTTGGATGAGACACAATACAGAAAAACACAGAGAGACGAACACAGAGACGGAGAGAGAGATTTTCCGAGTTTAGTAAGCATGCTTGGAAAACCCCCGGTTTCCTGTTTGATGATAAGTGAAGTCTTTAAAACTAACATCCTGGAACGGATTGGACCGGTGGCGTACAGACTTGACTTACCGACGACGCTCGGTAACGTCCACAACGTCTTCCATGTGTCTAACTTAAGGAAGTGTTTGGCTGACGAATCTCTTGTTGTGCCACTGGAAGAGATCAAGGTTGATGATCGTCTTCGCATTGTGGAGGAACCCGTGGAGATTCTCGATTATAAGATTCGTAGCCTTCGTCGGAGTAAAATCCGCATCGTTAAAGTTTGTTGGAACTCGGATCGTGGACCGGAGTTCACGTGGGAACCAGAGGACCAGATGAAATCCAAGTACCCTCACCTCTTTCCGAAGCGCGCGTTCGAGTCTAGGCATGTTACTGCTAAAGCGGAATGAATTTTCGGGACGAAAATTCTTTCAACGTGGGGATGATGTGACGACCGGTAAACTTTCTTTTCGTTTCCTTCCTTTTCGTCTTTTCATTTTTGGCCTTCGTGCAATTTTCGGGACGAAAATTCTTTCAACATGGGGATGATGTGACACCCGGCATGTTCGGCTTAAACATTTTAGTAACACATAAGTCTACCTTAGCAAGAAACATTATAAATGGGCTTAACTGGGTTAGTTGAGTCGGGTCAGGTTAGAATTGTCCAGGGTTCAATGATCTGGAGGATCATTGGGAGTCGTTTTGGGAATACACTGGTATCGAGTCCCGTTGTTGGTGACATTACGTGAACTAATTAAGTATATGTATGTAGATTATGGGTCGTGTGGTGGACTGTATACTTAGATGTGTTTAAACAATGTGTAAATGATTATACGTGCCTAAATATGCTAAGCATAGACTAAGGTTGCATGCTTGTATGTTAAGACGTGTTAGAATGCGTTAAACACGAAAAACTGGAAAAACTAGCTAAACAAAGAACTCTGGTTCGACCACTTCGAATGGTCGAAGGAGACAAATTACTTTGGTTCAACCCTTGTAAAGGGGCGAACTTGGGAACCGGAATTGGAAGAATTCCCTTCGACCACAGGAGGACTCATTCGACCCTGAAAAGGGTCGAAGGAAGGCTCATTCGCCCATTGAAAAGGGGCGAATGTGGAACAGTATAAATACCAACCTTTGTCATTTTTTCACCATTTCACAAACCCTAGCTGTTCCAAAACACTCTCAAACGATTTTCAACACTGAGGAAGGAGTTTTTGCTCTAATTTTTCAAAATCCAACCCATTTATAACATCTAAGCAAGGATCTAAGGTGTGTTCTTGATCCTAAATCCTTTTTAAAGCATTTTAATTCGTTTTCATCTAACCCTAAATGTCCGGATCTGTTCTAAGGGTGTTTTCATGATTAAAAACCTTTTAAACATCTTTCTAAAACAAAACCTTATCATTAAACATAGGTTTTCATGATAATAAACATATGTTAGTTGGGTATTATGTGGTCTAATGTGTTATTCAATGATTTGCTGCTTTGTCTATGATAGAAACATGATGTAGGATTGTTATCGATGCTAGTTTATTGTTATTTAGGGTTAGAATCGATTGGATGATGATGTTATGAGTATTTTGGGGATTTTAACGAATCTAGACGTGAAGTAGAATATTTATGATCAATAGAACCTATAAGAAAGATCGGATGATCGACAAACTGAGTGTTTTAAGTTAAGCATGAATCGATTTCAAAAGTTTCCAAATTGGGTAAAGAATTCATGCATGAAAGTGACGTTTTCATAATTTTTACCATTTTGGGAAAGGGCTGAAATGAATACGTTTTGGGGCAAAATTAGTGGGGTTTGTAGGGATAACATATTCATACTTGACTGCTGTGATTGGTGATGTTTCGCGATGTTTCGGGTGCGTTTTGAGCGTTTTTGTGGAAAACAAACTGACAGGGTGGAACCTGGACTCCTTCGCCCACCCGTTTGGTCGAAGGAGGGAATCCAGGGTCGAACGTGGGAAAGTTTGGTCGAATGAGGCCAAACGGTCGAACGAAACATCAAACGGTCGAACGAGACTACAAACGGTCGAAGGAGAACAAAAAGGGGCGAAGGAGACTTTTAACTGACTGGTTCGACCGTTCTGATGCAGAAATGAGATTTTTGATACAAACTAAGTGTTTTATGCTTGAACCTTGTGTGTAATCTATGTGTACTTGCTTAGTTAACGTAATGGGTCACCAACGGGATGTCGGGTCGGTCTAGAGTGTCGGTCAAACACTTAAACACGTTTTAAAAACATGCTTGGTCACGATCTGGACAATTGGGGGCTAGATAACCTTATGGTTATTAGTCGGGACACTTATGTGAACATTTTGATAGATCTCCGGTAGTGGGATTATCAAGGACTTGGCATTCACTTTTTGGATACGCAAACTAAGGTGAGTTCACTGCCCCACTTTTACCGCTTAAACTTTTGGGGGAGAAAACATGCGCTAAACTATTTCGGTAACATATGTCATACTATGGTTTTAACTTGTGTACTATGCGATCTTTTAAAGTCCCGGGGGAAACCATGAATGTGCGGGGATGCACAACGGGGGAAATGTGGATAGATCTATTGGGTGTGACCTACCCCACTCGACGGCTTGGAGGGCCGGGCGGGTGCATATTGTCTCGAACTTGTCAAACTTGCTAAACACTATTCGGGCTGCTTAAACACATGCTAAACTCGCTGAACGCGTCTAGTAATGGTTTTCCAATCGTAGTAGTAACAAAACATACGCCTAGCTAGCGTACTTGGTAACACGGATATAGTATGGACATGGTAACACGTGGTAACACTTGGTAACTCTTTTGAACAAACCTGTGAACTCACCAGCATTATATGTTGACGTCTTTTGGCATGTTTTTCTCAGGTCGCTAAGGTAGCAACACATGGAAACTAGGCGCACTGGTCTGCATCGGCGTCTAGGGTTTAGTGCATGGTTTATGTTAAACTGTTGAACAATGTCTGTTGGTTTGTAAAACGTTTTAAGCTTCCGCTATAGTTTTATGTTTGAATAACTACGTCTTTTGAGTACTATGTTTTTCATATAGTGTTGTTTATTGTGACCGTTGACTTGGATCCTGGTTTGTCATGCGCCTCGCGGTAAAACCCCGCAGGTGGAATTTGAGGGTGTGACAGATTGGTATCAGAGCCAATGGTTATAGTGAACTAGGACTGCATTTAGAGTCTAGTCTATAGCCGAGTCACACACACTAGACGGTCACATACTTGAGTCAGTTTGAAACATGTACTAACTTTGTCTGGGTGTCTTTACATCATCATCGCACTTCTCTGTTACATCATCCGTTCTCACTCTTGGCTTTGTACACTCTTATTTTTCTTCTTCGGGATTTGAAGAAGAAGGGGTTGACTTGTTGGTTATTGCACGGCGGTGTCGTATATTGGGGTAGTCTTGCGTACCCTCGAGGTCTGTCCAGGATTCGGACATCTCCCCTTCGTACTCCAATAGACTCACTTGCTTACACATAATCTCGTGCACTTATGCTTGTAATAGCATGATGCTAGATGCCGGTATTCGGCGACTTGAGTTCAAGCTAAGGGAAAGCTTGGAGGACCATGTAGAGCAGTTTATCATTTCGGGTGCACACGAAATCATAAACTGGAATGCATGAGAACCCGAGTGGACTCTGAACTTGGATGCATAGTCCTGGATTGGGTCTAGATGTAACTCTTGTAGCTGCTAGTGGTTGACACTAGCGGTGAATCTAAACCTCTCGATTTCTGATTTGTCAGATCATGTCGGGCGCTCGTGGTGGTGGACGTCGTGGTGGTGGCCGTGGCGGCGGTGGCCGTGGTGGTGGTCGTGGTAACATTAACATGACCCAAGCAGAGCTGAATAACTTGCTTCAACAGCAAGTGAACATAGCCTTGGCTGCTTTCCAGGCTGGGCACAATGCTCTTGGTGGTAAGTTGGTTCTTATCTACCTTGCTTCGTTCTTGGGTGTCATGTTTCTTCTTTTGTGGTTTATCTTTGTGTCGTGTCTCAGGTGCTGCTGTCAACCCACCTCCACCTTAGTGTTCCTACAAGAAGTTTAGGGACTGCCAGCACCACAACTTTGCTGGAACTGAAGGAGCGGTGGGACTGCTCCGGTGGTTGGAGAAGGTTGAGTCTGTTTTCTTGATGTGCAACTGTCCTGTTGAGGACCGGGTTAAGTATGCTACTGCGACATTTGAGGGTCCTGCATTGTCGTGGTGGAATGCTACTGCTCAGAACATGGGCTTGGGGGAAGCTCATGCTATGCTTTGGGCGGATTTTGTGCAGTGACTGAAGAACGAGTACTGTCCGAGGGAGGAAGTACAGAAGCTGGAGTATGAGGTCTGGAACTACAAGATGGTGGGGTCTGAGGTCGAGGAGTATACTGTGCGGCGCAATGAGTTGGCGGTGTTGTGTCCTGATATGCACACACCTGAGTACCGGAGGATTGAACACTACATTTCTGGATTGGTGCCGAAGATTGAAGGATTAGTGGCTGCTGGGAATCTTCCCACACTTGCTGAGGTCGTGCGTTCTGCTCATAAGATGACCAACATGAAGGTTGTGGAGGGTGTGTTGCCTCCCAAGGGTTCTGCTGTGAAGGGTACTGAGAGCAACAAGAGGAAATGGGAGAATGTGGGGAAGAGTGCCGTACCAGCACCGTCTCAACCGGCTAAGAAGCTTGATGGATCGGGGTCGTCTTCGGGGCAGAAGACAGGGGTATGTTGGGAAGCATCCTAAATGTAACCGGTGTGGTTACCATCACTCGGGGAATTGTGACAGGACGCGTTGTCATCGGTGCAACCAGTTTGGGCACATGGCTAAGGATTGCAGGGCTTCACTTCCGTCGGCCCAGACTCGTGCCCCTACTCCTGCTCCTGCTCCTGCTGCTCAGGGGACTCAGGGGAGGCAGGGGTGTTATAACTGTGGTGACACGGGGCATTTCAAGCGTGAATGTCCCAAGCTGAAGCAGGGCGATAACGGGAAGAACGGGAACGGTAACGGGAACAACGGAGGCGGCGCCAGGAATGCGCGTGCTTTCGTCATTGGCACTGCTGAGGCCAGACAGGACCCTGACACAGTTACCGGTACGTTCCTTCTCAACAATCGCTATGTTTCTGTTTTATTTGATTCTGGTGCCGATAAGAGTTTCGTATCTGTGGATGTTAGTCAATTGCTAGATGTAGTACCCACACCTTTAGAGGCTAGGTACTTAATAGAATTGGCTAATGGTAAGAACATCGAGGCGACACATATCCTTAGGGAGTGCCACTTGGAACTGTCGGGTTTGTCATTCCCCATTGACCTTATGCCTGTACCTCCGGGTAGTTTTGATGTCGTTGTGGGCATGGATTGGCTATCGTTGTATCGTGCGGAGATTGTTTGCTTTGATAAGGTCATTCGGATCCCTCTCCCTGACGGAGAGACTCTTTTGGTTCATGGCGACAGAAGCGGTGCTTCGCTAAGCATCATTTCTAGCATGAAAGCCCTTAAGTGTATTCGGAAGGGCTGTTCGGCCATGTTGGCACTTGTTTCTGTTTCAACTGACGGTGAGAAGAAGATTGAGGATATCCCCGTGGTTCGTGACTTTCCCGATGTTTTCCCTGATGAGTTGCCTGGTCTTTCTCCCCATCGTCAGATTGAGTTTGGTATTGATCTTACACCTGGTGCAGCTCCCATTGCCCGAGCCCCATACCGTCTTGCACCTCCCGAGATGCAAGAGCTATCTAGCCAGTTACAGGAACTCTTGGAAAAGGGTTTTATTCGACCAAGCTCGTCCCCGTGGGGAGCTCCTATCTTGTTTGTGAAGAAGAAGGATGGAAGCCTTCGCATGTGCATCGATTACCGTGAGTTGAACAAGGTGACCATCAAGAATCGCTATCCTCTCCCTCGCATTGATGATCTCTTTGACCAGCTCCAGGGGTCCAGCTATTACTCGAAGATTGACTTACGGTCGGGTTATCACCAGTTGCGCGTCCAAGTGGCCGATGTTCTGAAGACCGCATTTCGCACTCGATATGGCCATTTTGAGTTTTTGGTCATGCCTTTCGGTCTCACCAACGCACCAGCAGTGTTCATGGATTTGATGAATCGTGTTTGCAAGCCTTTTCTCGACAAATTCGTCATTGTGTTTATTGACGACATCTTGGTTTATTCTAAGGACAAGACTGATCACGAGGAGCATCTACGGTTAGTCTTGGAGCTTCTGAGACGGGAGCAGTTGTATGCTAAGTTCTCGAAGTGTGATTTTTGGTTACGAGAAGTTCAATTCCTAGGGCATGTGGTTAATGAACTGGGAATTCATGTCGATCCGGCTAAGATCGAAGCTATTAAGGACTGGGAAGCACCAAAGACGCCAACTGAGGTGCGGCAATTCCTAGGTCTTGCGGGTTACTATCGGCGTTTCATTGAGGGATTTTCGAAGATCGCTCAACCCCTCACCTCTCTTACCCAGAAGGACCGAAAGTTTGACTGGGGCGAACTATAGGAATCAGCATTCCAGCTTCTGAAGCTTAAACTCTGTTCTGCACCTATCCTATCCTTACCCGAGGGTACGGATGATTTTGTGGTATACTGTGACGCTTCTATTCATGGACTTGGTTGCGTGTTGATGCAACGCGAGAAGGCCATTGCTTATGCTTCTCGTCAACTTAAGGTTCATGAGAAAAACTATACCACCCACGATTTGGAGTTGGGTGCGGTGATTTTTGCGTTGAAAATCTGGAGACATTACTTGTACGGTACCAGATGCATCATATACACCGATCACAAGAGTCTCCAGCATATTTTCGACCAGAAGGTGTTAAACATGCGGCAGCGTCGTTGGGTTGAACTCTTGAACGACTACGACTGTGCGATTAAATACCATCCTGGCAAGGCAAACGTTGTGGCGGATGCCTTGAGCAGGAAAGAGTCTGCGAAGCCCCGACACGTTCGAGCTTTGCAACTCACCATTCATTCCTCCTTGCCTGAGCAGATCCGTTCGGCTCAGCTGGAAGCCTTGAAGGAGGAAAACCTTAAGGCCGAAACGATGCACAGTGCGGACAAGCACCTTGAGCTTAGGTCTGATGGCCTACACTACTTCGCTGGGCGTGTTTGGGTTCCTTTATTCGGGGGATTACGGGAGCTTGTTTTGGACGAGGCCCACAAATCCCGGTATTCTATTCATCCAGGCTCCGACAAGATGTATCAGGATTTGAAGATACTCTATTGGTGGCCTAACATGAAGGCTGATATAGCCTCCTACGTGAGCAAATGCTTGACCTGTGCTAAGGTCAAGGTGGAGTATCAGAAGCCATCTGGTCTCCTACAACAACCTGAGATTCCGGAATGGAAGTGGGAGCGGATCACGATGGATTTTGTCACCAAACTACCGAGATCACTCAGTGGATGCGATATGATTTGGGTGATCGTCGACCGGTTGACAAAATCGGCGCACTTTATACCTATTAAGGAAACGGATGGGCTCGAGCGGTTGGCTCGACTCTACCTTAAGGAGGTGGTCTCTCGGCACGGGGTGCCTGTTTCTATCATCTCTGATCGTGATTCCCGCTTTGCTTCGCGTTTCTGGAAGGCTCTTCATAAGGCCTTGGGTACTCAGCTGGATATGAGTACGGCTTATCATCCGAAACTGACGGACAGAGTGAGCGGACGATTCAAACACTGGAGGACATGCTACGGGCATGCGTTATTGACTTTGGCAAGGGTTGGGAGGCTCACTTGCCGTTGGTGGAGTTCTCCTACAACAACAGCTACCACTCCAGTATCGGGGCAGCTCCGTTCGAAGCTCTCTATGGAGGGAAATGCCGGTCTCCCTTGTGTTGGGCCGAGGTGGGCGAGAGTCAGCTCACTGGCCCAGAACTAGTGTATGAAACTTCGAAGAAAATCGTACAAATCCGTAACCGTTTGGCAGCCGCGCGGGATCGTCAGAAGAGCTATGCCGATCGCCGTCGCAAACCGCTAGAGTTCCAGGTTGGGGACAGGGTACTTCTAAAAGTTTCACCATGGAAGGGCGTCATACGCTATGGAAAGCGTGGCAAGCTTAACCCTCGTTACGTCGGACCGTTCGCAATCCTGGAACGGATTGGATCGGTGGCGTACAGACTTGACTTACCGACGACGCTCGGTAACGTCCACAACGTCTTCCATGTGTCTAACTTAAGGAAGTGTTTGGCTGATGAATCTCTTGTTGTGCCACTGGAAGAGATCAAGGTTGATGATCGTCTTCGCATTGTGGAGGAACCTGTGGAGATTCTCGATTATAAGATTCGTAGCCTTCGTCGGAGTAAAATCCGCATCGTTAATGTTCGTTGGAACTCGGATCGTGGACCGGAGTTTACGTGGGAACGAGAGGACCAGATGAAATCCAAGTATCCTCACCTCTTTCCGAAGCGCGCGTTCGAGTCTAGGCATGTTACTGCTAAAGCGGAATGAATTTTCGGGACGAAAATTCTTTCAACGTGGGGATGATGTGACGACCGGTAAACTTTCTTTTCGTTTCCTTCCTTTTCGTCTTTTCATTTTTGGCCTTCGTGCAATTTTCGGGACGAAAATTCTTTCAACATGGGGATGATGTGACACCCGGCATGTTCGGCTTAAACATTTTAGTAACACATAAGTCTACCTTAACAAGAAACATTATAAATGGGCTTAACTGGGTTAGTTGAGTCGGGTCAGGTTAGAATTGTCCAGGGTTCAATGATCTGGAGGATCATTGGGAGTCGTTTTGGGAATACACTGGTATCGAGTCCCGTTGTTGGTGACATTACGTGAACTAATTAAGTATATGTATGTAGATTATGGGTCGTGTGGTGGACTGGACTGTATACTTAGATGTGTTTAAACAATGTGTAAATGATTATACGTGCCTAAATATGCTAAGCATAGACTAAGGTTGCATGCTTGTATGCTAAGACGTGTTAGAATGCGTTAAACACGACAAACTGGAAAAACTAGCTAAACAAAGAACTCTGGTTCGACCACTTCGAATGGTCGAAGGAGACAAATTACTTTGGTTCGACCCTTGTAAAGGGGCGAACCTGGGAACTGGAATTGGAAGAATTCCCTTCGACCACAGGAGGACTCATTCGACCCTGAGAAGGGTCGAAGGAAGGCTCATTCGCCCATTGAAAAGGGGCGAATGTGGAACAGTATAAATACCAACCTTTGTCATTTTTTCACCATTTCACAAACCCTAGCCGTTCCAAAACACTCTCAAACGATTTTCAACACTGAGGAAGGAGTTTTTGCTCTAATTTTTCATAATCCAACCCGTTTATAACATCTAAGCAAGGATCTAAGGTGTGTTCTTGATCCTAAATCCTTTTTAAAGCATTTTAATTCGTTTTCATCTAACCCTAAATGTCCGGATCTGTTCTAAGGGTGTTTTCATGATTAAAAACCTTTTAAACATCTTTCTAAAACAAAACCTTATCATTAAACATAGGTTTTCATGATAATAAACATATGTTAGTTGGGTATTATGTGGTCTAATGTGTTGTTCAATGATTTGCTGATTTGGTGCTAGTTTATTGTTATTTAGGGTTAGAATCGATTGGATGATGATGTTATGAGTATTTTGGGGATTTTAACGAATCTAGACGTGAAGTAGAATATTTATGATCAATAGAACCTATAAGAAAGATCGGATGATCGACAAACTGAGTGTTTTAAGTTAAGCATGAATCGATTTCAAAAGTTTCCAAATTGGGTAAAGAATTCATGCATGAAAGTGACGTTTTCATAATTTTTACCATTTTGGGAAAGGGCTGAAATGAATACGTTTTGGGGCAAAATCAGTGGGGTTTGTAGGGATAACATATTCATACTTGACTGCTGTGATTGGTGATGTTTCGCGATGTTTCGGGTGCGTTTTGAGCGTTTTTGTGGAAAACAAACTGACAGGGTGGAACCTGGACTCCTTCGCCCACCCGTTTGGTCGAAGGAGGGAATCCAGGGTCGAACGTGGGAAAGTTTGGTCGAATGAGGCCAAACGGTCGAACGAAGCATCAAACGGTCGAACGAGACTACAAACGGTCGAAGGAGAACAAAAAGGGGCGAAGGAGACTTTTAACTGACTGGTTCGACCGTTCTGATGCAGAAATGAGATTTTTGATACAAACTAAGTGTTTTATGCTTGAACCTTATGTGTAATCTATGTGTACTTGCTTAGTTAACGTAATGGGTCACCAACGGGATGTCGGGTCGGTCTAGAGTGTCGGTCAAACACTTAAACACGTTTTAAAAACATGCTTGGTCACGATCTGGACAATTGGGGGCTAGATAACCTTATGGTTATTAGTCGGGACACTTATGTGAACATTTTGATAGATCTCCGGTAGTGGGATTATCAAGGACTTGGCATTCACTTTTTGGATACGCAAACTAAGGTGAGTTCACTGCCCCACTTTTACCGCTTAAACTTTTGGGGGAGAAAACATGCGCTAAACTATTTCGGTAACATATGTCATACTATGGTTTTAACTTGTGTACTATGCGATCTTTTAAAGTCCCGGGGGAAACCATGAATGTGCGGGGATGCACAACGGGGGAAATGTGGATAGATCTATTGGGTGTGACCTACCCCACTCGACGGCTTGGAGGGCCGGGCGGGTGCATATTGTCTCGAACTTGTCAAACTTGCTAAACACTATTCGGGCTGCTTAAACACATGCTAAACTCGCTGAACGCGTCTAGTAATGGTTTTCCAATCGTAGTAGTAACAAAACATACGCCTAGCTAGCGTACTTGGTAACACGGATATAGTATGGACATGGTAACACGTGGTAACACTTGGTAACTCTTTTGAACAAACCTGTGAACTCACCAGCATTATATGTTGACGTCTTTTGGCATGTTTTTCTCAGGTCGCTAAGGTAGCAACACATGGAAACTAGGCGCACTGGTCTGCATCGGCGTCTAGGGTTTAGTGCATGGTTTATGTTAAACTGTTGAACAATGTCTGTTGGTTTGTAAAACGTTTTAAGCTTCCGCTACAGTTTTATGTTTGAATAACTACGTCTTTTGAGTACTATGTTTTTCATATAGTGTTGTTTATTGTGACCGTTGACTTGGATCCTGGTTTGTCATGCGCCTCGCGGTAAAACCCCGCAGGTGGAATTTGAGGGTGTGACAGATTGGTATCAGAGCCAATGGTTATAGTGAACTAGGACTGCATTTAGAGTCTAGTCTATAGCCGAGTCACACACACTAGACGGTCACATACTTGAGTCGGTTTGAAACATGTACTAACTTTGTCTGGGTGTCTTTACATCATCATCGCACTTCTCTGTTACATCATCCGTTCTCACTCTTGGCTTTGTACACTCTTATTTTTCTTCTTCGGGATTTAAAGAAGAAGGGGTTGACTTGTTGGTTATTGCACGGCGGTGTCGTATATTGGGGTAGTCTTGCGTACCCTCGAGGTCTGTCCAGGATTCGGACATCTCCCCTTCGTACTCCAATAGACAAACTTGCTTACACATAATCTCGTGCACTTATGCTTGTAATAGCATGATGCTAGATGCCGGTATTCGGCGACTTGAGTTTAAGCTAAGGGAAAGCTTGGAGGACCATGTAGAGCAGTTTATCATTTCGGGTGCACACGAAATCATAAACTGGAATGCATGAGAACCCGAGTGGACTCTGAACTTGGATGCATAGTCCTGGATTGGGTCTAGATGTAACTCTTGTAGCTGCTAGTGGTTGACACTAGCGGTGAATCTAAACCTCTCGATTTCTGATTTGTCAGATCATGTCGGGCGCTCGTGGTGGTGGACGACGCGGCGGTGGCCGTGGTGGTGGTCGTGGTAACATTAACATGACCCAAGCAGAGCTGAATAACTTGCTTCAACAGCAAGTGAACATAGCCTTGGCTGCTTTCCAGGCTGGGCACAATGCTCTTGGTGGTAAGTTGGTTCTTATCTACCTTGCTTCGTTCTTGGGTGTCATGTTTCTTCTTTTGTGGTTTATCTTTGTGTCGTGTCTCAGGTGCTGCTGTCAACCCACCTCCACCTTAGTGTTCCTACAAGAAGTTTAGGGACTGCCAGCACCACAACTTTGCTGGAACTGAAGGAGCGGTGGGACTGCTCCGGTGGTTGGAGAAGGTTGAGTCTGTTTTCTTGATGTGCAACTGTCCTGTTGAGGACCGGGTTAAGTATGCTACTGCGACATTTGAGGGTCCTGCATTGTCGTGGTGGAATGCTACTGCTCAGAACATGGGCTTGGGGGAAGCTCATGCTATGCTTTGGGCGGATTTTGTGCAGCGACTGAAGAACGAGTACTGTCCGAGGGAGGAAGTACAGAAGCTGGAGTATGAGGTCTGGAACTACAAGATGGTGGGGTCTGAGGTCGAGGAGTATACTGTGCGGCGCAATGAGTTGGCGGTGTTGTGTCCTGATATGCACACACCTGAGTACCGGAGGATTGAACACTACATTTCTGGATTGGTGCCGGAGATTGAAGGATTAGTGGCTGCTGGGAATCTTCCCACACTTGCTGAGGTCGTGCGTTCTGCTCATAAGATGACCAACATGAAGGTTGTGGAGGGTGTGTTGCCTCCCAAGGGTTCTGCTGTGAAGGGTACTGAGAGCAACAAGAGGAAATGGGAGAATGTGGGGAAGAGTGCCGTACCAGCACCGTCTCAACTGGCTAAGAAGCTTGATGGATCGGGGTCGTCTTCGGGGCAGAAGACAGGGGTATGTTGGGAAGCATCCTAAATGTAACCGGTGTGGTTACCATCACTCGGGGAATTGTGACAGGACGCGTTGTCATCGGTGCAACCAGTTTGGGCACATGGCTAAGGATTGCAGGGCTTCACTTCCGTCGGCCCAGACTCGTGCCCCTACTCCTGCTCCTGCTCCTGCTCCTGCTGCTCAGGGGACTCAGGGGAGGCAGGGGTGTTATAACTGTGGTGACACGGGGCATTTCAAGCGTGAATGTCCCAAGCTGAAGCAGGGCGATAACGGGAAGAACGGGAACGGTAACGGGAACAACGGAGGCGGCGCCAGGAATGCGCGTGCTTTCGTCATTGGCACTGCTGAGGCCAGACAGGACCCTGACACAGTTACCGGTACGTTCCTTCTCAACAATCGCTATGTTTCTGTTTTATTTGATTCTGGTGCCGATAAGAGTTTCGTATCTGTGGATGTTAGTCAATTGCTAGATGTAGTACCCACACCTTTAGAGGCTAGGTACTTAATAGAATTGGCTAATGGTAAGAACATCGAGGCGACACATATCCTTAGGGAGTGCCACTTGGAACTGTCGGGTTTGTCATTCCCCATTGACCTTATGCCTGTACCTCCGGGTAGTTTTGATGTCGTTGTGGGCATGGATTGGCTATCGTTGTATCGTGCGGAGATTGTTTGCTTTGATAAGGTCATTCGGATCCCTCTCCCTGACGGAGAGACTCTTTTGGTTCATGGCGACAGAAGCGGTGCTTCGCTAAGCATCATTTCTAGCATGAAAGCCCTTAAGTGTATTCGGAAGGGCTGTTCGGCCATGTTGGCACTTGTTTCTGTTTCAACTGACGGTGAGAAGAAGATTGAGGATATCCCCGTGGTTCGTGACTTTCCCGATGTTTTCCCTGATGAGTTGCCTGGTCTTTCTCCCCATCGTCAGATTGAGTTTGGTATTGATCTTACACCTGGTGCAGCTCCCATTGCCCGAGCCCCATACCGTCTTGCACCTCCCGAGATGCAAGAGCTATCTAGCCAGTTACAGGAACTCTTGGAAAAGGGTTTTATTCGACCAAGCTCGTCCCCGTGGGGAGCTCCTATCTTGTTTGTGAAGAAGAAGGATGGAAGCCTTCGCATGTGCATCGATTACCGTGAGTTGAACAAGGTGACCATCAAGAATCGCTATCCTCTCCCTCGCATTGATGATCTCTTTGACCAGCTCCAGGGGTCCAGCTATTACTCGAAGATTGACTTACGGTCGGGTTATCACCAGTTGCGCGTCCAGGAGGCCGATGTTCTGAAGACCGCATTTCGCACTCGATATGGCCATTTTGAGTTTTTGGTCATGCCTTTCGGTCTCACCAACGCACCAGCAGTGTTCATGGATTTGATGAATCGTGTTTGCAAGCCTTATCTCGACAAATTCGTCATTGTGTTTATTGACGACATCTTGGTTTATTCTAAGGACAAGACTGATCACGAGGAGCATCTACGGTTAGTCTTGGAGCTTCTGAGACGGGAGCAGTTGTATGCTAAGTTCTCGAAGTGTGATTTTTGGTTACGAGAAGTTCAATTCCTAGGGCATGTGGTTAATGAACTGGGAATTCATGTCGATCCGGCTAAGATCGAAGCTATTAAGGACTGGGAAGCACCAAAGACGCCAACTGAGGTGCGGCAATTCCTAGGTCTTGCGGGTTACTATCGGCGTTTCATTGAGGGATTTTCGAAGATCGCTCAACCCCTCACCTCTCTTACCCAGAAGGACCGAAAGTTTGACTGGGGCGAACTATAGGAATCAGCATTCCAGCTTCTGAAGCTTAAACTCTGTTCTGCACCTATCCTATCCTTACCCGAGGGTACGGATGATTTTGTGGTATACTGTGACGCTTCTATTCATGGACTTGGTTGCGTGTTGATGCAACGCGAGAAGGCCATTGCTTATGCTTCTCGTCAACTTAAGGTTCATGAGAAAAACTATACCACCCACGATTTGGAGTTGGGTGCGGTGATTTTTGCGTTGAAAATCTGGAGACATTACTTGTACGGTACCAGATGCATCATATACACCGATCACAAGAGTCTCCAGCATATTTTCGACCAGAAGGTGTTAAACATGCGGTAGCGTCGTTGGGTTGAACTCTTGAACGACTACGACTGTGCGATTAAATACCATCCTAGCAAGGCAAACGTTGTGGCGGATGCCTTGAGCAGGAAAGAGTCTGCGAAGCCCCGACACGTTCGAGCTTTGCAACTCACCATTCATTCCTCCTTGCCTGAGCAGATCCGTTCGGCTCAGCTGGAAGCCTTGAAGGAGGAAAACCTTAAGGCCGAAATGATGCACAGTGCGGACAAGCACCTTGAGCTTAGGTCTGATGGCCTACACTACTTCGCTGGGCGTGTTTGGGTTCCTTTATTCGGGGGATTACGGGAGCTTGTTTTGGACGAGGCCCACAAATCCCGGTATTCTATTCATCCAGGCTCCGACAAGATGTATCAGGATTTGAAGATACTCTATTGGTGGCCTAACATGAAGGCTGATATAGCCTCCTACGTGAGCAAATGCTTGACCTGTGCTAAGGTCAAGGTGGAGTATCAGAAGCCATCTGGTCTCCTACAACAACCTGAGATTCCGGAATGGAAGTGGGAGCGGATCACGATGGATTTTGTCACCAAACTACCGAGATCACTCAGTGGATGCGATATGATTTGGGTGATCGTCGACCGGTTGACAAAATCGGCGCACTTTATACCTATTAAGGAAACGGATGGGCTCGAGCGGTTGGCTCGACTCTACCTTAAGGAGGTGGTCTCTCGGCACGGGGTGCCTGTTTCTATCATCTCTGATCGTGATTCCCGCTTTGCTTCGCGTTTCTGGAAGGCTCTTCATAAGGCCTTGGGTACTCAGCTGGATATGAGTACGGCTTATCATCCGCAAACTGACGGACAGAGTGAGCGGACGATTCAAACACTGGAGGACATGCTACGGGCATGCGTTATTGACTTTGGCAAGGGTTGGGAGGCTCACTTGCCGTTGGTGGAGTTCTCCTACAACAACAGCTACCACTCCAGTATCGGGGCAGCTCCGTTCGAAGCTCTCTATGGAGGGAAATGCCGGTCTCCCTTGTGTTGGGCCGAGGTGGGCGAGAGTCAGCTCACTGGCCCAGAACTAGTGTATGAAACTTCGAAGAAAATCGTACAAATCCGTAACCGTTTGGCAGCCGCGCGGGATCGTCAGAAGAGCTATGCCGATCGCCGTCGCAAACCGCTAGAGTTCCAGGTTGGGGACAGGGTACTTCTAAAAGTTTCACCATGGAAGGGCGTCATACGCTTTGGAAAGCGTGGCAAGCTTAACCCTCGTTACGTCGGACCGTTCGCAATCCTGGAACGGATTGGACCGGTGGCGTACAGACTTGACTTACCGACGACGCTCGGTAACGTCCACAACGTCTTCCATGTGTCTAACTTAAGGAAGTGTTTGGCTGATGAATCTCTTGTTGTGCCACTGGAAGAGATCAAGGTTGATGATCGTCTTCGCATTGTGGAGGAACCTGTGGAGATTCTCGATTATAAGATTCGTAGCCTTCGTCGGAGTAAAATCCGCATCGTTAAAGTTCGTTGGAACTCGGATCGTGGACCGGAGTTTACGTGGGAACGAGAGGACCAGATGAAATCCAAGTATCCTCACCTCTTTCCGAAGCGCGCGTTCGAGTCTAGGCATGTTACTGCTAAAGCGGAATGAATTTTCGGGACGAAAATTCTTTCAACGTGGGGATGATGTGACGACCGGTAAACTTTCTTTTCGTTTCCTTCCTTTTCGTCTTTTCATTTTTGGCCTTCGTGCAATTTTCGGGACGAAAATTCTTTCAACATGGGGATGATGTGACACCCGGCATGTTCGGCTTAAACATTTTAGTAACACATAAGTCTACCTTAGCAAGAAACATTATAAATGGGCTTAACTGGGTTAGTTGAGTCGGGTCAGGTTAGAATTGTCCAGGGTTCAATGATCTGGAGGATCATTGGGAGTCGTTTTGGGAATACACTGGTATCGAGTCCCGTTGTTGGTGACATTACGTGAACTAATTAAGTAGATGTATGTAGATTATGGGTCGTGTGGTGGACTGGACTGTATACTTAGATGTGTTTAAACAATGTGTAAATGATTATACGTGCCTAAATATGCTAAGCATAGACTAAGGTTGCATGCTTGTATGTTAAGACGTGTTAGAATGCGTTAAACACGACAAACTGGAAAAACTAGCTAAACAAAGAACTCTGGTTCGACCACTTCGAATGGTCGAAGGAGACAAATTACTTTGGTTCGACCCTTGTAAAGGGGCGAACCTGGGAACTGGAATTGGAAGAATTCCCTTCGACCACAGGAGGACTCATTCGACCTTGAGAAGGGTCGAAGGAAGGCTCATTCGCCCATTGAAAAGGGGCGAATGTGGAACAGTATAAATACCAACCTTTGTCATTTTTTCACCATTTCACAAACCCTAGCCGTTCCAAAACACTCTCAAACGATTTTCAACACTGAGGAAGGAGTTTTTGCTCTAATTTTTCATAATCCAACCCGTTTATAACATCTAAGCAAGGATCTAAGGTGTGTTCTTGATCCTAAATCCTTTTTAAAGCATTTTAATTCGTTTTCATCTAACCCTAAATGTCCGGATCTGTTCTAAGGGTGTTTTCATGATTAAAAACCTTTTAAACATCTTTCTAAAACAAAACCTTATCATTAAACATAGGTTTTCATGATAATAAACATATGTTAGTTGGGTATTATGTGGTCTAATGTGTTGTTCAATGATTTGCTGCTTTGTCTATGATAGAAACATGATGTAGGATTGTTATCGATGCTAGTTTATTGTTATTTAGGGTTAGAATCGATTGGATGATGATGTTATGAGTATTTTGGGGATTTTAACGAATCTAGACGTGAAGTAGAATATTTATGATCAATAGAACCTATAAGAAAGATCGGATGATCGACAAACTGAGTGTTTTAAGTTAAGCATGAATCGATTTCAAAAGTTTCCAAATTGGGTAAAGAATTCATGCATGAAAGTGACGTTTTCATAATTTTTACCATTTTGGGAAAGGGCTGAAATGAATACGTTTTGGGGCAAAATCAGTGGGGTTTGTAGGGATAACATATTCATACTTGACTGCTGTGATTGGTGATGTTTCGCGATGTTTCGGGTGCGTTTTGAGCGTTTTTGTGGAAAACAAACTGACAGGGTGGAACCTGGACTCCTTCGCCCACCCGTTTGGTCGAAGGAGGGAATCCAGGGTCGAACGTGGGAAAGTTTGGTCGAATGAGGCCAAACGGTCGAACGAAGCATCAAACGGTCGAACGAGACTACAAACGGTCGAAGGAGAACAAAAAGGGGCGAAGGAGACTTTTAACTGACTGGTTCGACCGTTCTGATGCAGAAATGAGATTTTTGATACAAACTAAGTGTTTTATGCTTGAACCTTGTGTGTAATCTATGTGTACTTGCTTAGTTAACGTAATGGGTCACCAACGGGATGTCGGGTCGGTCTAGAGTGTCGGTCAAACACTTAAACACGTTTTAAAAACATGCTTGGTCACGATCTGGACAATTGGGGGCTAGATAACCTTATGGTTATTAGTCGGGACACTTATGTGAACATTTTGATAGATCTCCGGTAGTGGGATTATCAAGGACTTGGCATTCACTTTTTGGATACGCAAACTAAGGTGAGTTCACTGCCCCACTTTTACCGCTTAAACTTTTGGGGGAGAAAACATGCGCTAAACTATTTCGGTAACATATGTCATACTATGGTTTTAACTTGTGTACTATGCGATCTTTTAAAGTCCCGGGGGAAACCATGAATGTGCGGGGATGCACAACGGGGGAAATGTGGATAGATCTATTGGGTGTGACCTACCCCACTCGACGGCTTGGAGGGCCGGGCGGGTGCATATTGTCTCGAACTTGTCAAACTTGCTAAACACTATTCGGGCTGCTTAAACACATGCTAAACTCGCTGAACGCGTCTAGTAATGGTTTTCCAATCGTAGTAGTAACAAAACATACGCCTAGCTAGCGTACTTGGTAACACGGATATAGTATGGACATGGTAACACGTGGTAACACTTGGTAACTCTTTTGAACAAACCTGTGAACTCACCAACATTATATGTTGACGTCTTTTGGCATGTTTTTCTCAGGTCGCTAAGGTAGCAACACATGGAAACTAGGCGCACTGGTCTGCATCGGCGTCTAGGGTTTAGTGCATGGTTTATGTTAAACTGTTGAACAATGTCTGTTGGTTTGTAAAACGTTTTAAGCTTCCGCTACAGTTTTATGTTTGAATAACTACGTCTTTTGAGTACTATGTTTTTCATATAGTGTTGTTTATTGTGACCGTTGACTTGGATCCTGGTTTGTCATGCGCCTCGCGGTAAAACCCCGCAGGTGGAATTTGAGGGTGTGACAGATTGGTATCAGAGCCAATGGTTATAGTGAACTAGGACTGCATTTAGAGTCTAGTCTATAGCCGAGTCACACACACTAGACGGTCACATACTTGAGTCAGTTTGAAACATGTACTAACTTTGTCTGGGTGTCTTTACATCATCATCGCACTTCTCTGTTACATCATCCGTTCTCACTCTTGGCTTTGTACACTCTTATTTTTCTTCTTCGGGATTTGAAGAAGAAGGGGTTGACTTGTTGGTTATTGCACGGCGGTGTCGTATATTGGGGTAGTCTTGCGTACCCTCGAGGTCTGTCCAGGATTCGGACATCTCCCCTTCGTACTCCAATAGACTCACTTGCTTACACATAATCTCGTGCACTTATGCTTGTAATAGCATGATGCTAGATGCCGGTATTCGGCGACTTGAGTTCAAGCTAAGGGAAAGCTTGGAGGACCATGTAGAGCAGTTTATCATTTCGGGTGCACACGAAATCATAAACTGGAATGCATGAGAACCCGAGTGGACTCTGAACTTGGATGCATAGTCCTGGATTGGGTCTAGATGTAACTCTTGTAGCTGCTAGTGGTTGACACTAGCGGTGAATCTAAACCTCTCGATTTCTGATTTGTCAGATCATGTCGGGCGCTCGTGGTGGTGGACGTCGTGGTGGTGGCCGTGGCGGCGGTGGCCGTGGTGGTGGTCGTGGTAACATTAACATGACCCAAGCAGAGCTGAATAACTTGCTTCAACAGCAAGTGAACATAGCCTTGGCTGCTTTCCAGGCTGGGCACAATGCTCTTGGTGGTAAGTTGGTTCTTATCTACCTTGCTTCGTTCTTGGGTGTCATGTTTCTTCTTTTGTGGTTTATCTTTGTGTCGTGTCTCAGGTGCTGCTGTCAACCCACCTCCACCTCAGTGTTCCTACAAGAAGTTTAGGGACTGCCAGCCCCACAACTTTGCTGGAACTGAAGGAGCGGTGGGACTGCTCCGGTGGTTGGAGAAGGTTGAGTCTGTTTTCTTGATGTGCAACTGTCCTGTTGAGGACCGGGTTAAGTATGCTACTGCGACATTTGAGGGTCCTGCATTGTCGTGGTGGAATGCTACTGCTCAGAACATGGGCTTGGGGGAAGCTCATGCTATGCTTTGGGCGGATTTTGTGCAGCGACTGAAGAACGAGTACTGTCCGAGGGAGGAAGTACAGAAGCTGGAGTATGAGGTCTGGAACTACAAGATGGTGGGGTCTGAGGTCGAGGAGTATACTGTGCGGCGCAATGAGTTGGCGGTGTTGTGTCCTGATATGCACACACCTGAGTACCGGAGGATTGAACACTACATTTCTGGATTGGTGCCGGAGATTGAAGGATTGGTGGCTGCTGGGAATCTTCCCACACTTGCTGAGGTAGTGCGTTCTGCTCATAAGATGACCAACATGAAGGTTGTGGAGGGTGTGTTGCCTCCCAAGGGTTCTGCTGTGAAGGGTACTGAGAGCAACAAGAGGAAATGGGAGAATGTGGGGAAGAGTGCCGTACCAGCACCGTCTCAACCGGCTAAGAAGCTTGATGGATCGGGGTCGTCTTCGGGGCAGAAGACAGGGGGTATGTTGGGAAGCATCCTAAATGTAACCGGTGTGGTTACCATCATTCGGGGAATTGTGACAGGACGCGTTGTCATCGGTGCAACCAGTTTGGGCACATGGCTAAGGATTGCAGGGCTTCACTTCCGTCGGCCCAGACTCGTGCCCCTACTCCTGCTCCTGCTCCTGCTGCTCAGGGGACTCAGGGGAGGCAGGGGTGTTATAACTGTGGTGACACGGGGCATTTCAAGCGTGAATGTCCCAAGCTGAAGCAGGGCGATAACGGGAAGAACGGGAACGGTAACGGGAACAACGGAGGCGGCGCCAGGAATGCGCGTGCTTTCGTCATTGGCACTGCTGAGGCCAGACAGGACCCTGACACAGTTACCGGTACGTTCCTTCTCAACAATCGCTATGTTTCTGTTTTATTTGATTCTGGTGCCGATAAGAGTTTCGTATCTGTGGATGTTAGTCAATTGCTAGATGTAGTACCCACACCTTTAGAGGCTAGGTACTTAATAGAATTGGCTAATGGTAAGAACATCGAGGCGACACATATCCTTAGGGAGTGCCACTTGGAACTGTCGGGTTTGTCATTCCCCATTGACCTTATGCCTGTACCTCTGGGTAGTTTTGATGTCGTTGTGGGCATGGATTGGCTATCGTTGTATCGTGCGGAGATTGTTTGCTTTGATAAGGTCATTCGGATCCCTCTCCCTGACGGAGAGACTCTTTTGGTTCATGGCGACAGAAGCGGTGCTTCGCTAAGCATCATTTCTAGCATGAAAGCCCTTAAGTGTATTCGGAAGGGCTGTTCGGCCATGTTGGCACTTGTTTCTGTTTCAACTGACGGTGAGAAGAAGATTGAGGATATCCCCGTGGTTCGTGACTTTCCCGATGTTTTCCCTGATGAGTTGCCTGGTCTTCCTCCCCATCGTCAGATTGAGTTTGGTATTGATCTTACACCTGGTGCAGCTCCCATTGCCCGAGCCCCATACCGTCTTGCACCTCCCGAGATGCAAGAGCTATCTAGCCAGTTACAGGAACTCTTGGAAAAGGGTTTTATTCGACCAAGCTCGTCCCCGTGGGGAGCTCCTATCTTGTTTGTGAAGAAGAAGGATGGAAGTCTTCGCATGTGCATCGATTACCGTGAGTTGAACAAGGTGACCATCAAGAATCGCTATCCTCTCCCTCGCATTGATGATCTCTTTGACTAGCTCCAGGGGTCCAGCTATTACTCGAAGATTGACTTACGGTCGGGTTATCACCAGTTGCGCGTCCAGGAGGCCGATGTTCTGAAGACCGCATTTCGCACTCGATATGGCCATTTTGAGTTTTTGGTCATGCCTTTCGGTCTCACCAACGCACCAGCAGTGTTCTTGGATTTGATGAATCGTGTTTGCAAGCCTTATCTCGACAAATTCGTCATTGTGTTTATTGACGACATCTTGGTTTATTCTAAGGACAAGACTGATCACGAGGAGCATCTACGGTTAGTCTTGGAGCTTCTGAGACGGGAGCAGTTGTATGCTAAGTTCTCGAAGTGTGATTTTTGGTTACGAGAAGTTCAATTCCTAGGGCATGTGGTTAATGAACTGGGAATTCATGTCGATCCGGCTAAGATCGAAGCTATTAAGGACTGGGAAGCACCAAAGACGCCAACTGAGGTGCGGCAATTCCTAGGTCTTGCGGGTTACTATCGGCGTTTCATTGAGGGATTTTCGAAGATCGCTCAACCCCTCACCTCTCTTACCCAGAAGGACCGAAAGTTTGACTGGGGCGAACTATAGGAATCAGCATTCCAGCTGCTGAAGCTTAAACTCTGTTCTGCACCTATCCTATCCTTACCCGAGGGTACGGATGATTTTGTGGTATACTGTGACGCTTCTATTCATGGACTCGGTTGCGTGTTGATGCAACGCGAGAAGGCCATTGCTTATGCTTCTCGTCAACTTAAGGTTCACGAGAAAAACTATACCACCCACGATTTGGAGTTGGGTGCGGTGATTTTTGCGTTGAAAATCTGGAGACATTACTTGTACGGTACCAGATGCATCATATACACCGATCACAAGAGTCTCCAGCATATTTTTGACCAGAAGGTGTTAAACATGCGGCAGCGTCGTTGGGTTGAACTCTTGAACGACTACGACTGTGCGATTAAATACCATCCTGGCAAGGCAAACGTTGTGGCGGATGCCTTGAGCAGGAAAGAGTCTGTGAAGCCCCGACACGTTCGAGCTTTGCAACTCACCATTCATTCCTCCTTGCCTGAGCAGATCCGTTCGGCTCAGCTGGAAGCCTTGAAGGAGGAAAACCTTAAGGCCGAAACGATGCACAGTGCGGACAAGCACCTTGAGCTTAGGTCTGATGGCCTACACTACTTCGCTGGGCGTGTTTGGGTTCCTTTATTCGGGGGATTACGGGAGCTTGTTTTGGACGAGGCCCACAAATCCCGGTATTCTATTCATCCAGGCTCCGACAAGATGTATCAGGATTTGAAGATACTCTATTGGTGGCCTAACATGAAGGCTGATATAGCCTCCTACGTGAGCAAATGCTTGACCTGTGCTAAGGTCAAGGTGGAGTATCAGAAGCCATCTGGTCTCCTACAACAACCTGAGATTCCGGAATGGAAGTGGGAGCGGATCACGATGGATTTTGTCACCAAACTACCGAGATCACTCAGTGGATGCGATATGATTTGGGTGATCGTCGACCGGTTGACAAAATCGGCGCACTTTATACCTATTAAGGAAACGGATGGGCTCGAGCGGTTGGCTCGACTCTACCTTAAGGAGGTGGTCTCTCGGCACGGGGTGCCTGTTTCTATCATCTCTGATCGTGATTCCCGCTTTGCTTCGCGTTTCTGGAAGGCTCTTCATAAGGCCTTGGGTACTCAGCTGGATATGAGTACGGCTTATCATCCGCAAACTGATGGACAGAGTGAGCGGACGATTCAAACACTGGAGGACATGCTACGGGCATGCGTTATTGACTTTGGCAAGGGTTGGGAGGCTCACTTGCCGTTGGTGGAGTTCTCCTACAACAACAGCTACCACTCCAGTATCGGGGCAGCTCCGTTCGAAGCTCTCTATGGAGGGAAATGCCGGTCTCCCTTGTGTTGGGCCGAGGTGGGCGAGAGTCAGCTCACTGGCCCAGAACTAGTGTATGAAACTTCGAAGAAAATCGTACAAATCCGTAACCGTTTGGCAGCCGCGCGGGATCGTCAGAAGAGCTATGCCGATCGCCGTCGCAAACCGCTAGAGTTCCAGGTTGGGGACAGGGTACTTCTAAAAGTTTCACCATGGAAGGGCGTCATACGCTTTGGAAAGCGTGGCAAGCTTAACCCTCGTTACGTCGGACCGTTCGCAATCCTGGAACGGATTGGACCGGTGGCGTACAGACTTGACTTACCGACGACGCTCGGTAACGTCCACAACGTCTTCCATGTGTCTAACTTAAGGAAGTGTTTGGCTGATGAATCTCTTGTTGTGCCACTGGAAGAGATCAAGGTTGATGATCGTCTTCGCATTGTGGAGGAACCTGTGGAGATTCTCGATTATAAGATTCGTAGCCTTCGTCGGAGTAAAATCCGCATCGTTAAAGTTCGTTGGAACTCGGATCGTGGACCGGAGTTTACGTGGGAACGAGAGGACCAGATGAAATCCAAGTATCCTCACCTCTTTCCGAAGCGCGCGTTCGAGTCTAGGCATGTTACTGCTAAAGCGGAATGAATTTTCGGGACGAAAATTCTTTCAACGTGGGGATGATGTGACGACCGGTAAACTTTCTTTTCGTTTCCTTCCTTTTCGTCTTTTCATTTTTGGCCTTCGTGCAATTTTCGGGACGAAAATTCTTTCAACATGGGGATGATGTGACACCCGGCATGTTCGGCTTAAACATTTTAGTAACACATAAGTCTACCTTAGCAAGAAACATTATAAATGGGCTTAACTGGGTTAGTTGAGTCGGGTCAGGTTAGAATTGTCCAGGGTTCAATGATCTGGAGGATCATTGGGAGTCGTTTTGGGAATACACTGGTATCGAGTCCCGTTGTTGGTGACATTACGTGAACTAATTAAGTATATGTATGTAGATTATGGGTCGTGTGGTGGACTGGACTGTATACTTAGATGTGTTTAAACAATGTGTAAATGATTATACGTGCCTAAATATGCTAAGCATAGACTAAGGTTGCATGCTTGTATGTTAAGACGTGTTAGAATGCGTTAAACACGACAAACTGGAAAAACTAGCTAAACAAAGAACTCTGGTTCGACCACTTCGAATGGTCGAAGGAGACAAATTACTTTGGTTCGACCCTTGTAAAGGGGCGAACCTGGGAACCGGAATTGGAAGAATTCCCTTCGACCACAGGAGGACTCATTCGACCCTGAGAAGGGTCGAAGGAAGGCTCATTCGCCCATTGAAAAGGGGCGAATGTGGAACAGTATAAATACCAACCTTTGTCATTTTTTCACCATTTCACAAACCCTAGCCGTTCCAAAACACTCTCAAACGATTTTCAACACTGAGGAAGGAGTTTTTGCTCTAATTTTTCATAATCCAACCCGTTTATAACATCTAAGCAAGGATCTAAGGTGTGTTCTTGATCCTAAATCCTTTTTAAAGCATTTTAATTCGTTTTCATCTAACCCTAAATGTCCGGATCTGTTCTAAGGGTGTTTTCATGATTAAAAACCTTTTAAACATCTTTCTAAAACAAAACCTTATCATTAAACATAGGTTTTCATGATAATAAACATATGTTAGTTGGGTATTATGTGGTCTAATGTGTTGTTCAATGATTTGCTGATTTGGTGCTAGTTTATTGTTATTTAGGGTTAGAATCGATTGGATGATGATGTTATGAGTATTTTGGGGATTTTAACGAATCTAGACGTGAAGTAGAATATTTATGATCAATAGAACCTATAAGAAAGATCGGATGATCGACAAACTGAGTGTTTTAAGTTAAGCATGAATCGATTTCAAAAGTTTCCAAATTGGGTAAAGAATTCATGCATGAAAGTGACGTTTTCATAATTTTTACCATTTTGGGAAAGGGCTGAAATGAATACGTTTTGGGGCAAAATCAGTGGGGTTTGTAGGGATAACATATTCATACTTGACTGCTGTGATTGGTGATGTTTCGCGATGTTTCGGGTGCGTTTTGAGCGTTTTTGTGGAAAACAAACTGACAGGGTGGAACCTGGACTCCTTCGCCCACCCGTTTGGTCGAAGGAGGGAATCCAGGGTCGAACGTGGGAAAGTTTGGTCGAATGAGGCCAAACGGTCGAACGAAGCATCAAACGGTCGAACGAGACTACAAACGGTCGAAGGAGAACAAAAAGGGGCGAAGGAGACTTTTAACTGACTGGTTCGACCGTTCTGATGCAGAAATGAGATTTTTGATACAAACTAAGTGTTTTATGCTTGAACCTTGTGTGTAATCTATGTGTACTTGCTTAGTTAACGTAATGGGTCACCAACGGGATGTCGGGTCGGTCTAGAGTGTCGGTCAAACACTTAAACACGTTTTAAAAACATGCTTGGTCACGATCTGGACAATTGGGGGCTAGATAACCTTATGGTTATTAGTCGGGACACTTATGTGAACATTTTGATAGATCTCCGGTAGTGGGATTATCAAGGACTTGGCATTCACTTTTTGGATACGCAAACTAAGGTGAGTTCACTGCCCCACTTTTACCGCTTAAACTTTTGGGGGAGAAAACATGCGCTAAACTATTTCGGTAACATATGTCATACTATGGTTTTAACTTGTGTACTATGCGATCTTTTAAAGTCCCGGGGGAAACCATGAATGTGCGGGGATGCACAACGGGGGAAATGTGGATAGATCTATTGGGTGTGACCTACCCCACTCGACGGCTTGGAGGGCCGGGCGGGTGCATATTGTCTCGAACTTGTCAAACTTGCTAAACACTATTCGGGCTGCTTAAACACATGCTAAACTCGCTGAACGCGTCTAGTAATGGTTTTCCAATCGTAGTAGTAACAAAACATACGCCTAGCTAGCGTACTTGGTAACACGGATATAGTATGGACATGGTAACACGTGGTAACACTTGGTAACTCTTTTGAACAAACCTGTGAACTCACCAGCATTATATGTTGACGTCTTTTGGCATGTTTTTCTCAGGTCGCTAAGGTAGCAACACATGGAAACTAGGCGCACTGGTCTGCATCGGCGTCTAGGGTTTAGTGCATGGTTTATGTTAAACTGTTGAACAATGTCTGTTGGTTTGTAAAACGTTTTAAGCTTCCGCTACAGTTTTATGTTTGAATAACTACGTCTTTTGAGTACTATGTTTTTCATATAGTGTTGTTTATTGTGACCGTTGACTTGGATCCTGGTTTGTCATGCGCCTCGCGGTAAAACCCCACAGGTGGAATTTGAGGGTGTGACAGATTGGTATTAGAGCCAATGGTTATAGTGAACTAGGACTGCATTTAGAGTCTAGTCTATAGCCGAGTCACACACACTAGACGGTCACATACTTGAGTCGGTTTGAAATATGTACTAACTTTGTCTGGGTGTCTTTACATCATCATCGCACTTCTCTGTTACATCATCCGTTCTCACTCTTGGCTTTGTACACTCTTATTTTTCTTCTTGGGGATTTGAAGAAGAAGGGGTTGACTTGTTGGTTATTGCACAGCGGTGTCGTATATTGGGGTAGTCTTGCGTACCCTCGAGGTCTCTCCAGGATTCGGACATCTCCCCTTCGTACTCCAATAGACACACTTGCTTACACATAATCTCGTGCACTTATGCTTGTAATAGCATGATGCTAGATGCCGGTATTCGGCGACTTGAGTTCAAGCTAAGGGAAAGCTTGGAGGACCATGTAGAGCAGTTTATCATTTCGGGTGCACACGAAATCATAAACTGGAATGCATGAGAACCCGAGTGGACTCTGAACTTGGATGCATAGTCCTGGATTGGGTCTAGATGTAACTCTTGTAGCTGCTAGTGGTTGACACTAGCGGTGAATCTAAACCTCTCGATTTCTGATTTGTCAGATCATGTCGGGCGCTCGTGGTGGTGGACGTCGTGGTGGTGGCCGTGGCGGCGGTGGCCGTGGTGGTGGTCGTGGTAACATTAACATGACCTAAGCAGAGCTGAATAACTTGCTTCAACAGCAAGTGAACATAGCCTTGGCTGCTTTCCAGGCTGGGCACAATGCTCTTGGTGGTAAGTTGGTTCTTATCTACCTTGCTTCGTTCTTGGGTGTCATGTTTCTTCTTTTGTGGTTTATCTTTGTGTCGTGTCTCAGGTGCTGCTGTCAACCCACCTCCACCTCAGTGTTCCTACAAGAAGTTTAGGGACTGCCAGCCCCACAACTTTGCTGGAACTGAAGGAGCGGTGGGACTGCTCCGGTGGTTGGAGAAGGTTGAGTCTGTTTTCTTGATGTGCAACTGTCCTGTTGAGGACCGGGTTAAGTATGCTACTGCGACATTTGAGGGTCCTGCATTGTCGTGGTGGAATGCTACTGCTCAGAACATGGGCTTGGGGGAAGCTCATGCTATGCTTTGGGCGGATTTTGTGCAGCGACTGAAGAACGAGTATTGTCCGAGGGAGGAAGTACAGAAGCTGGAGTATGAGGTCTGGAACTACAAGATGGTGGGGTCTAAGGTCGAGTAGTATACTGTGCGGCGCAATGAAATTCACAACGTTCTTATTGTCTGCTAAGAAACATAACCATCCGATGGCCAAACCTCATTGAAGTGTTTATTAAACAATATATGTGTGTAAAAAATCTAGCAACAGCAAGTAAGTAAGTAAGTAAGTAAGTAAAGAAAGAAATAAAGAAAAAAAAAGTTATAAAAGCAAGGTTATAAATATAGAAAAAAGAGAGTACATTTTTTTGTTTTTTAAGAGAATAAGATATTACAAAACATATATAAGACTAATAACGTTATTTGATATCTAGGAATAATAAAGGTCAAGTAAAATAAAAATGTTCTATCAAGGGAATTCATATTCTTCACTGGATGTATTTAAAAAACAACATTATATTATTTGGTTATTAGTTTATTATTATTATTTTTTGCTACGAAGCTTATAAATGTCAAGAGTGTAGTAAGTAAAGAGTATATATATATATATATAAATATATAGAAAGAAGATCAAATAGGAACCAATACCCTAGTTAGGAACTTAGGAACCAATCTGAGCCATCCATCTTTGATCTTGATCTAGGGGATATTTGTGCAATTAGACAATTAAATATTATCTTTTTATTTAATTAAGACTTTTATATATGGCAGTTATTTTTTGATGCATGCGATTTATTTGCCATTAGAAATTGGGTTTTCTTAAATCTCTCAACCATTATTATCTCTAGTTCATAACAAAAAAAAAATCGATCATAGCCATTTACGATCCATTTAGAATTCTTCTTCTCAGTTTCATACTTTTTCTTCAAAATTGATTAACCCAAAAAAAAAAAAAACCGCATCCTCGTTCATTAAAGAAATGAAGAATACGTGAATGAAGCGATGAAGAAAAGCTTTTTAATGGATACCTATATCAGTTGTTATGGAAAAACACATTGCAAGACCATGGAAGGTACTAGGGGATTTTTTATGTAATCAATTAATATTATTACCACATGTATGGTATGAGTTTCTTATTATCTTCCGTTATTTTAAGTCGGCTAAAGATTTTATCATATACAGTGCCTTATCGCTACACCAATGTATATTTTGTGTTGGTAATGATGAATGAAAAAATGAATATATACCAATGTATATGTTGATGATGTTGAATGAAAAGAAAAAAAGTGATATACATCAATGTATAACTGATGTACACCGTTGTATATATGCGTTGACGATGATGATGCATGAACAAAAAAAAACTGATATACACCAATGTAAACTTCAAAAACGAATATACACCAATATATATATATATATATATATATATATATATATATGTGTACATCAATGTATATCTGTGTTGATGATGTAGAATGATGATTAATAAAAAAACGAATATACACCAATGTATATCTTTGTGTTGGTGATGATGATGTTGAATGAAAAGAAAAAAAGTGATATACATCAATGTATAACTGAAGTACATCGTTGTATATATGTGTTGATGACGATGATGAATGAACAAAAAAAACTGATATACACCAATGTACACTGTTGTATATATACGGAGATATAATTTTAATATTATATATTCAATAAATACGTTTGGGTATACCATAAACACTAATTTGCTGTTTCCAAATATACAGGAGTTTCTTATTAATTACCTAATAACAATGATATTGAACAAAAGACATTAATACCCCTTTATTAAAATAACAACTAATTAAAGTTTTACTTATTTACAATCATGCCATTGAAGATGGATAACTCAAATTGGTTCCTATAGTTCCTACTTAAGGGTTGGTTCCTATTTGAACCCTACCCTATATATATATATATATATATATATATATATATAGGGTAGGGATCATACGAGAACCAACTTTAGGGAGAGAACCAAGGAACCAATGTGAACAAGGGGCATTAATGTAAATACCACTTAAAGCCAAACAAAATCTAAAAATCAATTCCAATTGACGATCTTCATATGTTTCACCTTCGTTCTCCATCGTGAAAAGCAACCTTTACATTATTATTAATATTCCACCGATCACGTCACCACCGTCTACGAAGACGATGACACCGAATACGAAGATCATCTAACCATACCCAACCAAACCGTCAAAGAAGACAACGTTGGCTTAATCGACGAAGACGAAGAAGATGATTCCACGTCATCCGGTGTTGGTGATGTCACCATCGCCTTACCAGGAGATACATCTAATTTCATCACTACACCAAAGACAGTAGTTAACGTCGTAACTGTCTCTCCTCTACCTTGATCTAATATTATTACTACAGATAATAAAAAATCCGTACCGTTAGATGAATCTCGATGCTTGTTTCAACGGTTATGGACGGATGAGGATGAAATCGAGCTATTGAGAGGGTTTTTGGAGCATAATAACCGGCATGTTGATAATAATCCTTTTCATCATCATTACGATACGACGGTGTTTTATAATCAGATTAAGGATAAGTTACAGCTGGATTTTAATAAGAATCAGTTGGTTGAGAAGTTGAGAAGGTTGACGAAAAGGTATAGGAATATTATGAGTAAAATTAGTTTTGGTAAAGAGTATGTGTTTAAAAGTGGTCATGATCAGATGACTTTTGATATCTCTAGTAAGATCTGGAGTAATGAAGGTGTTACTACTGCTGCTGTTGTTTTCACTCCAAGGTATGTCTTGTTTGGTACAGCTTCATACTTGTACATTATGCTTTCATAGTTGTACGGTACAACTATATTTTTATTACTTTTATTGATGTTGATTATGTTGTATAATGAGATAGGGTTGATCGTACATCCTACTGTATTAATTTATTAATGTTGATTTTGTGGTAACTGAGTGTTTGTATTTGTGTGTTTCAGGCTCTAAAGTAAAAGATAGCAAGCAGAAAAAGGTAGGAAAAAAAAAAAAAAAAAGAAAAGGGCATTTTTAATTAGATGGATTTCGTGAGTAGCATAAATTGGTTGGATTGTTGTTTGTTTTACATTATGGATATATTGCATTACGTATCATTAATGTCATTTATATTGATGCACATGTGCATAATTTATATGGTAATGATAAAATTAATGTTAATGCACATGTGCATTAAGATTTAATTCTTGTTATCATTACAGTCACTCAGTCTAACGCATATATGTATATATTATGTATCATTAATGTCATTTATATTGATGCACATGTGCATTAAGATTTAATTCTTGTCATCATTAGGCCATGGGGTATACTCTAACATATGTGGTGTTAAAGGTGACATGGCATGTTAACTTGTATTGCACACCACTCCCTTCTTATGTTAAAGGGTGTTAAAGAGGTTATGTGTTAACATGTTAACATGGTGTTAAAAGTCCACATTAATTTTTTTCCTTTTATAAATCAAAAACCACTAAAAATATATGATTAGGTGAAGTTAATGAGATTAAGTCATTAAGTGGAGTCAAATGGGAAAAAATGAATGATGTGGCATCTAGGTGGAGTTAAGAAAAGTTAAAGTATACCCTAAGGCCTTACAGTCGCTCATTCTAACGCATATGTGTATATGTTATGTATCATTAATGTCATTTATATTGATGCACATGTGCATAATTTATATAGTAATGATAAAATTAATGTTAATGCACATGTGCATTAAGATTTAATTCTTGTCATCATTACAGTCACTCATTCTAACGCATATGTGTATATGTTATGTATCATTAATGTCATTTATATTGATGCACAAGTGCATAATTTATATAGTAATGATAAAATTAATGTTAATGCACATGTGCATTAAGATTTAATTCTTGTCATCATTACAGTCACTCATTCTAACGCATATGTGTATATGTTATGTGATAATGAAAAAAATAACGTTAATGCACATATGCAATACAAGTTATTGGAAAAATAAATTTATTACATATGTGTGAAAAAATTATTTTATTTTATTTTTGTTTTGTAACCGTGTATGTAGGTATTAATACAAATTTATGATTCATTATTGTTGCAGAAGCACATTTTGTTTAGGTATATGCACAGTGTTAGTCATTTGATTGCAAAATGCGTACCATGTGTCTACCCAGCAATGAAGGAGATCAAGTGGGGAATAACATAAAACGTTACTCATTGTAGAACTTTTGTCATAAGACACATGTAGGTATACATGGCAAAGGAGTAAACCATTTGAATACGGGTTCAACATTCAAGAAGAGGTGCAACACAGCGATATAACAATAGCAGGATAAAGTATGCTACTAGAATATATAGTCCTTTCAGACGTGAACGTGCAGAAACTAACATTGATGAACGATGCGAAAGAAACAATGGAGAAAGTGAAGACAAAATTTAGTTGTAAATTATGAGCACTTTAGTATGTTTACTTTATGAATTCCAACGTGTTAAGTCAGGTAGTATCGTATAGTGAGTGGTAGTGCACATGTGGAATATTAGTGAAATGCACATGTGCATGCGGTACACATTTCGTATTTTATAATTCTTATATAGAGTTGTTCTAAGTTTATTCACGCTTGTTGTCCTACATGTGTTTTATTTTAAATTTATGTTATAATATGCATGACTAAACAATTGACGAGTTCGAGTGTATTTTATATCTCACTTTGCGTCCGTTTATGGATCATTGAATAAAATTTTTGACCCCTTATATATAATATCGCGTCCATTTCATAATCATTTAGCTATGGTAATTGACAATTCATTCAAAAGTGCGAGTTAAGAGTGAAATGCATATGTCCATACGGTGTATTTCTGTATATATAACAGCGAAATGCACATGTGCATCAGGGTGACGTCATATGACGTCACAAGCCATTTTAGTATTTATTTTATTTATTTTTTTTCGAATTAATAACGCAAAATAATCATTTTGGTGTTTTTACTTTTTTTATTTATTTAGGTTATATAATTTTTTAT
>CM054123.1:22301521-22364021 GCA_028751855.1 Ambrosia trifida | reverse complement strand
AAAATAGTTTAGCGCATGTTTTCTCCCCCAGAAGTTAAAGCAGTAAAAGTGGGGCCGTGAACTTACCTTAGGTTGCGTTCTTCAGTAATATAAGAAAGCCAAGCCCTTGATAATCCCACTATCGGAGATCTATCAAAATGTTCACATAAGTGTTCCGTACTAATAACCATAAGGTTATCTAGTCCCCGACTGTCCAGATCGTGACTAAGTATGTTTTAAAACGCGTTTAAGTGTTCAACCGACACACTAGATCGACCCGACATCCCGTTGGTGACTCATTACCCTAACTAATCAAGTACATATAGATTACACACAAGGTTCAAGCACAAAACACTTAGTTTGTATCAAAAATCTCATTTTTGAATCAATAGGGTCGAACCAGGAAATTTGTTCCACCTTCGCCCCTTTTAAGCCATGTTCAACCCTTTTAAAGCTACGTTCAACCCTTTTAAACAGATTCGCCCAGTATTGTCAGGTTCGCCCTAGGATTCCACCTTCGACCCCACGACCGGTCGAAGGTGCCCAGGTTCGACCCTAGCAGATTGTTCTTCCCCAAAACGCTTCAAAAACATCCGAAAACATCCCGAAACATCATCAATCACAGCAGTTAGACATGACTGACATATCCCCACAAAACCCCACCAATTTTGCCCCAAAACCTGCTCATTTTAGCCCTTTCCCAAAATGGCAAAAATTATGAAAGTGTCACCTCATGCATGAATTATTTACCCAATTTGGAAACTTTTTGAAATCAATCCATAATCATCTTAAAAGTGCTCAGTTGTCGTGTGTTTGAAAATCTCAAAAACTTCTATTGATCATACTAGCATGCATCGAGCCCTAGCTTTATTAAAACCCCCAATTTAGACATGATATTATTAATAATCTAATTGTAACCATAAACAATCCTAAATTAACATCAATATCAGTCCTAGATCGTGTTTTTAGCATTAGTACAACAGCAAATCATCAAACAACACATAATATCACATAACACATAATTAACATATGTTTATTGATATGAAAACCTATGTTTAATGATAGGGTTTAGGTTAAGAAAGATGTTTAGAAGGTTTTTATTGATAAAAACATCCTTAGAACAGATCTGGACATTTTGGGTGTAACACCCCAACCGATGGCGGAATCATCGAGGTGCCACGTAGTGACGATTGTTCAAAAGCACATGGTACTAAAATGTAAATATTATTGAATAAACCAATAACTGTCTTACATTGAAATGGAAATACAAAGTCTTAAATGAAATGTAACTGTTGAAATAACTGAATTAAAATAAAGCACTAAATGTCTCTTGTTAAAGCATTAGATCAAACTGCACCTGAAACATGTACAAAATAGATTTGGTCAACATACGAAATGTTGGTGAGCATTCCTAGTTTTGATATATATAGTAGGTTGAAAAGTTATACAATTCAAGTGCAAGCTACAGTGCAATTATGTATACTATGTATCATACAAATGAGCGAAATCAACCCTGTGACTGTATAATGTACTGTATGAACTGTAGTGTACTCAACCAATAAATGGATGATAACTTAACACTGGCCACGGATTCTCCGATGAAAAAGGGGGAGAATCAATCTAGGCGGGTTGTCAATCCAAATAGCGCTATCCAATGTTAAGGTCGGCTTGTACCATGTTAATGATTTCACTAAGTACAAATGTATTCCACATGTATTGTCTAAGCATAAAGCACGTTGTAAGCAATGCACATAGTACTAGAATTGTATTGTGAAAATGTAAACATGTATTTGAAATTTGTAATAGTGTACATGTAACACCCCAAAAATGAATAAAAGTAAAAAGGGGATAGGAAGTACTCACTGTTTACGTAATAGCTTGTAATGGAACTGGACAACGAAATATGCGTTGGAAATATTCCAAAGAATCAACCTAAAGAATTTAATAATGTGTAAGGAATAACTCTAGGATACATGGAATTCTAGGGCTTCGAATTGGGGATAAACGTTTATTTGTTTATTAAACAAATTGTTTATTAATTATGAGAAATTTAATAAATAAATAAATAAAAGTCTCTTGGTGAAATTTTAAGTTGAATATAGTCACAACATAAGGTTTTAAGTATGGAAATAATTTTTATAAAATTATTTTCTTGAAAATAGAATATTTAATCTAATTATTTCAAATTGTCAAAATGTGACTTTAATATCTAAAAAATATTAAAATTAAAGAATTTCTGAATTAAAAATTGTATTTCAGTTCTAGATAGTTAGAAATAATTTATATAAAATTTTGGTGTAAAAATATTGAAAAATGAATTTATTATGATTTATTTATGATTAAAACTAACAAAAATTGATTAAAAATATTAAATAAATGATTTTTTCTGAAATAAAAATATTTTCTAGAATGTTTAAGAATATACAAGTCTAGGATAATTTTTGTGAGATTTAACAAAATCGTTTAGGTATTTTTATAGAATTTAATAAATATAAATGAATAAACTTGTATTATTAATAATATAACTTAAATAAATTATTTTTGAAAAACTAAAAATTGGGTAATGAACTTTATCATTTGGAGATCATATGATAATTTTTGTAGAATTTATAAACCACTTTTAGTATTTAAAACTGATTTTAGAAGGTTTAATGTGTTAAATATATATAGGAAAAAAGGCAAAAATATATTGTTGAGCATGGGATTCGAACCTTGGCCACTGGCCGGTTCGTTTCCCTACATCACGTGTGTAAACCAGCTGGTCTACACCAGCTGGTTGTGTGTTTGTTGTCTTAAATAAATATATACATAACTTATCCAAGTGTTCTTCCCCAATTTCAATCTATTCGAGCCCTAATTTCCAATATCAAACAATTCGTGTTCAATAGCCCCTGAATCATTGGGGTTATTGTTCATGAGATGCCGGACATTAAAACCCACCAAAAAGAAGAATACTTACTGATCGAATTCGGGTACGAGGCTCGGTCAAGGAAAAAGTCAAACGCGATAAGGGTTTGAATTGCAGATCGTTTTAAACAGAAAATTGAGAGTGGTGAGAGGTAATTCGGCGAGTAGTGATGGTCTAGGCACGTCCAATTTATAGGGCAAGGGTTGGATTGATGTTGGAAGGTTTTGACCCGTTTAATGAACGTAATGACGCGATTGTAAAAAAAAATGGAATGTTTTGACCGGGTTAATGAGTATATTACGCGTGATTTACTATCCTTTCCAATACACAAGTCAATTAAGAAGGAAGGTTGCCAATTATAGGTTAATTAGGTGGTCCAAGTCAAGGTTGACTGTTTCTTGATTGATGCCTGCTGCTGCTGCACGTAAACAGCCAAAGGAAGAAGGAAAGGGACGCGAAAAAAAGGGTTAAATATATTATGGGTTGGGAAATTAACAAAACAGAACCATAGCACAGTTGGTTCAGCGTGTTGTGTTACTCGGCTCCTGCCCGGGTTCGAATCCCGGCAGGGCCTAATAATTGTTTTTTTTTTAAGCAACAAGGGAAAGGAGAAGAGATGGGCTTGGGCAGATGGGCTGTCTTCTTGATGGGCCGAATGCTGTGCTTTGGGCCTGTGTGTGGGCTTCAGATTATAAAAAGGGAATAGGTATTGGTTTGGTTGTGGTTGGGTTGTGTTAATAGGTTATAGTGGTGTTAGTTGGGCTCAAGTATTTTTTTTTATTTAATATCATTATTATCATCATTATTATTATTATTATTATTAAAAAAAAATAAAAAGTGACGGATGTCACATTGGGTTAGATGAAAACAGATTAAAATGCTTTGAAAAGGTTTAGGATTAAGAACACACCTTGGATTCTTGATTAGATGTTGTTGGTAGGTTAGATTATGAAAAACAAGAGCAAAAACTCCTTCCTTAGTGCTTAAAATTGTTTGAGAGTGTTTAGAGACAGTTAGGGTTTGTGAAATGGTGAAAAATGACAAAGTTTGGTATTTATACTAGTCCACATTCGCCCCTTTCTCAGGGTCGAATCACTACAAGAAAATGAAGCTAAAGCAACCCCAATAAAATGTTGCATTAGGCCTTGAAAAGGTTGCGTTAGGCCTAATGCAACCTTTTATCAAGGGTTGCATTAGGTTGTAACACCCTGCCCATCTCATCACCAATATTGTCCGCTTTGCCCATCCAGAGCTCATGGATTTGTTTTTGGTTGCCCAAGTGGAGACTTCCCAGGAGGTCACCCATCTTGAAATTTCTCCCACCTGAGCACGCTTAACTGTGGAGTTCTCCTCTCATCCACTAACATTAAGCCCCAAAACGCGTTGGTGATTTAAGAGGCAAGACATTACTTATGAACCAAGGATCTCTCCTGGCCACGGCCGATGTGGGATTTTCCTGGGGTGTCACATTCTCCCCCTGTTAGAGTCTCATCGTCCCTGATGAGGTGTGCACCCACCATCCCGAACGGCACAGGAGTGGCTCTGATACCATCTGTAACACCCTGCCCCTCTCATCACCAATATTGTCCGCTTTGCCCATCCAGAGCTCACGGATTTGTTTTTGGTTGCCCAAGTGGAGACTTCCCAGGAGGTCACCCATCCTGAAATTTCTCCCACCTGAGCACGCTTAACTGTGGAGTTCTCCTCTCATCCACTAACATTAAGCCCCAAAACGCGTTGGTGATTTAAGAGGCAAGACATTACTTATGAACCAAGGATCTCTCCTGGCCACGACCTATGTGGGATTTTCCTGGGGTGTCACATTCACCCCCTGTTAGAGTCTCATCGTCCCTGATGAGGTGTGTTCCTGGGGTGTCACAATACATGATGAAGAATCCATGTTTATTGTATATTTGTTTGAATTAGATGAAGATGTTTGACCTAATTAATGAAGAAGACAACAACAACAACAAAATCATACAATTAATCCTGAGATACACACATATGTGCGATTAAAAAAAACCTTCAATCGTCAGTTAACAAATTATGTTGAATGTTCATTCGATTCCAATGCAGAAGAGCTGAATAGATGATTTGAGCTATATGATCATACGATATATGTTCTTGATTGGTTCATTGATCTACACATTATTAATTGTGTAGGGTTCTATATAGTTTTTGGGGTTGTATATTAGGTAATGAGGTTTGTTGAAATAGTTGACAATAATACCCCTATGTTTAAGGAGTTCTCGAGTTCTCTCCCTATCTATGAGTTCTCAATTGAACCTTCCCCTATATATATATATATATATATATATATATAATAGATTACTTTTTAAACCTAACCTATGGTTCAAATCAGGATGGAATAAAATAATAATTAAAATTGTGGGGTACATTTCATATATAAAAAATAAATAAAAAAGTTGATATGAAGTTTAGAGTGAGAGACGTGTCATATATATATAGAGAGAGAGTGTGAGAGATGAGGATAAAGGTAAAAGAAAAAAAGATAGGAGTAAAAAAGCTTCGGTTGAGACACAATACAGAGAAACACAGAGAGACGAACAGAGAGAGAGAGAGAGAGAGAGAGATTTTCCGAGTTTAGTAAGCACGCTGGGAAAACCCCCGGTTTCCTTTTTGATGATAAGTGAAGTCTTTATAACTAACATGATGGCTGAGTACCACTTCCACCCACATATCATCATCTTCTTCTCATTCTCAGTTTATCATTAAAATGAGATTCACAACGTTCTTATTGTCTGCTAAGAAACACAACCATCCGATGGCCAAACCTCATTGATGTGTTTATTAAACAATGTATGTTTGTAAAAAATCTAGCAACAATAAGTAAGTAAGTAAGTAAGTAAGTAAGTAAGTAAGTAAGTAAGTAAGTAAGTAAGTAAGTAAGTAAGTAAATAAGTAAGTAAAGAAAGAAATAAACAAAAAAAAAGTTATAAAAGCTAGATTATAAATATAGAAAAAAGAGAGTACATTTTTTTAAGAGAAGAAGATATTTCAAAACATATATAAGACTAATAACGTTATTTGATATCTAGGAATAATAATGGTCAATTAAAATAAAAATGTTCTATCAAGGGAATTCATATTCTTCACTTGATGTAATTAGAAAACGACATTATATTATTAGGTTATTAGTTTATTAGTTTTTTTTTTTGCTACGAAACTGATAAATGTCAAGAGTGTAGTAAGTAAAGAGTACACACACACACACACACACACACATATATATATATATATATATATAATAGATTATTTTTTAAACCTAAGCTATGGATCAAATCAGGATGGAATAAAATAATAATTAAATTGTGGGGTACATTTCATATATAAAAAATAAATAAAAAAGTTGATATGAAGTTTAGAGTGAGAGATGTGTGTGTGTGTATATATATATATATATATATAGAGAGAGAGAGAGAGAGAGAGAGAGAGAGTGAGAGATGAGGATAAAGGTAAAAGAATAAAGATAGGAGTAAAAAAGCTTCGCTTGAGACACAATACAGAGAAACACAGAAAGACAAACAGAGAGAGAGAGAGAGAGAGAGAGAGAGAGAGAGAGAGAGAGAGAGAGATTTTCCGAGTTTAGTAAGCACGCTGGGAAAACCCCTAGTTTCTATATGATGATAAGTGAAGTCTTTATAACTAACATGATGGTTGAGTACCACTTCCACCGACTTATCATCATCTTCTTCTCATTCTCAGTTTATCAGCAAAATGAGATTCACAACGTTCTTATTGTCTGCTAAGAAACACAACCATCCGATGTCCAAACCTCATTGAAGTGTTTATTAAACAATGTATGTTTGTAAAAAATCTAGCAACAGTAAGTAATTAAGTAAGTAAGTAAGTAAAGAAAGAAATAAAGAAAAAAAAAGTTATAAAAACTAGGTTATAAATATAGAAAAAAGAGAGAACATTTGTGACGACCGGGAAATTTTTTTCTTTTTATCGATTCTTTCTCTTTTACTTCGAGAAATTTTCGAGACGAAAATTCTTTCAATAGGGGGATGATGTGACACCCGACACGGTTAGGTTAACATTTTATAAAACACATAAGTCTACCTTAGCGAAAAACGTTTTCAAACATACTTAACTAGGTCAGTTGAGTCGTTTTGATGGTTCCGGGAATCATCGGGAGTCGTTACAATGATCCACGGGGTCATTGGGAGTCGGTCCATAACCATGTGTACAAGGATTGGCGATTTGTAGAATCGCCGGGTTTAACGCACACACGTAAATCTCGAGTCCCGGGAATTGGTGAACGGATGGGAACGTGTTAGTTATCATACATTATGTGCTTACAATCACAATATGACGTGTCGGTATGTGAATACATGTTTATATGTGATAAATTAGTGATTACGTGTAATTGCATGACATTATAGGTGATTACGCGTAATTGCATGACATTATAGGTGATTACGCGTAATTGCATGACATTATAGGTGATTACACGTAATTGCATAACATTATAGGTGATTACGCGTAATTGCCAATAGGATGGGCGATTGGGAATTTTTAAAGGCGATTAGAGCCCTAATCGCTAGTAGGTATAGGCGATTACACATTCTAATCGCCTATATTGCACTGTAATCGCCTGACGCGTACTAAACGACTAGAAACGCGTATAAATACCCCCCTTATGTTTTAAAACATCATTTGTGAAACCCTAATACACCCCAAAGCCACCCCACACCTTATTCAACCTCTGCAGCACGTTTTTGATCAAGAAATCACATTTCCAAGCTTTACATCTCATAATCTTACAATTTCAAGGTGTGTTCTTCATCCCAAACCTTCGTAATAATATTGTTTTGATCCCTAAAGGTCCAGACCTGATTTCTAAACATTTGTGTATTTGAAAACTCATTAAAAATCAGTTTGTAAACAAACCCAAACCTCTATGCTTGTTATATGTGATGTATTCATTCAAGATAGGATTTTTATCGATTAAACATGGTTGTTCTTGTATTATTAATATGTTTCTGATCTAAATGAGTTGATATGATGTTAACCTAGGAGTTTGAACGTTCATAGATGTGTAATATTGATATTTGGCGTTTTGACCCGTTTGAATGATTATGGAGGATTGATGATGATATGTTGTGTTTTGTTGATTGTTTGAGGTTAGGGTTTACTCTAGGATGATGCTAGAACAGTAGGATATTGTCGGACAACATCATTATGTGATGAAATCTGGATATTTGCTATTTAGGGTAAGTTTTGCATGATGATGTGATGTTTACATGATAGTTATGCTATTTTGGGAAAACACTTGCATTCGGGACGGCTAGGATGATGATAAATTGGGGGGTTTTTGCTTGAAATAGTTGGATTAATGTTTTGGGTTTGATATTGGGTGTTTCCACATGTTTCGGATCTGATTTGGAGGGTTAAACGCGTAAAAAGACGGCACAGTGCAGCAGGGGCGATTAGGGAACCCTAATCGCCTATAGTAGGGGCGATTGGCCCCCAATCGCGTGTAACAAGAGGCGATTGGGAGCCCAATCACCTGTTGACTTTTCCTAATTGCATGTTTGATTCCTAATCGCATGTATTGCTGTCATAGGTGCATTTTGACATCCCAAAACACGGTTTGACACTTAGGAACATGTTAGGAACCCCGTGACATGTCTAATAACTTGGTAACACGTGTTCGGACTTGTTTATGCGTTAATTGGGCGTTATGCTAGATAGGGTGAATGTTTGCGCATGCTAAGTGTTTAATTGCATATGTTCCATGATATCTTGTATGTGGCTAACACGTGGGATGTCGGGGTCACCAATGGGATGTCGGGTTTTGTCTGGTTTGGTCGGTTTAACGTTTAAACATGTTTTCAACATACACGATCACGGTCTGGATAATTGGGGACTAATTAGCCTTCGGGTTAGTAGTCGTCACACTTATGTAAACTCATTGACAGGTCGCCACTAGTAGAGACTATCACACACGTTTCGGGTTTCTATTTTACTGAGGACGCACTCTAAGGTGAGTTTCACGACCCCATTCTTTTACTGGTTTTACATTTTTCGGGGGAGAAAACATGGCGTGTTCTTTAAACGTGTGTCAATTGTGTTCGCAAGTTCATTATGTTTGGGAGTGTTCATTTGGGTTCAAGGTACTCATTTATGTTCAGTATTATATGGTCTATGTAGTGGCAGTTCGTTAGCCGTGATGCGGTAGTTCGTTAGCCCCTATATATGTGGTAGTTCGTTAGCTATGATATAGTAGTTCGTTGACCATGGGATGGGAGTCCGTTAGCTATGATATAGTAGTTCGTTGACCATGGGATGGTAGTTCGTTAGCTATGATATAGTAGTTCGTTGACCATGGGATGGTAGTTCGTTAACCGCGGTGGGCGATAGTTCGTTTGGGAGGTTCGTTATGGAGTTCAAACGTTTAACGAGTGTTTTCATCGGTCGGTTGTATCATGATAGTCTTTCAAAGGCTCATGAAACGTTTTTACTTAAAAACCTGTGAACTCACCGACATTATTTGCTGACGTTATTTAGCATGTTTTTCTCAGGTCGCTAAGGTAGCAGCTATCGGTAGGCGCACGGAGTCTCACGGCGTCTAGGATTCACTTGCACGTCTTTTAGTACTTTCAGACTTTTATGTTTTACTTTCGGTTGTAATAAAGTTTACGCTTCCGCAGAAATGATTTGATTTTTGAAAACTTAATGGGCAATTTACATTGTTTTCATATCATTTAGTTGTCGTTTATTGTGACCGTTGACTTGGATCCTAGTGTCACGCGCCTCGCGGTAAAACCCCGCATGTGGAATTTGAGGGTGTGACAGATTGGTATCAGAGCCAATGGTTATAGTGAACTAGGACTGCATGTAGAGTCTAGTCTATAGCCGAGTATCACACACGTTAGACGGCCACACATAGTTACGAGTCGTGTCATTTGGTAAACATACTAATCTTGTCGGTGTCCTCATCACACAGTATCGTATTATCTATCTTTGGACTATTTCTACACTTATTCTATCTTCTCCTTCAGGTTTGAAGATGAAGAGGCTTATCGCTTACACTTGGCAGTAGTGTACATTGGGGTGGCTTCGGCACATTCTTTGAGATTTTTCCGGGATTTGGATATCTCCCCTCTATGCTCTAATGTACATACTTGCCTACACACACACTATCCTGCACTAGTACTTGTCATAGTACACACCTGAGTGATTGTTCACTTTGGGATCTTCGTGCGATAACGATTTCTTTTAAGGTTGTGGGTATCGGGTGGCTTGAGGTTCAAGCTCGGGGCACGCCTAGAGGACCATGTAGAGCAACTTATCATTTCGGGTGCACACGAAATCATAAGTTGAAATACATGGAAGACTTGGTGGACCTCGTGTTGAGATCAATGGTCGCGTTTGGACCAGTTCTTGGCTCCTTTTGATTTTTGTTGGTTTAGCATTGGTGATGGGTTGAATGTTTCGCTCTTATTTTGGCAAAAGATGTCTGGAAACTCATTTATACCTCAAATATTATTATTTGTATCTTTAATCCCGAGAAATATATTATTTTATATATTTAATATACTTTTTTGTTTAATTCATAATAAATTCATTATAAATCCGATTTGACTGTTTCAAAGGCCCAAAATTTTTATATAAATTCTTTTATCATCATATGGCTGTGTAAAAATTTTTGTTTCAAAAAAATATTATGTTTTAATATTATCTGGTATTTTAATCAAGTTATTCATTATTAAAGAAAATAAATATGTTTTAATTGAAACAAAAGCATAAAATATTTTATAAAATTATTTTCCAACATTATACATCAGTATCAACATTTTTCTATAAAAATTATTTTTTTAGAATTTTTATACTAATTAAATCGATTTTATTACATTTACGACACTCACATTCGTTTAAAAATACCAAATACATATTTTAGAGTTTGTAAAATTTATTATAATACTCCAAAATTTTGTGCATCCAAAAGCCTTAACATTTTTGTATTATTACCTTATGCTATCATTTCTTGCATTTTGCTATTAATTAATATACAATATATCATATTAATTTCAAAAGAAATTATTAACTAAATTATTATTCCGGATCCTTAAAACATTTGATGGTATATATTCTATGGATATAAGAAATACCAATCATCATCATACACTAATTTATATCCATATGTTTTATGGAATACTAGAAATCTATTCAAATCAATATCATTTCGAAAATTCAAGTTCCCAATTTAGTCTCCAAAACCTAATGCCTAAGCCTAAGAAACTTAAAACTCTTTTAAGTTTAGAAATTTATTTTGGATATTTGAAACTTTAGGTTAAGTCTTCGGGATTCGCCTCACATACATTCACGACGCTTAGGGGTTTATACAACTTATCGAAGGTGAGTATTTCCTATCCCCTTTTTGCTTTTATTCATTTTTGGGGTGTTACGTGTACACTTATACAAATTACAAATACAAGTTCGCATTTTTACAATACAATTCTAGTACTATGTGCATTTGTTTACAAACGTGCTTTATGCTTAGACATTACATGTAGAATACATTTGTACTTAGTGAAATCATTAGCATTGTACAAGCCGACCTTAACATTGGATAGCGCTATTGGATTGTCAACCTGCCTAGGTTGATTCTCCCCCCTTTTCATCGGAGAATCCATGGTCATTGTTAAGTTATTATCCATTTATTGGATAAGTACACCGCCGTTCATTTAGTACATTATACAGTCACAGGATTGATTTCGCTCATTTGTATGATACATAGTTTACATAATTGCACTGTAGCTTTGCACTTGAATTGTATAACATTTTCCAATTTACTATATGTATTAAATCTAGGAATGCTCACCAACATTTCATATGTTGACAAAACTTACTTTGTACATGTTTCAGGTGCAGTTTGATCTTAGTACTATAGCATTGGATTTTAGTGCTTGCTTTTAATAAGTTATTTCAAATTTCATGTTTCATTCAGACTTTTGTATTTTTTTTTCCATTTCATCTATGTAAGATAATTTAAATTATTCAATAAAATATTTACATTTTAGTACCATGTGCTTTTGAACAATCGTCACTACGTGACACCTTGATGATTCCGCCATCGGTTGGGGTGTTACACAAATCAGCAACAGCAGCAAACAGGGAAGTTCAGAGCATCGAGTTCATCGTCTGGTCAACGGCAAGGGGGATATGTTGGGAAGAATCCAAAATGTGTCGTGTGTTGTTCCATCATTATGGCAGCTGTGAGAAGTTTTGTTGCAACCGTTGTAAGCATGTGGGCCATGTTGCTAGAAACTGCAGAGTCAATCTCCAGACAGTTCCAGGTCAAGCGATTGTCCCTGCTCCTGTTCCTCAGGAAAACCAAGGGTGTTATAACTTTGGGGAGTTGGGGCATCTCAAGCGTAATTGCCCGAAATTGAATCTGGTCGAGGCAAGGGCTGCAGGCGGTGGTGGAAACAACGAGGGTGGCGGTCGGGCTACTCGTGCTCATGCTTATGTCATTGGTGCTAGGGAGAACGTGGAGGATCCTGATACTGTTACTGGTGAGTTCTCTTTTCTTGCTATTTGTCGTGCTCTGGTTGCTTTCATACGTGTTGTTTGGCGTTTCGAATTCATCGAGTGTCTTCAGTATTGAGTTTGGTTATCGTTTTGTATTCATGGGTTTGATGTGGGTCCTTTGGAGATGCTACTTGGACGGTACCGGTGTGGCATTTATACCTATCACAGTAGTCTCCAATAGGCCTTCGATCAGGAGGATTCGTTGTTTTGCATTCAACTTGGGGAAGGCGGTTCCCCGGCCTGGAGTATCTGTTGTTATCTTTATTCGTTCGTGGTTATCCTTTCGTTTGCATTCTGGGAAACGTTACTTGGATTAGGTCGACACTCATTACTGTCGAAGAGTGAATCTCGGGGCGAGATTCCTTTCAACAGGGGGATGATGTGACGACTAGGAAAAATTTTTCTTTTTATCGCTTCGTTCTCTTTTACTTCGGGAAATTTTCGGGACGAAAATTCTTTCAACAGGGGGATGATGTGACACTTGACACGTTTAGGTTAACATTTTATAAAACACATAAGTCTACCTTAGCGAAAAACGTTTTCAAACATACTTAACTAGGTCAGTTGAGTCGCTATGATGGTTCCGGCAATCATCGGGAGTCGTTACAATGATCCACGGGATCATTGGGAGTAGGTCCATAACCATGTGTACAAGGATTGGCGATTTGTAGAATCGCCGGGTTTAACGCACACACGTAAATCTCGAGTCCCGAGAATTGGTGAACGGATGGGAACGTGTTAGTTATCATACATTATGTGCTTACAATCACTATATGACGTGTCGGTATGTGAATACGTGTTTATATGTGTTAAAATAGTGATTACGTGTAATTGCATGACATTATAGGTGATTACACGTAATTTCATGACATTATAGGTGATTACGAGTAATTGCATGACATTATAGGTGATTACGCGTAATTGCATGACATTATAGGTGATTATGCGTAATTGCATGAAATTATAGGTGATTACGCGTAATTGCCAATAGGATGGGCGATTGGGAAGTTTTAAAGGCGATTAGAGCCCTAATCGCTAGTAGGTATAGGCGATTACACATTCTAATCGCCTATACTGCACTGTAATCGCCTGGCGCGTACTAAACGACTAGAAACGCCTATAAATACCCCCTTATGTTTTAAAACATCATTTGTGAAACCCTAATACACCCCAAAGCCACCCCACACCTTATTCAACCTCTGCAACACGTTTTTGATCAAGAAATCACATTTCCAAGCTTTACATCTCATAATCTTACAATTTCAAGGTGTGTTCTTCATCCCAAACCTTCGTAATAATATTGTTTTGATCCCTAAAGGTCCAGACCTGATTTCTAAACATTTGTGTCTTTGAAAACTCATTAAAAATCAGTTTGTAAATAAACCCAAACCTCTATGCTTGTTATATGTGATGTATTCATGCAAGATAGGATTTTTATCGTTTAAACATGGTTGTTCTTGTATTATTAATATGTTTCTGATCTAAATGAGTTGATATGATGTTAACCTAGGAGTTTGAAGGCTCATGAAACGTTTTTACTTAAAAACCTGTGAACTCACCGGCATTATTTGTTGACGTTTTTAGCATGTTTTTCTCAGGTCGCTAAGGTAGCAGCTATCGGTAGGCGCACGGAGTCTCACGGCGTCTAGGATTCACTTGCACGTCTTTTAGTACTTTCAGACTTTTATGTTTTATTTTCGGTTGTAATAAAGTTTACGCTTCCGCATAAATGATTTAATTTTTGAAAACCTAATGGGCAATTTACGTTGTTTTCATATCATTTAGTTGTCGTTTATTTGTGGGGTACATTTCATATATAAAAAATAAATAAAAATTGTGGGGTACATTTCAGATATAAAAAATAAATAAAAAAGTTAATATGAAGTTTAGAGTGAGAGATGTGTTTATATATATATATATATATATATATATATATATATATATAGAGAGAGAGAGAGAGAGAGTGAGAGATGAGGATAAAGGTAAAAGAAAAAAGATAGGAGTAAAAAAGCTTCGGTTGAGACACAATACAGAGAAACACAGAGAGAAGAAAAGACAGAGTGAGAGAGAGAGAGAGAGAGAGATTTTCTGAGTTTAGTAAGTACGCTGGGAAAACCCTGGTTTCCTGTTTGATGATAAGTGAAGTCTTTATAACTAACATGATGGCTGAGTACCACTTCCACCCACTTATCATCATCTTCTTCTCATTCTCAGTTTATCATCAAAATGAGATTCACAACGTTCTTATTGTAATCTTACTATTAATGTACTTGCTTCTATCAGGTACATTAAAATAGAAGTTCCCAGCTATTACGTAATTTATTTTCTAATCCTTCTTCGATCTGAAGGTGTGTTAAGCATATAGTCATTGTGGTTACAGACGGGTTCTATTTCCGATTAGACTAAGAACCTTCCGTCTAAGAAACCTGCTTAACTTCTCCCCCTGTTATGTATTGGCTCTCTCTCTCTCTCTTTCCGCTGATAGAGTAATTTGCTAGTTTGCATTCCTCTATCTGAATCTTTAACACTAACAGGCGAAAATCACCAACTTCATCACTGCCTTCTTGTGACCCATCGATTGGGTTCCACCCCAGCTCCGAGTTAACTATTTCAGAGCTCTAGCCCTTTCTTTCTCCCAATGCCGTTTAGCCGGGTCTAGTTTTCCTCTCACCCGGAAGGTGGCTAACTCATTCCTTGGTCTTACGAGCCGCTTACGCTAACTCAAGCAGGTACCGGGAGGGACATCTTAGGCAGTAGAATCGAGCGGTGCCGTTCAGTGACTATATATGAGTTTATGAATCAATGAAATTTCCTCTTCTATTGTAGCGATACGAACTCAGAAGCAATAATAAAAGAAGCTATCATTCCGGGGAGTCAGATGATTGTCCGGACTGGTTCTTTTGAGGGAGGCCTATAAATTGCACGGGTCCAAGCTTGATTGATTGATTCTTTTAAAACTAGCTCCTGTAACCAATCTCACCATTAGCATTTTCACCATTCTAATGGAAACTCAATTCTGTGGATTAAAGCCCTTCTTTAAAGAAGTCCTCTAACTAGATCAGCTAAGTAGGTAGCTTCGCTCAATTGATTCTATAACTCACCATAGCAAGGTAAGCTGCTCTGTCTGAGTCGTTACTAACAACTGAGAAGCCAGTCTCTCAAAGTCAAGCTTCTCCCTTCTTGATTTAGTTTTCAATAAGGCTCGCGCAGGGGCGCTCACCCTTTTTTGGCTCCTTCCCGGCCCGGAAGTTCGCTTCTGACGACTAGGCTAGCGCTTGGACTTGGAAGCAAGCTAAAGCTACCTTGAAACAAATCAATCAATGAATGAAAATAAAAATAAAAAAACCGCTTACCGAGAAATAGAAAGGAAGGATAAGTTGGTTTGAGGACCCGCTGGTCAAAGGAAAAGGGGGTCCTGATTCCGGGACGGAATCGTATGACGCGAGAGTCTCACGTACGGTTCCTTTGAGAAGGGTGTGATACCACCACCTATCAGGCCTGATGAGCGGTCCACGGAGCTGCATCCCTACTTACCTGGTCCATGCACATCGCTCTCTCCAGGAGGTTGACCGCCTATCCTAGATTTTCCCATTTCAAATAAGATCCCGGGCTTGATCCGGTTTAGTATCAAGGTGATTCTTTTACTCTACCTAGGTACGGATTGGATGCTCCTCCTGCTCGGGCAGGACTCTCAGACGGCTATGATCGGACAATAGAGTATGTAAGATATAGCTCGTGCCTCTTAGGCTTAACAAGATGGGGTTCGGATGAAAACGGATCTCGCTAATCCAGTCTATTCTATTTTGAATAGTCCAGGTAGTTGACTACAGGGTCGGATCCTCTGTCTTTGCCTGAAACTTTCACTGTCTGTCAAAGGAATAGCTGAACTACTACATTGAGAAATGCCCAGAGGCGTCTGGCTACTAGTTCAGTTGAGAAAAAAGTGTCGAACTAGACTGATAACATCCAATAGGAAGCTTACACACACATAGACCAACCAAACAACTAAACACAACACAACATAACAAATAAAACCAAACAAAGACACTTAACTTAGCATAGGAGTCTATCTACAGTAAGCATCGGAGTAGATCCCCACTAACAAAAGACAAAGAACACCATAAATTAAAACAAACTACTTTGCGTCTACAGACACTTATTTAAATCTTCTAGAAGGAGTCGACAGACTCTTCTTCTCATGATTCTCAGTTGAGGGTGGGTTGACCAGGTCCGGGACGAACCTTCAAACAAGGAGAATAGAAGGTGACCACAAAGCCATCTTTGTGGGAGGCTGCTACCCATAAGGCCATACCTGGCATGGGAAAGAAAAGCGGCGGACAACTGACTGAACTGGGGAGCCTAAAAGGAATTGAGGATGAGTCCACTGGTCGGCAAATGGCTTCTATCTACAGGTGCTTTCATTATGGATCGGTCGACTTGTCACGATTGATTGCTCACACACAATTAGGTTAGGCAGGCTTGGGGAGGTGATCTGAATCGCTATCGATACGATGCAGGGCTTATTTTCTGACCGTAACGAACCGCCTAAAAAGAGCGGGGAGCCCTTTGACCTGGGCTGGGGAGGGCGCTTTGCTTTAGAACTTTATTTCGTAACAAGGCTCGAAGACCTCCGGCTGGATTTGAAATGGATCAGGTAGGGCATCCATTTACGGCGTGGGTGGGATTAGCAGTTTGATCTATTTCCTTCAATCGTAGGAAATCCGCATCCGCGGGGGTATACGTGGGGAAGCCAGTCTACAGTAACTCTACTTGCTCCTTTGGATCACTAAGGAAAATCTTTACTCACACATACCGCAGTGTATTCTTGTCAACTCACATAGTCGCACCTACCTGCACAACAAGACGACTACCCCCTGCACGCCACTAAACGGCGCTATTTAATGCTTTGGTTCGCCCAATACAAGAAGCAAGATTGGGTGAGTGTTCCGTGTGAGTAATAGTTGGATCTAGTGAGCGTACTGTCTGACCTAGTTCACTCAAGGCAAGCAAATGTTTTTGAAAAGTAGATAGTTCACGGTGCTCGTTCTATAGAAAAACTTGAGAAGTAGTATGCCAGGTTCACCACATGGAAAACAAAAAAAAGAAAAAGAAAAAAAAATGAAAAATTTCAAACAAACGGTTTCATCTTCAGTGTCTAAAGTGTCTACAAAACAAATGAAAGTAAAAATGATAGAGGTTGGATCTTCAGTGAGAATGAGCAATGCTAGGACGTTCATTCCGTTTCTGTTATTCATCGCTCTTCTGATGCTTTTCTATCTTCTCTGTCTTTCAATAGGGGGAATCGCATTTTTTGTTGGTGTACTTTCAAAAGTAGCGGGCTTCATAGGGGTGAAGGCCCTCTCTTTGCTTTTTAGCAAGATGGGATGCTCCTCCGCTCTGGCCTTCGTGGATTGGCTGTGCTTTTCGAGCACTCGTCACTGCGGGGATCGGAGGAGCCGATTTAGAAGGCATGACGGGTTCTCGTGCCCTTCTCTTCTGTTTGAGAGTTTCCGCTATGAAAGGACATCTCGCGCTTTACGCTCGGCAACCAGTTCCTCTTCCAACTACATGTTCTCGGGCACGAATAGAGATTTGTGATAGCAGCAGCCCGGTTCAATCGAGAAAGGGGGCTCTTGCCTGGTGGGATACTCAATGATCAGTCAATACTGGTCTGCAGATACCACTTGCTGATCAGGGACAAGCGATGGTAATATATATATATATATATATATATATCATATCGGGTCTATACCAGATACTAAAGTCCATTCTATGAACTACTGACATATATCTGATAGCTTTCCGTATTTATTTCATATAGTGACTTACGTCGACGGGACAGGATCGGCTTCCAAGGATGCTTTACGTTATATGATCCCTTCAATTCATAGTTTGATGGGCTTTTATTTTAACCTGTTTGCTATTCTTGTGCCAGTGGAGAATGCTTCCTTTTGCCCAATGCGTATGAAGTTTCTTCCTTCCCTGACTTACTTGAAAAAAGGCTTTTCTTTTCCTCCGCTCATAGGAAGCTAGGCACAAGACGCAGACGAACAGACGAAAAATGAGATGATACCTATTCCATGGTCGAATTCAAGGATTCCAATCAGCTCAAGGATTAGAATCAGTTCAACACTGCAGTCCATGTGAGGCTAGATCTTCAAAGAGGGTCACCTCTGGCTAGTGCTCAAGATTGATTCAATTCCATTCAAAATCTCGAGTATCGAGCAGATCATGTAAACCACCCTTATAATCAGAAGCACACGCCTGAAAAGGGCCTCGAACACTCATTTTAAACAACTCTTGCCTGAGACAGCTAAACCTGGATTGGGCTCTTTTAACCTCTCCTCTTCAAAGGCCTTCCAGAAACCCGTAATGGATTAGCTGAACTGAGGAACCACAGCCTAGCGTTTAATTGGAATCGTTAACTTCATTGTTGCCTTCGACCAAAGGATAGTTTTGCAATTCTCAGTACAGGTTACTAAAGCCAAAACCTCATTGGTGGTCTCTGACATCAAATCATACGTGGACATCTAAGAACGCCGATTTCAGATTAGTCAACTTTCGTTGAAAGAAAGAACCGAGATAGAGGACAAGAGCCTTCTTGGCAAGCCCGATCACGGTTTGACTTCCTCTTGGATTGCGTCAATTGATCAAGTAAAGCCAAAAACGGAGGATTTGCTAAAGTAGGATCGCTCCGATCTCACTCACCTGTGAAAATTCGTTTAAGATAAAAGCACCGGTTTTATCCAACCCCGCTAACTCCAACGACAGGCAAAGGCCTGTCCACAAGAGAACCCCGAAATGAAAACCCTTCTACCTTTACCCATCCTTTGAAGAAAGCGTAGTAGCTCACTGGTCTAGCTCCATGGCACCGAAAATGTATCAGGGCTCAAGTGATTCACCGAAGCGACGAGACCTTGAAAGCAGCTTTTTCAAGTGTCAGTAGCGGAACGTTCTGTCAATCGGGGAAGGTTTTTGGTGACAAGACCTGGAGATATCAGAAGTGAGAATGCTGACATGAGTAACGAGAAATCCTGTGAAAAACACGATCGCCTGCCAGTGGAAGGTTTTCCGTGTTCAGTCAATCTACGCAGAGTGAATCGGTCCCTAAGGAACCCCCGAAAGGGCTGTAGTCCGATGGGTACACGAAAGTGACGAAGTTGCTCCTCTCAGTGATGTGGGTGAGAAACCCAAATCAGAAAAGCTTAGCAAGCCAATGGCTCAACGGTTCTCACCACCCTCCTCTGGCGCAAACACCGTTTGCTGCGCTGCGCTCATCACGAGAAGCCGGGGAACTCTCTTGGGTGAACTTCATGATGATAGTCAGTCTGAAGTTTTCTACCATGCCTTATTAGTTCAAAGACCGGGCTTGGGGGTTGGTCTCAGTGGTCAATTAAAATTTACTAGTGTGCTGTCGTAACATGCATAAATTTTATTAGACTGCTAGATTCTATTCCTTGTTAATGCACTTTTATGTAAAGTGGCCTTAGGTGCATGGTCATTGCCTCAGTAGGTCGATACTCGTGCTGAGCTTACTGGTCGTAGTATGTGTCCTTTTTCTTTTTGAAGATGGTGATCATAGGACTGCCTTTTATCAATGTAACAGGCTCAGTCTGCTTCTCCCGCTGTTTGTTTGAGAACTTGTCGCTCTTCTTCGAGTTTTTAGGTTCCTTGGACTTTATCCTTCTATCCTATAGTTATAGTAGATTAAGACAAGATCTGCCCTGGTTGTTATGCCTGTACTTTGATGAGCATATTTTCGCCCAATACGATTCAGTCGATACAGAGTCTCTCCAAGCGTTGAGCAGGGCCTCATTCACTTGATTCAAGTTTTTGGCCTTATATTGCAGGTGACGACGACGTCGAGTTGACGGCAGAGAAAGACTAGGCATTCAGGCGAGCCGCCCGGTGGTGTGGTACGTAGTGGGTTTAGTACGCCCTGCCAAAACGGCTCCGAAACAAACAAAAAGGTGCGTGCCGCACTCACGAAGGACTGCCAGTGATATACTGGAGGAAGGTGGGGATGACGTCAAGTACGCATGGCCTTTATGGGCTGGGCCACACACGTGCTACAATGGCAATTACAATGGGAAGCAAGGCTGTAAGGCGGAGCGAATCCGGAAAGATTGCTTCAGTTCAGATTGTTCTCTGCAACTCGGGAACATGAAGTTGGAATCGCTAGTAATCGCGGATCAGCATTCCGCGGTGAATATGTACCCGGGCCCTGTACACACCGCCCGTCACACCTATTCCCAGCTATTCCTGTTTTAAACTTCTGTATTAAATCTTACAATGGTTGGCTGAGATGCACCATCAAGAGAAAAATATCTATTAAATTGGGCCGCTTCTTCCCCCTCCGTAGGAAGACTTCCTTCTTTCCTTTGCATGGCTGATTATCTCAAACCGGCATTCGAACCCATAAAGCCTAGCCGCACCGCCATTGTGCTATTAGCCCTACGTGTAACACCCCAAAACCATTCGTTCGCCTAACTACGCCATTAGGCGTGATTAGCAAAATATTAACACGAGACTTAGAGGATAAGAACATCGGTTATATTCTAATATGGAAATAACCTAGTTAATAATATTATGTTTATAAATTAATAAAAGGTGTTTGAAACTCGCTTATGAGTTAGTTTTTATACAAAAATGACAGTGGGATAACTTGAGGGACCATTGTTGCCAAATGAGAAAGTGAGTTTTATTAATAATAATAAAACAATGAAAACACACACTTAGTGTGTGTGTGTCGTGAGTTATGATCAGGAGATCATCATATCCTTCAAGACTCAAACCCTAAACTCCAAGAACAAGGCCAAATTCAAGCTTAATCAAAGGGGTTTTTAGTGCATTAGCTAAAATCCGGATCATCTAATCCTAACACACAACAAGGTATCTTTTTTTTGGTACAATTTGATGTTAAAATCCATTTTTGATTTGGCTGATAAACTAGGGTTTTGATGAAAACGTGGAATTTGTGGTTAGTATAGGTTACCCTAGTCTTGGGGAGCCTTAAACATGTATAAATTGGTTACAAATCACACTTAGCATGTGTGTTTGATTATGTTCATATGAGTATGTTAATATGTGAAAAATTGGGGTTTAACCTCTAGGTTGAAACCCTCTATGTTTAAATGATTTAGTTGACTCTTAGGAGTTGTTATAATGAGGAATTTAGGCTAGAAAGTCTAAATTACATGATATGATGATTATTAGGTAGATGGGTATGTTTTGATAAACTTAAAACTCATAAAAATCAAGTGAATTTGGTGGGTGCACACCAAATGTTGGATGAAATGTCTCAATAGTCTTGTTTGCAAATTGAGGTGATAACTTGATTTAGGTAATCATGGAATTACCCGCATATAAAACGTGAAACACATGTTTAAAAGATGAATCACACCATACATGAAAAGTATAGCCAAATGATAATTAGGAAGACGAAATAATGGTGTGAATAAACTCATGGGATGTGTTAGTTATTGGATATGATGACTAACTTAACTAATCTTATGAGTATAGTGAAGGTTGATCTTGTCAAGCTAGGTGCAAGCTTGGATGGAATGGATCAACGAACAAAACGGGTCAAGCGGATATGAGCCTAAAGTGCAAGTAAATGGTAATGAATACAAGTTTTACTTACACTAGTAGTCTATAACATGGCTTAAGTGTCATATATATTGGTTAAAAATCTCATGTATGTATTAAAGGTAAACCCCGAGGGGTGAAATGTATTAAATGAGTTGCCTCACAAGAACTCATAACAAACAAGGTTTATGACATATATTTAAAACAATGAGTTGTGACCGAATGGTGAAATCCATCAAACGGGTCAACTAATAAAGATATGTGAGAAATGATGTTTTAATCCAAATCGAATCAATTGAATGGAGTCGTTAAGCATGATGTTAAATGGGTCAAGTTTGTGTCACTTGAACCATAGATAAAAACTTGGGTAACATAACATTATGAACTAGGAGTCTAAACGGGTCAAATGGTGATGTCCTCACCATGTGAATCCAACACTTGATGCTTATATTCCAAGCACTAAGATTCATAAAGTTAAACGGGTCAAATGGCGAGTTATTGCCATTTGAGTTCCGAGGAATTAATGTGTATATTTAGAAAGCACGCAGGTAGATGCATTTGCGCATGCACGCTTGATGCTAAGAATCGTGGAGGATACGCACAAGGTATGAGAATGGGTCAACACCACCCGGTAAGTCCGTAGTCGAATAAACGCCTTCGGGCGAAGCAACATAGGTGATAAAAGTACTCACATGAGGTGTGGGTGCCAATCAAGTAAGTTATTTTCATAACTGTGTCAAATGCGCGCTAATGCGCTTATAATTGACTAAACAAGTGAAAACTTGAGAAAGGATGAAACTCTAAGTCCGGAAGGACTTAGAGGTTTTTAAACAAGTCATTGAGTCAAAAACATTGGATTTGAAACAAGAAGTTTCGCCACGAATGGCTAAATTGAAAGATTTGGTCATGAGGGGCATTTTGGGGATTTAAAGGATTAATAAAAGTTGATTCTAAGAATCTAAGTCGTAATGAAACAAATCGGACAAACGCTTTTGTTGTTCAAGTGTCTAATGACTTGACAACTCAAACGGTATGCAATTTAAGTGGTCAAAAGTGCCTTGTTTGATTTAAGGCCTTAATGGGTAAAATTGGGTAAAAGTCGCCATAAACATTCAAAACTAAGAACCGGATCATGGCGACCTAAACCGGACCATAATTTCAGTCAAATAAAGGTTTATTTAGCCGGCAAGTCATTACTTAGGCTTCGGGAATCATCAAATGCAGTTGCGATATGATTCCCATGCTTAAAAATCACCAAGAAACGATCAGAAGCTTTGCGCGGCCGCGCGATTTGACCTGCATGTCAGCACGATCTTTAAAATTCCATATAAAATCGTAGAAAAATCCTTAGGAGGTGTTCTTTATATGCCTGGAAATCTCTCGAAGTGTAGAACAATTCTCATTTGAAAGTCGAAGTCAGATTTTGGGTTTTAGAAGGGCTAAAAGCGATCCGAACAGCTGCTGCGCATAAGTCGCAGCAGTTTGTTCTCCTGATAAAGGGCCGTTTGGCCTGGTTCGTTCCGTTTCGACGTGTAACGACTATCGTACTAGTTAAATGTTTCATTTGACCACTCACTAACCATTCTTTGTGTAATGGTGTTAGGTAAACATGTGATGGAAGTCCCGGAGCAAGGATCAAGTCGCGATAAGAGCCGAACACGCCCGATCACTCATACAAGCTTCCGCACTAGAATCTAACGAACTCCCGTTAAAAACACAAACTTTAATACATTTTTTTTGGAGCAATGATGTAAAATTTATTGGAACTAAACGTGTATGGGACTCATTAAGTTGGGTTTTCATAATTTACCAAAGTTTTAATCGGGAGTGGTTTAAGTAAGGTCCAAACCCGTATAATTTGGGCGTTGATCACGTGATTACGGGATAGGGTCTTACAAGTGGTATCAGAGCCATAGGTTTGAGGGATCCAAGTGTCGGGAAAGATACTTGGACTCAAACCGTGCGCTTAAAGTGTTGAAGGGTGTTCGGTTCGAGACTTGATCGAGGAATCCGGTAAGTAATACCTATAATAAACATCCGTTTTGATCGGAAATTATTATAGGTAATCAATAGTGATATCGTGTAGATACACGCTATCTCAAAAGCTTGATAAGGAAATGGTTAGGTACTCATGGGGCCTATCCAAAAGATTGATTCGGGCAACGAAAATCTCGTATAACAAGAATTCTAACATCACTATTGCAGTGATGCATACTAATACTGAAATGTCATGTTACTAATTAATTGAAATTATAAATGTGACAGGGATGATTACATCTTATTTGATCGAGAGAGGATCAAATGATTCACCAAACGAGGTTGTAGATGTTTCGGGAGCACGGTTGATAGCATGCTCACTAAGGACCAAGTCAAGTAACGACTCGAGCTAATGGATCAGTAACGGAAGGGAACACGGGAGCAAGTATCAAACAGGTACATGCTTGAAATCATAGTAGGTGCGTTAGTATGCAATTATCACCTGAAGAGTGGTAATTGCATATGCAAGCAATAAGCAAAATGTGAAAGGTACATAGTTCACGATAATGAACGATCAATGCACAAGCTTAACTTGAACATCGAGACCGGGTTGGGGGTAATCATCCCAAACTAATGTTTAGAAAGGCGTTGTGATCATAACAATGAGTGTGATCACACAAAGCTTATTAAATTGAAAATACATCGCTTTTTCTTAATGAATAAAGGTAAAAACCTAACATTTAATGATTTATCAAGGAAGGGTTTTACCAAATAAAATAAGGGACACAAGCATGAACTGAAGCTTTGCTTACATAGGATGTGATGTACTAATTATAACAAGTCCATATGTACCATATGCGGATTGCTTACCCTGGCCAGGTAAGTGTTAAACATATGATACCATGGGTTTCTTATGATTAATACATATACAACCTATGTAACAAAGGCTTAGTAAGTGTGAGGTGCCGGGGAATTTTGGACGTAGTCCACTGTCTAACACGGCAGGGATGCGATCCATGTAAGACCTTGAGCGAGGCACCAGCTAGAATACGTTGGGCTAGCAAAGAGGACAACAAACTAGAGCGTTTGGACATAGTCCACTGTCTAACACGGCAGGGATGCGAACCATGCAAGACCTTGAGCGAGGCACCGGCTTATACGCTGGGCTAGCAAAACGGGCAATATCTGATACAAGTTATCCTGGGTTGATACAAAGATTGACTTGAACCTTAATCAAGGTTTAGTCATAAAGAGATTCAGTTTGGAAATAGACTTGAACCTTAATCAAGGTTGAGTCATAAACAGATTTAGCTTGAAAACAGACTTGGACCTTAATCAAGGTTAAGTCATAATTAAACTCGGATTTTTATAGAAGGTTAAATTCGTAAAGAGGGACTTGAACCTTAATCAAGGGTTGAGTCATAATCACATTCGGGTAAGTCGTGAATCTCCGGATTATGACATAAACAACGGGATTGGGCCGTGATAAATCAGTAATTCTTTCCATCCTCGGGTTAAGGATGAAAAATGGTGTAAACCGCAATAACATTAGATTGTATCATTGGTACAATTTAAAGCAAATTATGATAACAGTCGGATTGTGTAGTTATTACAATCTAATGCAAACCGTGATAATAAGAGATTAGTCGATACAATACGTTGTAATGACGAATCAACACCTGGTTTTATAAAACGGAAACCGACCTCAATTTATATTAAGATCGGTAATCAGAAAGAGGACTTTTAGAAACTAAGCGTTCTAAATATATATAAACGATTTGAAATCTAAAACTCAAAAGTCTTTAAATGGGTCGGTTGGGGCAATGACCACCAATCGAGTTAGCAAAACGGGAACTTGGGTAAACCAAATAAATGGAAAATTCTTAAAATAAGGATTAGCCAAAGAAAGAAAAATGTTAGTGTAAAGCAAGGTTTGTTTATAACATTATAGCAAACCAAGAAGAAACGAGGGTTGGATTCGGGGATGAATCCAAGAAGCTAGAAAACGGCTATGTTAAAAAGCCGGGTTAGTCTTGGAAACCAAGACAACTTACTTGTTAGAAATAGACGCATAAACATGTATGCATATGCATGCTACAATCGAATATTGCAGCAGATACCCTAAGGTGCATGATAGTATGGCCCCTTAAACATTACATCATTCGTGATAAAAGTAGACGGAGATAGTCTATGGATCTAGGGAAGACCTATGAAGAACATCAGTAGCTAAAATGTCGGGTAGGGGTAAGTATATAGATATTGCCCCTAGTTAACCGAAATAATAGGATGACTCAAGTCATACTATGAAAGCTAAGGCTTCCATATAATAAAAGTTAGAAAGCCGAGTAAAGGGATACAAACAATAAGTATATAGTACTACTCGTTAGACTATAGAATGTCAAGAGATTGAGCGGTGCTCAAAATTGATGAGAGACACTAAGGTTCTTTGGTGTAACCAAAGCAACAACAAAAGAAAGGTTTCGAGGACGAAACCTCCTTAAGGGGGGTAGACTTGTAACACCCCAAAACCATTCGTTCACCTAACTACGCCATTAGGCGTGATTAGCAAAATATTAACACGAGACTTAGAGGATAAGAACATGGGTTATATTCTAATATGGAAATAACCTAGTTAATAATATTATGTTTATAAATTAATAAAAGGTGTTTGAAACTAGCTTATGAGTTAGTTTTTATACAAAAATGACAGTGGGATAACTTGAGGGACCATTGTTGCCAAATGACAAAGTGAGTTTTATTAATAATAATAAAACAATAAAAACACACACTTAGTGTGTGTGTGTCGTGAGTTATGATCAGGAGATCATCATCTCCTTCAAGACTCAAACCCTAAACTCCAAGAACAAGGCCAAATTCAAGCTTAATCAAAGGGGTTTTTAGTGCATTAGCTAAAATCCGGATCATCTAATCCTAACACACAACAAGGTATCTTTTTTTGGTACAATTTGATGTTAAAATCCATTTTTGATTTGGATGATAAACTAGGGTTTTGATGAAAACGTGGAATTTGTGGTTAATATAGGTTACCCTAGTCTTGGGGAGCCTTAAACATGTATAAATTGGTTACAAATCACACTTAGCATGTGTGTTTGATTATGTTCATATGAGTATGTTGATATGTGAAAAATTAGGGTTTAACCTCTAGGTTGAAACCCTCTATGTTTAAATGATTTAGTTGACTCTTAGGAGTTGTTATAATGAGGAATTTAGGCTAAAAAGTCTAAATTACATGATATGATGATTATTAGGTAGATGGGTATGTTTTGATAAACTTAAAACTCATAAAAATCAAGTGAATTTGGTGGGCGCACACCAAATGTTTGATGAAATGTCTCAATAGTCTTGTTTGCAAATTGAGGTGATAACTTGATTTGGGTAATCATGGAATTACTCGCATATAAAACGTGAAACACATGTTTAAAAGATGAATCACACCATACATGAAAAGTATAGCCAAATGATAATTGGGAAAATGAAATAATGGTGTGAATAAACTCATGGGATGTGTTAGTTATTGGATATGATGACTAACTTAACTAATCTTATGAGTATAGTGAAGGGTGATCTTGTCAAGCTAGGTGCAAGCTTGGATGGAATGGATCAACGAACAAAACGGTTCAATCGGATATGAGCCTAAAGTGCAAGTAAATGGGAATGAATACAAGTAAGTTTTACTTACACTAGTAGTCTATAACATGGCTTAAGTGTCATATATATTGGTTAAAAATCTCATGTATGTATTAAAGGTAAACCCCGAGGGGTGAAATGTATTAAATGAGTTGCCTCACAAGAACTCATAACAAACAAGGTTTATGACATATATTTAAAACAATGAGTTGTGACCGAATGGTGAAATCCATCAAACGGGTCAACTAATAAAGATATGTGAGAAATGATGTTTTAATCCAAATCGAATCAATTGAATGGAGTCGTTAAGCATGATGTTAAATGAGTCAAGTTTGTGTCACTTGAACCATAGATAAAAACTTGGGTAACATAACATTATGAACTAGGAGTCTAAACGGGTCAAATGGTGATGTCCTCACCATGTGAATCCAACACTTGATGCTTATATTCCAAGCACTAAGATTCATAAAGTTAAACGGGTCAAATGGCGAGTTATTGCCATTTGAGTTCCGAGGAATTAATGTGTATATTTAGAAAGCACGCAGGTAGATGCATTTGCGCATGCACGTTTGATGCTAAGAATCGTGGAGGATACGCACAAGGTATGAGAATGGGTCAACACCACCCGGTAAGTCCGTAGTCGAATAAACGCCTTCGGGCGAAACAACATAGGTGATAAAAGTACTCACATGAGGTGTGGGTGCCAATCAAGTAAGTTATTTTCATAACTGTGTCAAATGCGCTCTAATGCGCTTATAATTGACTAAACAAGTGAAAACTTGAGAAAGGATGAAACTCTAAGTCCGGAAGGACTTAGAGGTTTTTAAACAAGTCATTGAGTCAAAAACATTGGATTTGAAACAAGAAGTTTCGTCACGAATGGCTAAATTGAAAGATTTGGTCATGAGGGGCATTTTAGGGATTTAAAGGATTAATAAAAGTTGATTCTAAGAATCTAAGTCGTAATGAAACAAATCGGACAAACGCTTTTGTTGTTCAAGTGTCTAATGACTTGACAACTCAAACGGTATGCAATTTAAGTGGTCAAAAGTGCCTTGTTTGATTTAAGGCCTTAATGGGTCAAATGGGTAAAAGTCGCCATAAACATTCAAAACTAAGAACCGGATCATGGCGACCTAAACCGGACCATAATTTCAGTCAAACAAAGGTTTATTTAGCCGGCAAGTCATTACTTAGGCTTCGGGAATCATCAAATGCAGTTGCGATATGATTCCCATGCTTAAAAATCACCAAAAAACGATCAGAAGCTTTGCGCGGCCGCGCGCTTAAACCGACCGGCCGCGCGATTTGACCTGCATTTCAGCACGATCTTTAAAATTCCATATAAAATCGTAGAAAAATCGTTAGGAGGTGTTCTTTATATGCCTGGAAAGCTCTCGGAGTGTAGAACAATTCTCATTTGAAAGTCGAAGTCAGATTTTGGGTTTTAGAAGGGGTAAAAGCGATCCGAACAGCTGCTGCGCATAAGTCGCAGCAGTTTGTTCTCCTGATAAAGGGCCGTATGGCCTGGTTCGTTCCGTTTCGACGTGTAACGACTATCGTACTAGTTAAATGTTTCATTTGACCACTCACTAACCATTCTTTTTGTAATGGTGTTAGGTAAACATGTGATGGAAGTCCCGGAGCAAGGATCAAGTCGCGATAAGAGCCGAACACGCCCGATCACTCATACAAGCTTCCGCACTAGAATCTAACGAACTCCCGTTAAAAACACAAACTTTAATACATTTTTTTTGTAGCAATGATGTAAAATTTATTGGAACTAAACGTGTATGGGACTCATTAAGTTGGGTTTTCATAATTTACCAAAGTTTTAATCGGGAGTGGTTTAAGTAAGGTCCAAACCCGTATGATTTGGGCGTTGATCGCGTGATTACGGGTTAGGGTCTTACACTACGCCTAGAAAGCCTCAGTTACAGACTGAACTTACCTATAGGAGGAGGTTTGATTCCATTGCCATTTACTTTTCCATGCGATCTTTACGTCGACACCCCATCTATCCAAAGGAGAATCAGCTGAAAGAAGAGAGAGCCCCCTTCTCGTTGTTGTCTCTAACTAAACCACCAGCAGTACACTCTTCCACTACAGATGCTGAAAACCCGATTCCTTCCCAGGCTTTTCTCTTATCCCTGACTTGCTAGTACTCAACCTAGAGATGAAAGAAGTAAGAGCCCCCTCTTGTCGCAAAATAGTAAATTAGGTTCAGTTGGAAAAACAGCTATAAATGACCACTACGAACGAAAGATGCAAGTCCTCTCAACAAACTCCATATCTGCAGAAAAAATGCCACTATTCTAAATTAATATAGTAAGGCGTTTCTAATCTTCCTCGCAACAAGACTTCTAAATGCCAGTTGCTAGGAAAAAGATGATCTTTCTTTATCTCCACAAAGGGAAGATTCATGAATGAAATCATAGATTAACCAAGATGGTTTAAAGAAGAATTGCGGCCTAGTCAACAAGCTTCTTAACTTCCTTTTGCTTATACGAGAAATGCCTAAAAAGAGCCCTGAAAGAGGCATCTACTTCTGATCTAAAGACGGATTTATAATCACCTATGAGGTAGTTGTTGTGAGGCATAGAACTAACCCTAAGAGGCAGTATGAGATCTATCTCTCGCTCTATCGACGTAGGTGGTTGCTTTTCCACTTTTGAGTCGGACTGCTACAATCGTTTAGCTATACTACGGAGGGAGTCCAATAAAGGGAAAAGATTTAGAGTAGGGTTGCTCTCCACTTTAGGGACAACCTTTTAGTCCTTGAAAGTGAGTTCTTTTAGTCAAGTTCTTTCCCGCAGCTCTGACCCTTCATCGTACTTTTAGTCAAGCTTAGCCTATCCTAATTAGGATTGGCCTCTTTTCGCTTACAATTTTCAACTGGAAAGTCAAGGCCATCAAACGTTGAACACTAACCTTAAGAGCTTTAACCAGTAGGATGAGTCAGCACTTGCTCTTTTGAGTTAGGTAGTTGCTGTTGGAGTGGAATAGGAATCTAAATCAGAATTCGATCAATTGGCTTTATCGAACCTATTTCACTAGAATGATCGAAGAACCCGCTTATCTATAGAAAGAGGGAGAGAGAATGAGAAATCACTAGGCTGTTAAGGGGAGGAGGGGAGAGTTCGACCGCCCTAAGCCAACCAGAATGGCAAAGAAGAGTTCTCTTCGACGACCGGTAGGGAGAGGAGAGGATGGGAGGAGAGAACGTCGATCATAAGGGAGACAGCAGTTACTTCGATGTGAGCAGAGTGCCCATTTCCTTACTTAGACTAACCTTCATTTAGAAAATCTCTCCCCTCGCTCTGACTCTTCCCATACTAAGACTTTTTTTGATCTTCCTTTGACAGTGGATGTGTTGTAGGGAGGTTGGTTGATCATGATTTAAGAGTAATAGGAATCAATTCCCTGCCCATGGTAGATGGATCAGTATTTGGTGTTTCACCTGGGAGGAATCCTCAAGCCACTGTGATGATGCTTGGGAGGTATGTGTATGTATTTTAGAGATTAGAAGCTTGGTTCTGTGTCTGCATTTCGCAGATAATAACAGAGAGGCTTACAATTGGTGTTGTTCAACCTTGATAGGTACATGGGGCTGCAGAAAGAACAAGGCATTTAAATTTTCATATTTGACTCAGCTTTCAGATTGCTGGATTGGGAGGATGTCTGTACGCCTAAAGGGAGGATTAGGCATTCGTCAAATGAATCAAGTGAATGAGGCCCTGCTCGACGCTTGGAGAGACTCTGTATCGACAGAATCGTATTGGGCGAAAATATGCTCATCAAAGTACAGGCATAACAACCAGGGCAGATCAACTCGATCACCAACCCTTTTAAAACGGTCATAAATAGGCTGATCCTCATCAATAGAAAGGGAAAACAATAATTGGGCTAAACCCATATGTACTAAAACGTCCGTGTAATCAGGTCTAACCACTATCATATAACCTGGTGAAGGACTTGGGTAGCAGTAATAATCAGGACACCTTGGAGCTAGATTACACAAGAACTCATTCAATTTCTCGACATTAATTACACTTACTCTCATAGGTGATAGTACATATTTACCGGATAGAATCTTCTTCTGTATTGTCTCATACTGCTCATCCGTAATATTCAAATCAATTTCATTGAAGCATGTTTCGTAGACATTCTCAATCACAGACGACAACTCCAGTAGCGTCTTCAAAAGAGATGACGGATACAGAGCGGTTACCACTTGTAGGCTCATTCACGAACTAGGCCATGAGTTTGCTTTAACGAGTGCACGAGCAGAAGCGGAGACAGAGGCGTCCCCCGATCTGAGATATTAACGAGATTAGCTACACGCCACTTAACCTAAAGAAAGGTCTACCTGAGAAAGCCCTTTTTTAAGCTGATAGGAGAACTTCACTTACTCAAGAAATTGAGTAGCGAGAACCCTTCCTACTCGAGAATAAGGTCAGGAAGTGAAGCGTTTTTTCAGCTTTTCTTTCAAAATCTAGTAAGTGTTATGTGGGGGTGGGGATTCAAACCGATGAGGGACGTAGGAATTGCCCTTAGTAAGAGGGATCTTGAACTAAGAAATAGACCCTAGAAACTAAAAAAGGGTGAGAATCTTCTTCGAGAATTGAATATGGAAGAGAGCGAGAGCTCCTTCCTCCTATTGCCATCGATACCATATTAAACCAAAAGCAAATGAACTCAAGGAGCACCTCTGAGAGTGAGACATTGTATTGTGTCTATGTAGCGATTGGACAGAAACGCTCAACTGTGGCACAATTAGTTCAAATTCTTTCAGAAGCGAATGCTATGGAATATTCCATTCTTGTAGCAGCCACCGCTTCGGATCCAGCTCCTCTGCAATTTCTGGCCCCGTATTCTAGCTGTGCCATGGGGGAATATTTCCGCGATAATGGAATGCACGCATTAATAATCTATGATGATCTTAGTAAACAGGCAGTGGCATATCGACAAATGTCATTATTGTTACGCCGACCACTAGGCCGTGAGGCTTTCCCAGGGGATGTTTTCTATTAACATTCCCGTCTCTTAGAAAGAGCCGCTAAACGATCGGACCAGACAGGCGCAGGTAGCTTGACCGCCTTACCCGTCATTGAAACACAAGCTGGAGACGTATCAGCCTATATTCCTACTAATGTGATCCCCATTACTGATGGACAAATCTGTTCGGAAACAGAGCTCTTTTATTGCGGAATTAGACCTGCTATTAACGTCGGCTTATCTGTCAGTCTGCCGCTCAGTTGAAAACTATGAAACAAGTCTGCGGTAGTTCAAAACTGGAATTGGCACAATATCGTGAAGTGGCCGCCCTTGCTCAATTTGGGTTAGACCTGGATGCTGCGACTCAGGCACTCCAGGGATGGATCCAATTTCCTGTCCTTTTTTGGAATCGTTGATACATATGTTATGTTACGATGGCTTCGGATGAGAGAGGGTGGTCGTAGATCATAGTTCTGTAGCAAAGCTAGGCTGTTGAGTTTGAACTATGAGTTCTGACCTGAGCTAGTCTTTCAGATTAGGCAGGGAATATGAGGGACAGTTCCTCACTACCGAAATTCCCTTACAGTTCTAGAAGGTAAGAGAAGCTAGGGCTTTTGAGTTCCAGTAATCAAGCCAAACTGGAGTTCTGGAGAGAAGACAGTTGTAACATCGCAAAATTTTTCCCCAAATTTTAATACATAAAAGCCCTTTTTTTATTTATTTACATCTTTATCATTAATATTATACAAATGTGCCTAAGTCTTTATTTTCCTAACTCACAACTTATATATATATATAAATGTATATATATAATAATAATAATAATAATAATATGATCTAAATTCTTTTTTTTTTACACATACACTTGTCAAGAAATTTTTTTTTTTTTTTAAATAAAGCCATAGTCAAAGTCCTGGTCAAAGTCCTAGTCAAAGTCTTAGTCAAACAGTCAAAGTCTTAGTCAAATATTCAATTCATCATAAAACCTTACTTTATGGTGTTGACCAATTTTAATGGCTAATTGAATCCAAAACTAGTATAAAAACCCACCTATGACCCATCATACTTTGCACCTCTAAATCGATTGTTTCAATCCGATTAAACTTTTCCTCATACCTTTCTTCTATAGTCTATTACTTCTACAATTGAAGCTTTGATTATAAGCTCTTGTAATTGGCGAATTGGAAGCTTGATATTCTTTCTTTTTCGTTTTCTTCAATTTGGACTAGCTACGTTGTTGAGTCTTTGGGATTCGCCTCGCATACATTCACAACACATTATTCTATTTTTTTTTACGAGACATAACATTTTGCTAAGGTGAGTTTTACATAGCCCCTTTTCTATTTATCACCATTTTTGGGGTGAAACATGTTACAACATTATATATGCAATTCAATCATCAATGTGTCTATGTGTTTTTCTATGTTGCATTATGTCTTGAACATGACTAGGGTAAGCACAATTCTAGCATAATCATTAACATTGATCAGCCGACGGTATACATTGATAGATCTATTGGACTGACAATCCCACCCGGATACGTGCCTCCTACAAAGGTAGCGTGGGTGTTTGTTATCGCATAACATATTCGAGTGAACCATGAGCGTATGGGATGTACCACATTATAACAGTCACAAGGGTTGATTATGCACTCGATTTACTTCTAGTATGTTTTCACATATGGACTAGACTTGCCATGACACATGAATTGCACAACCTTTTTATACGATTATCAAAACCTATGTAATTCTCACCAACTTTTGTTGACCCAAAATATTTTCAAACTTAACATGTTTCAGGTTATAGCTTGCTTGAAGATTAGAGTTATTGCTTGAAGATGCGTAGCTAGTATTTTTCATTTTGATGTACAAAATTCTTAGAACAATTGTATGTAATTTATTTAAATCATTTATTGAAATTTATTATTTACCATGAGCTACTGAACAATCATCAATACGTGACATCCCGATGTTTCCGCCATCGGTTGGGGTGTTACAGATTGGTATCAGAGCCATGGTTATAGGGAATTAGGTTATTAGAAAAATAATCTAGTCTATAACCATAGGATTTAACTAGTACTTGCTTCTTTTACTTGCTATTCTCTATCTCCCTCCTACTTCTTATCCCTACATTAATCCCTACGAGAAGGTTGCTCTCCATCACTGGATCCACTCTTAGACTAATAAGGCAAAACCCTCAGGTTTAACCTGAACCACCTTGAGATCTCGTCGAAGTTCTAGATTTTAATAACGAACACGTGCAATCTGGAAGGGTGAACGCCTGTATTCTGAGTCTTCTGTCTAGGCTGGCATTGCGCATATATCCCAATCAGACGAGGGACCCGGATTCCTACCTGGGAATTCTCGGGATGAGTGTTCACTTATAGGCTAAAGCATGTCTTCACTATGTTGTTGGAATCTGGAATCTTTGATACGTCAACATTTTCGTTTATTCGTTTTAATTAATGAATAAATGATTACATTCCTTATATCACCTCATTCATTTCATGCCACATTGAACCTTCATTGTGTCCCTTACAGATCATGTCTCCACATCGCAGCACTCGCAATAACAGTGGTGAAAACCAAGAGGAAAGTAACAACAACCACAACACCAACCACAACAACAACAAAAACAACAAAGGTGTTGATGCCCAACTGGCTGCGATTATTTCCCAACAAATGACGCAACAAATCACAACTCTGGTTTCTAACTTGTTGGCTCAAGTCATCCCAATGAATGGGAACGGCAATGGAAATGGAAATGGCGATGGAAATCACATAAAGAACGGGACCTTAGTTCGGAAAGGCGAGAAAACAAGTATTGTTGCCGCAGTAACTACCGAGAACCAGAAGCGCAAGACCAGGGATCCTAATGTAAACCTCACTACACAAGCTTCTAACAAGAGACCCTATACAAGAAACTTTCCATTGTGTAACACATGCAAACGACATCACCCCACTGTTTCAGTGTGTCGCCTGTGCACCAATTGTGGTAGGTATGGCCATCTGGTCAACACATGTCGTGAGTCCCCAAACCCTAACACCAACCAACCAACCAACCCTGCTCAGGTTGCTAATCTTAATCGTCCTGGTAAATACAACTATGGTAAATGCTATGAATGTGGAAACCCAAATCATTTTCGTAACCGATGCCCTAAACTAAATCGAGATCAAGACCCTCCAGTTACTTAACAGCAAACCCCACCATTTGAATGATGTCTACATTTTAATTCTATGTATTGACACTTTTTGATTCAAGTAATAAATTCAAGTATTATCATAACATCTGAGTGCATGCTTGTTTGAATGTGAACTAATTGCTATATCTATAATCATACTTGCTTACTTGTACAACAATTAGTTGACTACCAAACAACCTACTCAACGATTGGTAGAGGTCATCATGTCTTTCCAACAGTCGGGAGAGGCCCTACAACCTGCTCAATGACTGGTGGAGACTATCGAACCTGCTCAACAATCGGTAGAGTCATAAAAGGACGCAAAAACCTAATGTAAGGTAAATTGATAATTACGGTCCGGAACGTAATCATGAATTTACAGGTACGTTAAGGTAGTGTGAAATTCTATCAAGGTTTTCGGTAGGTAACCAATTATAAACTCTAGTTACCTGGTAGTTCATTTAGTTTTTCTATAGTCAATCAATTCATGCATTTCTTTTAGGACTCATAAAACTTAATGCTTTGCTAGATTCTTACACTCCTTACGATTTCAGACGAACCTAATCCAACCCATAAGACTCACACATATTAAACCTCTTACCCAAATTATTCGAAAATAGATTATTCTATTACCTATAAGTTCATGTCATCCCTTAACTCAAATTTTACAAACCATAGTTTCCCTAACTTCTACCCAATCACCCTCAACCCTGTGTTATTAATAACTTCGGGACGAAGTTTTCAAAAGTAGGGGAGACTGTAACATCGCAAAATTTTTCCCCAAATTTTAATACATAAAAGCCCTTTTTTTATTTATTTACATCTTTATCATTAATATTATACAAATGTGCCTAAGTCTTTATTTTCCTAACTCACAACTTATATATATATATATATAAATGTATATATATAATAATAATAATAATAATAATAATAATAATATGATCTAAATTCTTTTTTTTTTACACATACACTTGTCAAGAAATTTTTTTTTTTTTTAAATAAAGCCATAGTCAAAGTCCTGGTCAAAGTCCTAGTCAAAGTCTTAGTCAAACAGTCAAAGTCTTAGTCAAATAGTCAATTCATCATAAAACCTTACTTTATGGTGTTGACCAATTTTAATGGCTAATTGAATCCAAAACTAGTATAGAAACCCACCTATGACCCATCATACTTTGCACCTCTAAATCGATTGTTTCAATCCGATTAAACTTTCCCTCATACCTTTCTTCTATAGTCTATTACTTCTACAATTGAAGCTTTGATTATAAGCTCTTGTAATTGGCGAATTGGAAGCTTGATATTCTTTCTTTTTCGTTTTCTTCAATTTGGACTAGCTACATTGTTGAGTCTTTGGGATTCGCCTCGCATACATTCACAACACATTATTCTATTTTTTTTACGAGACATAACATTTTGCTAAGGTGAGTTTTACATAGCCCCTTTTCTATTTATCACCATTTTTGGGGTGAAACATGTTACAACATTATATATGCAATTCAATCATCAATGTGTCTATGTGTTTTTCTATGTTGCATTATGTCTTGAACATGACTAGGGTAAGCACAATTCTAGCATAATCATTAACATTGATCAGCCGACGGTATACATTGATAGATCTATTGGACTGACAATCCCACCCGGATACGTGCCTCCTACAAAGGTAGCGTGGGTGTTTGTTATCGCATAACATATTCGAGTGAACCATGAGCGTATGGGATGTACCACATTATAACAGTCACAAGGGTTGATTATGCACTCGATTTACTTCTAGTATGTTTTCACATATGGACTAGACTTGCCATGACACATGAATTGCACAACCTTTTTATACGATTATCAAAACCTATGTAATTCTCACCAACTTTTGTTGACCCAAAATATTTTCAAACTTAACATGTTTCAGGTTATAGCTTGCTTGAAGATTAGAGTTATTGCTTGAAGATGCGTAGCTAGTATTTTTCATTTTGATGTACAAAATTCTTAGAACAATTGTATGTAATTTATTTAAATCATTTATTGAAATTTATTATTTACCATGAGCTACTGAACAATCATCAATACGTGACATCCCGATGTTTCCGCCATCGGTTGGGGTGTTACAGATTGGTATCAGAGCCATGGTTATAGGGAATTAGGTTATTAGAAAAATAATCTAGTCTATAACCATAGGATTTAACTAGTACTTGCTTCTTTTACTTGCTATTCTCTATCTCCCTCCTACTTCTTATCCCTACATTAATCCCTACGAGAAGGTTGCTCTCCATCACTGGATCCACTCTTAGACTAATAAGGCAAAACCCTCAGGTTTAACCTGAACCACCTTGAGATCTCGTCGAAGTTCTAGATTTTAATAACGAACACGTGCAATCTGGAAGGGTGAACGCCTGTATTCTGAGTCTTCTGTCTAGGCTGGCATTGCGCATATATCCCAATCAGACGCGGGACCCGGATTCCTACCTGGGAATTCTCGGGATGAGTGTTCACTTATAGGCTAAAGCATGTCTTCACTATGTTGTTGGAATCTGGAATCTTTGATACGTCAACATTTTCGTTTATTCGTTTTAATTAATGAATAAATGATTACATTCCTTATATCACCTCATTCATTTCATGCCACATTGAACCTTCATTGTGTCCCTTACAGATCATGTCTCCACATCGCAGCACTCGCAATAACAGTGGTGAAAACCAAGAGGAAAGTAACAACAACCACAACACCAACCACAACAACAACAAAAACAACAAAGGTGTTGATGCCCAACTGGCTGCGATTATTTCCCAACAAATGACGCAACAAATCACAACTCTGGTTTCTAACTTGTTGGCTCAAGTCATCCCAATGAATGGGAACGGCAATGGAAATGGAAATGGCGATGGAAATCACATAAAGAACGGGACCTTAGTTCGGAAAGGCGAGAAAACAAGTATTGTTGCCGCAGTAACTACCGAGAACCAGAAGCGCAAGACCAGGGATCCTAATGTAAACCTCACTACACAAGCTTCTAACAAGAGACCCTATACAAGAAACTTTCCATTGTGTAACACATGCAAACGACATCACCCCACTGTTTCAGTGTGTCGCCTGTGCACCAATTGTGGTAGGTATGGCCATCTGGTCAACACATGTCGTGAGTCCCCAAACCCTAACACCAACCAACCAACCAACCCTGCTCAGGTTGCTAATCTTAATCGTCCTGGTAAATACAACTATGGTAAATGCTATGAATGTGGAAACCCAAATCATTTTCGTAACCGATGCCCTAAACTAAATCGAGATCAAGACCCTCCAGCTACTTAACAGCAAACCCCACCATTTGAATGATGTCTACATTTTAATTCTATGTATTGACACTTTTTGATTCAAGTAATAAATTCAAGTATTATCATAACATCTGAGTGCATGCTTGTTTGAATGTGAACTAATTGCTATATCTATAATCATACTTGCTTACTTGTACAACAATTAGTTGACTACCAAACAACCTACTCAACGATTGGTAGAGGTCATCATGTCTTTCCAACAGTCGGGAGAGGCCCTACAACCTGCTCAATGACTGGTGGAGACTATCGAACCTGCTCAACAATCGGTAGAGTCATAAAAGGACGCAAAAACCTAATGTAAGGTAAATTGATAATTACGGTCCGGAACGTAATCATGAATTTACAGGTACGTTAAGGTAGTGTGAAATTCTATCAAGGTTTTCGGTAGGTAACCAATTATAAACTCTAGTTACCTGGTAGTTCATTTAGTTTTTCTATAGTCAATCAATTCATGCATTTCTTTTAGGACTCATAAAACTTAATGCTTTGCTAGATTCTTACACTCCTTACGATTTCAGACGAACCTAATCCAACCCATAAGACTCACACATATTAAACCTCTTACCCAAATTATTCGAAAATAGATTATTCTATTACCTATAAGTTCATGTCGTCCCTTAACTCAAATTTTACAAACCATAGTTGCCCTAACTTCTACCCAATCACCCTCAACCCTGTGTTATTAATAACTTCGGGACGAAGTTTTCAAAAGTAGGGGAGACTGTAACATCGCAAAATTTTTCCCCAAATTTTAATACATAAAAGCCCTTTTTTTATTTATTTACATCTTTATCATTAATATTATACAAATGTGCCAAAGTCTTTATTTTCCTAACTCACAACTTATATATATATATATATATATATATATATATATATATATATATATATATAAATGTATATATATAATAATAATAATAATATGATCTAAATTCTTTTTTTTTACACATACACTTGTCAAGAAATTTTTTTTTTTTTAAATAAAGCCATAGTCAAAGTCCTGGTCAAAGTCCTAGTCAAAGTCTTAGTCAAACAGTCAAAGTCTTAGTCAAATAGTCAATTCATCATAAAACCTTACTTTATGGTGTTGACCAATTTTAATGGCTAATTGAATCCAAAACTAGTATAAAAACCCACCTATGACCCATCATACTTTGCACCTCTAAATCGATTGTTTCAATCCGATTAAACTTTCCCTCATACCTTTCTTCTATAGTCTATTACTTCTACAATTGAAGCTTTGATTATAAGCTCTTGTAATTGGCGAATTGGAAGCTTGATATTCTTTCTTTTTCGTTTTCTTCAATTTGGACTAGCTACGTTGTTGAGTCTTTGGGATTCGCCTCGCATACATTCACAACACATTATTCTATTTTTTTTTACGAGACATAACATTTTGCTAAGGTGAGTTTTACATAGCCCCTTTTCTATTTATCACCATTTTTGGGGTGAAACATGTTACAACATTATATATGCAATTCAATCATCAATGTGTCTATGTGTTTTTCTATGTTGCATTATGTCTTGAACATGACTAGGGTAAGCACAATTCTAGCATAATCATTAACATTGATCAGCCGACGGTATACATTGATAGATCTATTGGACTGACAATCCCACCCGGATACGTGCCTCCTACAAAGGTAGCGTGGGTGTTTGTTATCGCATAACATATTCGAGTGAACCATGAGCGTATGGGATGTACCACATTATAACAGTCACAAGGGTTGATTATGCACTCGATTTACTTCTAGTATGTTTTCACATATGGACTAGACTTGCCATGACACATGAATTGCACAACCTTTTTATACGATTATCAAAACCTATGTAATTCTCACCAACTTTTGTTGACCCAAAATATTTTCAAACTTAACATGTTTCAGGTTATAGCTTGCTTGAAGATTAGAGTTATTGCTTGAAGATGCGTAGCTAGTATTTTTCATTTTGATGTACAAAATTCTTAGAACAATTGTATGTAATTTATTTAAATCATTTATTGAAATTTATTATTTACCATGAGCTACTGAACAATCATCAATACGTGACATCCCGATGTTTCCGCCATCGGTTGGGGTGTTACAACAGTGAACGGAGTTGGCGGTTCGAGGGCGGATGGGACCTAGAGTGAACAAGTAGCTTGGCTCAACCTTTGCTTTCCTTTGACAAGGCAGCTAAGGCTCCAGCTTTGCTTTCTACTTCACTGCCTTTCTCTAACGAGACAAGTAAAGTACCTTAATTCAATTACAGCAAGATAAGGTATTCAAGCGAGTGATAGTATAGAGCTACTAACTAGAGTCAGAAAAGTTGGTTAGCATTCAAGCAAGAGAGAAAGAAGTCCCGATCAGGCTACAAGTGGGACTAGAAGCGAGGGCCCCTATTTCGGCCAGCTTGTTAGAAAGGGAACTAGCACCCTAAAGACAGCTACTCTCGCTTTCTAACAGTAAACTAAACTGCCTTCCGGTCGCCTCACCAACGCCTTCTCTCCCGCATCAAGTACTTCTTTTTATCTTACGTCTGCTTCGGTCTGTGCTTTGGGTCTCTCCTGTTGGTCGATTGTCCGTTTAGTGAGTTAGCGTTGATACCCCACAAGTCAAGTCAGGGCGGTAAAAATAAACGATATCTGTAAAGTTAGATTCGCTACTAAAGAAAGAAGGAGTCACAAACCTTCAACTCATCGAGGAAAAGATTTGATTTCGATTCTATTTGCTCTTGACGCCAACAATTTCTCTAAGACTAAGGACCATACTTGACTGGGATCGGAACTCATTTCCCTCAGTCTTTTACGTTGTTGTGCCACGGAATCAAGAAGGGGTCAGCCGAGCTTGAAGAGCGGAGTTCGGCGAGAATACTCTTGATAGGTGGGCATGGAAGCTATCTGCTATGCTATTAGAGGATTTATATCGTAAACACACAACTTCCACCCTGTTGGCTGTAGTTTTAGCTTGTATATGTGAAAAATGAATAAGAAAAGGATATTTAAAAAAGAATTAAAATAAGAGATTTTTCTGCACAAAACAGGGAAAGAGAATGAACTAGAACAAAGCAGATTTTTTTCATTCCAGCACTACAAGCATTTTGTTACATGGGAGTACATCCAATAGGAAGCTTACACACACATAGACCAGCTAATCAACTAAACACAACATAACAAATAAACCCAAACAAAGACACTTAACTTAGCATAGGAGTCTATCTCCGGTAAGCATCGGAGTAGATCTCCACTAACAAAAGACAAATAACACCATAAATTAAAACAAACTACTTTTCGTCTACAGACACTTATTTAAATCTTCTAGAAAGAGTCGACAGACTCTTCTAGTCTCCCCGTTTACCGAGGGCCACATCTTCCAAAACCAAGTCGTGTACCGTCCGGTTTGCAACCCCTACTACATCTGCCTTTACGATATTTACTAGATTTCGTACGTTTCGGATATAGCACGTCCCCTTTCTTTTTTACTATATGAAATCCACACTTTGACACCTGAGATTCCGTAACGAGTAGATACTTCCGCAAGAGCATAATCTATTTTCTCTTCTGTGGCTAGATTTTTAAGCACTATACAGATTGCAGTAGATTCTATTACTTAGGTATTTGTCACACCCTCAAATTACCACTTGCGGGGTTTTACCGCGAGGCGCATGACAAACCAGGATCCAAGTCAGCGATCACAATAAACGACACTATATGAAGTACGTAAACCCAAAAACATAAATTTCATAAGCGGAAGCATTTAAAGAATTTAATCTCTACAAAACAGTGTTCCCAAGTATCCAAGACACTTATTACAAAACGTGCACTAAAATCTAGACGCCAATGCAGACCCGTGCGCCTAGTTCCGTTCATTGCTACCTTAGCGACCTGAGAAAAACATGCCAAAAAGATGTCAACATATAATGCTGGTGAGTTCACAGGTTTGTTCAAAATGTTACCAAAGTGTTACCATGTCCATACTATATCAATGTTACCAAGTACGCTAGCTAGGCGTATGTTTCATTACTACTACGATTGGAAACCATTACTAGACACGTTTAGCAATGTTCAGCATGATACCAATGTACCTGTTCGAGACAATATGCACCCGCCCGGCCCTCCAAGCCGACGAGTGGGGCAGGTCACACCCAATAGATCTATCCACATTTCCCCCGTTGTGCAAACCCGCACATTCATGGTTTCCCCCGGGACTTTCCAAAAGATCGTATAGCAATATAAAGTTAAAACCATAGTATGACATATGTTACCAAAATTGTTTAGCACATGTTTTCTCCCCCAAAAGTTAAAGCAGTAAAAGTGGGGCCGTGAACTCACCTTAAGTTGCGTTCTTCAAATATAAGTAAAGATGTTTAGCCCTTGATAATCCCTCTACCGGAGATCTATCAAAATGTTCACATAAGTGTTCCGACTAATAACCATAAGGTTATCTAGTCCCTGATTGTCCAGATCGTAACCAAGTATGTTTTAAAACGTGTTTAAATGTTTAACCGACACACTAGACCGACCCGACATCCCGTTGGTGACCCATTACCCTAACTAATCAAGTACATATAGATTACACACAAGGTTCAAGCATAAAACACTTAGTTTGTATCAAAAATCTCATTTCTGCATCAGAACGGTCGAACCAGTCAGTTTTAAGTCTCCTTCGCACCATTTACAGTACGTTCGACCGTTTGATGCTTCCTTCGCCCGTTTATTCACATTCGTCCAATAAAAATCCCAGGTTCGACCCTGGATCCCTCCTTCGCACCATCGATTGGTCGAAGGAGGCCAGGTTCGCCCCTGTTGTATTATTTTTCCTAAAAATGCTTCAAACAAATTCAAAACGACCCGAAACATCATCAAACATAGCAGTCAAGCATGAATAACTTATCCTTACAAAACCCCATCGATTTCCCCCGATAATACGTCCGTTTCAGCCCTTTCCCAAAATGGTAAAGATTATGGAAACATCACTTTCATGCATGAATTATTTACCCAATTTGGAAACTTTTGAAATCGATTCATGTTTAGCTTAAAATACTCAGTTTGTCGATTATCCGATCTTTCTTATTCATTCTATTGATCATAAATATTCATTCATCAAGTATTCATTCAATAAAAACCCCCAAATATCAATATATCCCAATCCTAACCCTAGACAACCATAATCCAATCATTAACAACAATCCTATATCATGTTTCTATCATAGATATAGCAGCAAATCAGTGAACAACACATAACACTACATAACACACAACTAATACATGTTATTCATTATGAAAACCTATGTTAAATGATCATGTTTTGATTTAGAAAGATGTTTAAAAGGTTTTTAATCATAAAAACACCCTTAGAACAGATCCGGACAATTAGGGTTAGATGAAAACGAATTAAAAATGCTTTTAAAAGATTTAGGATTATGAACACACCTTGGATTCTTGTTTAGATGTTGTAGATGGGTTAGATTATGAAAAAGAAGAGCAAAAACTCCTTCCTTAGTGTTTAAGATCGTTTGAGAGCGTTTTGGGACGGTTAGGGTTTGTGAAATGATGAAAAATGACAAAGGTTGGTATTTATACTAGTCTTCCTTCGCACCAACTCATTGGTCGAATGTAGGCTCCTTCGCCCCTTTCACAGGGTCGAATGAGCCCTGTTTGGTCGAAGGAAATTTCTCAATTTCCACTTCCCTGGTTCGCCCACTTGCATGGGTCGAACCAGACATTTTTATTCTCCTTCGAACACTCGAAGTGGTCGAACCAAGATTTCTTTTAAACTAGTTTTCCAGTTTGTCGTGTTTAACGCATTCTAACACATCCTAACACATAAGCATGCATCCTTAGTCCATATTTAACACATTTAGGCACAGATAATCATTTACACATCATATAAACATATCTATGTATATAATCCACCATACAACCCATAATCTACACATATACTTAATTAGTTCATGTAATGTCACCAACAACGGAACCCGGTACTAGTGTATTACCAAAACGACTCCCAATGATCCTCCAGATCATTGTACCCTGGACAATCCTAACTTGACCCGACTCAACTAACCCAGTTAAGTTTGTTTATAAACGTTTCTCGCTAAGGTAGACTTAGATGTTACTAATATGTTTAAGCCGAACATGCCGGGTGTCACATCATCCCCACGTTGAAAGATTTTTCGTCCCGAAAATTGCGCAAATCCCAACAGGAAAGAAACGAAAAGAACAGAACGAAAAGAAACTTACCGGATGTCACATCATCCCCACGTTGAAAGGAATCTCGACCTGAGATTCATTCCGCTTCAGCAGTAACATGCCTCGATTCAAACGCGCGCTTCGGAAAGAGATGAGGATACTTAGATTTCATCTGATCCTCTCGTTCCCATGTGAACTCAGGTCCACGGTTCGAGTTCCAACGGACTTTAACGATGCGGATTTTACTCCGACGAAGGCTACGAATCTTGTAGTCGAGGATCTCGACAGGTTCCTCCACAATGCGAAGACGATCATCAACCTTGATCTCTTCCAGTGGTACAATGAGAGATTCATCAGCCAAACACTTCTTCAAATTAGACACATGGAAGACGTTGTGTACACTACCGAGCTCCGCCAGTAAGTCAAGTCTATATGCCACCGGTCCAATCCGATCCAGGATTGCGAACGGTCCGACATAACGAGGGTTAAGCTTGCCATGCTTTCCAAAGCGTATAACGCCCTTCCATGGTGAAACTTTCAGAAGTACCTTGTCCCCAACCTGGAACTCTAAAAGTTTTCGACGGCGATCGGCATAGCTCTTCTGACGATCCCGTGCAGCAGCCAAACGTTGACGGATCTGTACGATTTTCTCCGAAGTTTCGTACACGAGTTCCGGACCAGTGAGCTGGCTCTCGCCCACCTCGGCCCAACAAAGTGGTGATCGACATTTCCGTCCGTAAAGAGCCTCGAACGGAGCTGCCTTGATGCTAGAGTGAAAGCTGTTGTTGTAGGAGAACTCCACTAACGGCATGTGGATCTCCCAACTTTTGCCAAAATCGATAACACATGCCCGAAGCATGTCTTCCAAGGTTTGAATCGTCCGCTCACTCTGTCCATCAGTTTGCGGATGATAAGCCGTACTCATATCCAACTGTGTACCCAAAGCCTTGTGCAGAGCCTTCCAGAAAGACATAAGCATGCATCCTTAGTCCATATTTAACACATTTAGGCACAGATAATCATTTACACATCATATAAACATATCTATGTATATAATCCACCATACAACCCATAATCTACACATATACTTAATTAGTTCATGTAATGTCACCAACAACGGAACCCGGTACTAGTGTATTACCAAAACGACTCCCAATGATCCTCCAGATCATTGTACCCTGGACAATCCTAACTTGACCCGACTCAACTAACCCAGTTAAGTTTGTTTATAAACGTTTCTCGCTAAGGTAGACTTAGATGTTACTAATATGTTTAAGCCGAACATGCCGGGTGTCACAGTATTGCTAGATTTTTTACAAACATACATTCAATCTAAGAAACATAACCATCCGATGGCCAAACCTCATTGAAGTGTTTATTAAACAATGTATGTTTGTAAAAAATCTAGCAACAGTAAGTAAGTAAGTAAGTAAGTAAGTAAGTAAGTAAAAAAGTAAAGAAAGAAATAAAGAAAAAAAAAGTTATAAAAGCAAGGTTATAAATATAGAAAAAAGAGAGTACATTTTTTGTTTTTTAAGAAAAGAAGATATTACAAAACATATATAAGACTAATAACGTTATTTGATATCTAGGAAAAATAATGGTCAATTAAAATAAAAATGTTCTATCAAGGGAATTCATATTCTTCACTTGATGTAATTAGAAAATGACATTATATTATTTGGTTATTAGTTTATTATTATTATTTTTTTGCTACGAAACTGATAAATGTCAAGAGTGTAGTAAGTAAAGAGTACATATATATATATATATATATAATACATTATTTTTTAAACCTAAGCTATGGATCAAATCAGGATGAATAAAATAATAATTAAAATTATGGGGTACATTTCATATATAAAAAATAAATAAATAACTTGATATGAAGTTTAGAGTGAGAGATGTGTGTGTGTATATAGAGAGAGAGAGAGTGTGTGAGAGATGAGGATAAAGGTAAAAGAACAAAGATATGAGTAAAAAAAGCTTCGCTTGAGACACAATACAGAGAAACACAGAAAGTCGAACAGAGAGAGAGAGAGAGAGATTTTCCGAGTTTAGTAAGCACGCTGGAAAACCCCAGGTTTCCTGTTTGATGATAGTGAAGTTTTTATAACTAACATGATGGCTAAGTACCAGTTCCACCCACTTATCATCATCTTCTTCTCATTCTCAGTTTATCATCAAAATGAGCTTCACAACGTTCTTATTGTCTGCTAAGAAACACAACCATCCGATGGCCAAACCTCATTGAAGTGTTTATTAAACAATGTATGTTTATAAAAAATCTAGCAACAGTAAGTAAGTAAAGAAAGAAATAAAGAAAAAAAATGTTATAAAAGCTAGGTCATAAATGTAGAAAAAAGAGAGTACATTTTTTTGTTTTTTAAGAAAAGGAGATATTACAAAACATATATAAGAATAATAACGTTATTTGATATCTAGGAATAATAAAGGTCAACTAAAATAAAAGTAATCTATCAAGGGAATTCATATTCTTCACTGGATGTAATTAGAAAACGACATTATATTATTTGGTTATTAGTTTATTATTTTTTTTTGCTACGAAACTGATAAATGTCAAGAGTGTAGTAAGTAAAGAGTACACACACACACACACACACACATATATATATATATATATATATAATAGATTATTTTTTAAACCTAAGCTATGGATCAAATCAGGATGAATAAAATAATAATTAAAATTGTGGGGTACATTTCATATATAAAAAATAAATAAAAAAGTTGATATGAAGTTTAGAGTGAGAGATGTGTGTGTATATATATATATATATATAGAGAGAGAGAGAGTGAGAGATGAGGATAAAGGTAAAAGAATAAAGATAGAAGTAAAAAAGCTTCGCTTGAGACACAATACAGAGAAACATAGAAAGTCGAACAGAAAATGAGAGAGAGAGAGATTTTCCGAGTTTAGTAAGCACGCAGGGAAAACCCCCGATTTCTTGTTTGATGATAAGTGAAGTCTTTATAACTAACATGATGACTCAGTACCACTTCCACCCACTTATCATCATCTTCTTCTCATTCTCAGTTTATCATCAAAATGAGATTCACAACGTTCTTATTGTCTGCTAAGAAATACAACCATCCGATGTCCAAACCTCATTGAAGTGTTTATTAAACAATGTATGTGTGTAAAAAATCTAGCAACAGTAAGTAAGTAACTAAGTAAGTAAAGAAAGAAATATAGAAAAAAAAAGTTAAAAAAGCTAGGTTATAAAAATAGAAAAAAGAGAGTACATTTTTTTTGTTTTTTAAGAAAAGAAGATATTACAAAACATATATAAGACTAATAACGTTATTTGATATCTAGGAATAATAAAGGTCAATTAAAATAAAAATGTTCTATCAAGGGAATTCATGTTCTTCAGTGGATGTAATTAGAAAACGACATTATATTATTTGGTTATTAGTTTATTATTATTTTTTTTTTGCTACGAAACTGATAAATGTCAAGAGTGTAGTAAGTAAAGAGTACATAATATATATATATATATATATATATATATATATAATAGATTATTTTTTAAACCTTAGCTATGGATCAAATCAGGATGGAATTAAATAATAATTAAATTGTGGGGTACATTTAATATATAAATAATAAATAAAAAAGTTGATATGAAGTTTAGTGTGAGCGATGTGTGTGTATATATAAAGAGAGAGAGAGAGAGAGAGAGGGAGAGAGAAAGAGAAAGAGTGAGAGATGAGGATAAAGGTAAAAGAAAAAAGATAGGAGTAAAAAAACTTCGGTTGAGACACAATACAGAGAAACACAGAGAGACGAAGAGAAAGAGAGAGAGAGAGATTTTCCGAGTTTAGTAAGCACGCTAGGAAAACCCCCGGTTTCCTGTTTGATGATAAGTGAAGTCTTTATAACTAAAATCATGGCTGAGTACCACTTCCACCCACTTATCATCATCTTCTTCTCATTCTCAGTTTATCATCAAAATGAGATTCACAACGTTCTTATTGTCTGCTAAGAAACACAACCATCCGATGGCCAAACCTCATTGAAGTGTTTATTAAACAATGTATGTGTGTAAAAAATCTTGCAACAGTAAGTAACTGAGTAAGTAAAAAAAGAAATAAAGAAAAAAAAGTTAAAAAAGCTAGGTTATAAATATAGAAAAAAGATAGTACATTTCTTTTGTTTTATAAGAAAAGAAGATATTACAAAACATATATAAGACTAATAACGTTATTTGATACCTACGAATTATAAAGGTCAAGTAAAATAAAAATGTTCTATCAAGGGAATTTATATTTTTCACCGGATGTAATTAGAAAACGACATTATATTATTTGGTTATTAGTTTATTATTATTATTTTTTTTGCTACGAAACTGATAAATGTCAAGAGTGTAGTAAGTAAAGAGTACATATATATATATATATATATATATATATATATACATAATAGATTATTTTTTAAACCTAAGCTATGGTTCAAATCAGGATGGAAAAAAATAATAATTAAAATTGTGAGGTACATTTCATATATAAAGAATAAATAAAAAAGTTGATATGAAGTTTAGAGTGAGAGATGTGTGTGTAAATATAGAGAGAGAGTGAGAGATGTGGATAAAGGTAAAAGAAAAAAGATAGGTGTAAAAAAGCTTCGGTTGTGACACAATACAGAGAAACACAGAGAGACGAATAGAGGGAGAGAGAGGGAGAGAGATTTTTCGAGTTTAGTAAGCACGCTAGGAAAACTCCTGGTTTCCTGTTTGATGATAAGTGAAGTCTTTATAACTAACATGATTGCCGACTACCACTTCTACCCATTTATCATCATCTTCTTCTCATTCTCAGTTTATCATCAAAATGAGATTTACAACGTTCTTATTGTCTGCTAAGAAATACAACCATCCGATGGCCAAACCTCATTGAAGTGTTTATTAAACAATGTATGTGTGTAAAAAATCTAGCAACAGTAAGTAAGTAAGTAAGTAAGTAAAGAAAGAAATAAAGAAAAAAAAGTTAAAAAAAGCTAGGTTATAAATGTAGAAAAAAGTGAGTACATTTTTTGGTTTTTTAAGAGAAGAAGATATTACAAAACATATATAAGACTAATAACGTTATTTGATATCCAGGAATAATAAAGGTCAATTAAAATAAAAATGTTCTATCAAGGGAATTCATATTCTTCACTTGATATAATTCGAAAACGACATTATATTATTTGTTTATTAGTTTATTATTATTATTATTATTTTGCTATGAAACAGATAAATGTCAAGAGTGTAGTAAGTAAAGAATACACAAACACACACACACACACACACACACATATATATATATATTTATATATATATAATAGATTATTTTTTAAACCTAAGTTATGGTTCAAATCAGGATAGAATAAAATAATAATTTAAATTGTGGGGGTACATTTCATATATAAAAAATAAATAAATAAGTTGATATGGAGTTTAGAGTGAAAGATGTGTGTGTGTGTGTGTGTGTGTATATATATATATACAGAGAGATGAGGATAAAGGTAAAAGAAAAAAGATATGAGTAAAAAAGCTTTGGTTGAGACACAATACAGAGAAACACAGAGAGACGAACAGAGAGAGAGATAGAGAGAGAGAGGGAGAGAGATTTTCCGAGTTTAGTAAGCAAACTAGGAAAACTCCTGGTTTGCTGTTTGATGATAAGTGAAGTCTTTATAACTAACATGATGGCCGAGTACCACTTCCACCCACTGATCATCATCTTCTTCTCATTCTCAGTTTATCATCAAAATGAGATTCACAACGTTCTTATTGTCTCCTAAGAAACACAACCATCCGATGGCCAAACCACATTGAAGTGTTTATTAAACAATGTATGTGTGTAAAAAATCTTGCAACAGTAAGTAACTAAGTAAAAAAAGAAATAAAGAAAAAAAAGTTAAAAAAGCTAGGTTATAAATATAGAAAATAGATACTACATTTCTTTTGTTTTATAAGAAAAGAAGATATTACAAAACATATATAAGACTAATAACGTTATTTGATACGTACGAATTATAAAGGTCAAGTAAAATAAAAATGTTCTATCAAGGGAATTTATATTTTTCACCGGATGTAATTAGAAAACGACATTATATTATTTGGTTATTAGTTTATTATTATTATTTTTTTTGCTACGAAACTGATAAATGTCAAGAGTGTAGTAAGTAAAGAGTACATATATATATATATATATACATAATAGATTATTTTTTAAACCTAAGCTATGGTTCAAATCAGGATGGAAAAAAATAATAATTAAAATTGTGAGGTACATTTCATATATAAAGAATAAATAAAAAAGTTGATATGAAGTTTAGAGTGAGAGATGTGTGTGTAAATATAGAGAGAGAGTGAGAGATGTGGATAAAGGTAAAAGAAAAAAGACAGGTGTAAAAAAGCTTCGGTTGTGACACAATACAGAGAAACACAGAGAGACGAATAGAGGGAGAGAGAGGGAGAGAGATTTTTCGAGTTTAGTAAGCACGCTAGGAAAACTCCCGGATTCCTGTTTGATGATAAGTGAAGTCTTTATAACTAACATGATTGCCGACTACCACTTCTACCCATTTATCATTATCTTCTTCTCATTCTCAGTTTATCATCAAAATGAGATTTACAACGTTCTTATTGTCTGCTAAGAAACACAACCATCCGATTGTTGTCTTTGAGGGCTTCCTGGTACTTCTTTGGTTCCAACTGTGAAATAAATGCTGAGAATAGACAAAAGTTGGAAAGCTGGTTTCTTGTAAGAACACCTGATGCAATATCACCCATGATTTGATCAAGTGGATGATCTTTGTGTTCGATCAGTTGTTGTAAACCACTGACAGGTGTTGGTGGCTCATGTTCTTCAAACAAACTACTGAGGTCTATTATATCTGGTTCAGCAGTTTCAGTGTCTTCAGTAGTTGCAGGTGCTGAAGCAGATGTTTGAGTTTGGCCTTCAGTATTTGTTGAATCAGAAGTTTGTGAAACTTCTGATGGTTTTGAAGTTGACTTAATGACTGTTTGAGGAGTCCATGGTGCTGGATCCTCATCATCAAACCTTTGATCACCATAATAAGTAGGTTTGGATGAAGTGACAGTCTTTTCAGGTTCAAAATGAAAGTTGTCAAGGTCAAAGAGTTCAGCAGGATGTGCTGGAATGAGAGTGTGTTTTGACTCATTGAACTTGACATTCAGTGTTTCTTCTACTATCCTGGTCTTTGAGTTAAAAACCTTGTAGGCTTTTCTAGTTGATGAATAACCAAGAAAGTAACCTGAGTCAACTTTGGCAGCAAACTTTGAAATAGATTCCTTGATGTTCAAGATGAAACAATGACATCCAAAAGCCCTGAAAAAGGAGATAAGGGGCTTCATGCCATGAAGAACTTCATAGGCAGTCTTTGAATGTCTCTTGACAACAAGAACTCTATTTTGAACATAACATGATGTGTTAACTGCTTCTGCCCAGAAGTATAAAGGTAGGCTAGAATCAGCTAACATTGTTCTTGCTCCTTCTATTAAAGTTTTGTTCTTCCTTTCTACCACACCATTTTGTTCAGGAGTTCTGGCAACACTGAATTGTCTAATAATCCCTTTAGACAAACAGAAGTCATTCAGAGTTTTGTTCCTGAACTCTGTCCCATTATCACATCTAATGGTTTTGACAGGTAGAGAGTATTGCTTCTCTACTTGTAGAATGAAGAACATGATGATTTCAACAGCCTCATCCTTGGAAAATAAGAAGAATACCCATGTAAATCTTGAGTAGTCATCAATGATGACTAAGCAGTACTTCTTTTTACCAAGGCTCATGATCTTTACATGCCCAAATAAGTCCATATGGAGTAGTTGAAGACATGCAGTTGTTTTTGATTCTTCAATAGACTTATAGGAGGACTTATGTTGTTTACCCTTTAAACAGGATACACAGTGTTCTTGACACTGGTATACTTTTAAGGGTAGACCTCTGACCAAGCCCATTTTTGTGACTTTATTTATGGCTTTAAAGTTCACATGGCCAAGTCTCCTGTGCCAGAGATCAGTTTCTGAAGTTGATGCCCTTGAGAAGAAACAGGCAGTGTTGTTCAGTACTTTGTCTTTTTCAATGTCCACTGCATAGACATTGCCACATCTTTTGGCAATTAACAAAGTATGATCTTCAATGATCTTCTCTATCAACTTTTGGCCTTCTGGTGATATGATCTTGCATGCTGTCTTTGTGAAAAAGGAAGAATATCCTTTATCACACATCTGTGACACACTAAGCAAGTTGTACTCAAGGTTTTCAACCAGATTGACCTTGTCAAACTGTATTTTGCCAGAGGAGACATTGCCATGTCCTAGCACATATCCCTTAGCATTGTTCCCAAAGGACACAGATCCATCTCTTTGACTGATAAAATTGTTTATCAGGTATCTGCATCCTGTCATGTGCATTGAGCCTCCACTGTCTACATACCAAATGCTATTCAAGCCTCTGGAAACTCTCTGCACAATATAGCAAATTAGTTAGATTTAGGAACCCAAGCCAGTTTGGCTTTGGGTTTGCTCTTGAGAACATTTACAGTTTGTTCTTGACCAAGTTTAGAAATCCATGTCTTTTTGGCAATGGATTTTGCATTAAGCACAATGGTGGTATCCTTTTGAGGACCATCATCAACTTTGGTCATCAGTAGTTGTACCATATTCATAAGATCTTTAATCTCAGCAGTTTGTGAAACTGCTAATGATTTAGGTCTAACTACTGAGAGAGAATTTTGAGAAAAAGACTTTTGTTGAGATTTTGTCTTTTTCTGAGAAAGGGTTTTTGCTGGTTGTTGTTTCTTGGGAGAAAAGGTTTATGCATAATCATTTTTGATTTGTTCCCCCACAACCAGTTGTTGATTTTTCTTATTAAACTGAATGCCCTTTCTATATCTGCAAAATTCTGTTTTGTGGTTGAACAGACCACAAATTTCACATTCTTTTGTCTTTTCTTTCAAAGACAAATCTCTGACAGTTTTGATTGGTTTTAGGTCATCAGTAGTTTTCAGGTTCTCAACTCCTGATGTAGTTGAAACTGCTAATGACTTAAAGTCAGATTTAATCAATACTTCTGAAGAACTTTCTTTGTGTGATTTTAGAACGTTTTCATGGAAAGATGTGCATTCTTCCTCTTCAGAAGTTTCACCTGAAACAATTTTTCTCCCATCTTCAGTAGTTTTGGGAGAGAAATCTGTTGGTGTTTCAGTGTGATTGTACCCTATGCCAAACCTAACATTTGAAGCACTTACAAGATTCCACCCATTTTTCACATGTGACCTTGGTGTCAGCAAGCTCTTGTCTGACATTTCCTAGGTCATTAATCATTATTTTGATTTGTGCTTGGGTTTCAATAGCAGAGTTAGTCAATTTAGAAACTTCTTTTGTTTTTGCAGAAAGTTTTCTTTCTAAATCACATTTTATCTGAGTGAGTTTTCTCTCAGAATCATTGGCTTTTCCTTGTAAGTGCACATTTGTCTCTCTTATGAGAGCAAAAGATTCTTTGCATGAATTTGAACATAGTTTTGTCAAAGATTCTTTTGATACCTGAGACAAGGCAGATTTTGAGGAGCATCCCTCAAATGCCATTAAGGCAAAGTTCTTTTTGCCATTGTCAGGCTCTCCCCAGTTGATGTCAAACATTTTGTTTTCTGCATCAGGATTGCACTCTGTGGTGTCAAAAGGAAGACTGCTCCAGTCAACATACCCTGAGGTAAATAAACTTTGTTGAGAGGGTTGTTGTTGCTGTGGAGGTTGTTGAGCAGCTGGAAAGGGAGGGATTGATTGTTGGCTCTGCATCTGTTGAGCAGGCATCTGTACATATTGTACTTGTGGCACATATTGGTGTTGTGGAGCTTGTGCCTGTACAAAATGTGCACTCCCTTGTGTTCCATTATTCCTGTTATAATTGGGGTTAAAATTGTTTCCAGACTGAGATCGGTTAAAGCCAGAGCTTCTACATTCTCTAGCAAAGTGTCCCAACTTTTGACACTTATGACATCTAAGTTTAGATTTGTCAAAACCAATTTTTGTAGAACTGTTAAGTCCTGGAAACTTCCTTCCTGACCTTTTGTAAAATTTATTTGTTTTTAAACTTAACATGGCCAGTTGGTGCAAAATATCCATTTCTTCAAGGTCATCACTGCTGAAACTATTTAAGTCATCCATGATAAAACACATGTTATCAGCAGTTTGACCAAAGTCATTATTGTCATAACCTGGGAATGATCTTTCAGATGAGATCCCAGCAGTTATGTAAATGTGGTCAAAAGATCCAAAGCTATTTGAACAAGTTGGTGAGTCTTGCCCCAATAGTGCTGTACTACCAGGTAGATAGTCATCAGCAGTTTTACCAGAGTTTTGTAACTTTTTCTTTTGATCAATTTCTCTCTCAAAAGTAAGTAATCTCCCATGTAGTTTTGTAAGAGTGAGGGAGCTAAAATCTGGTGAAGATCTTAAGACTATTGAGTATGTTTCCCATTTATCAGGTAAAGACCTTAAAAATCTATGAAGCATAGATACAGTTGTATAGGTCTGACCATTTAGTTTTAGCTCTGATATTAATGAGGAAAATCTTTCAAATTGCTGAGTTAAAGTTTCCCCATTAATGTGAGCAAAAGTTTCATATTGTTGAGCCAAGATTTCTCTGGTGTTGGCAATCACCTCTTCAGTTCCTCCAAACTGTTCTTTTAGGCAGTCCCAAAGCTCTTTGGCACTATCACAATGTAATAGGCCAGAATAGATTTCATTTGGGAGTGTCATTGCCAACATAGAGAAAGCTTTTGCATCAAGCTCAAGTTTTAGGAAATCATCATCAGTATAGTCTTTTGGTTCTTTTGGAATCTCTTCCTTAGTTTCAAGATTTATGTTTACTGGTTTATGAGGACCATATATCACAGATCTCCAACAACATGTGTTGGTTTGTGACAAGGTATGTGCCATTCTCTTTTGCCATATGTTATATTCATTTCTTACAAGCATGGCAGGTTTAGTGGCAGAACCAGTATTATGAGGATCCATTTTAAACAGTATTGATTTGTCAAATATCTCTTAAAGTGATGGATGTTGAAAAAAGTGAGCTTATAATCCTTTATTGAATATCAACAAGAGCCTGTGTCTGATTCTTAATTTGTTAGATTGATATGTGATCAGATAAACCAGAGCTCTGATACCAATTGTTGGATCAGTATTAAGCTGCTCTTATATTTGAACTTGCTAGTTAACACTTAAGTGTTTAGCAAGTTCTTTTTGAGTGTTAGCACAGCGGAATGTTTATAAGTTTATAGCTACACTTTGTCAACAGGAGTTATTACTCCCCCTGGAATCAAGAACAATAAATGAGAAGTGTTTATTGAGAATCTAAGTATTGAATGAGAATGAAATACTTTGACAGATTCGCAGTAAACACGAAATGGAAATAACAATAATAAGTGTTGAAGGATTTCTTGTATTAAAATCAATGTCTAATACAGAAGGATGAATCCTTCTATTTATAGACTTTACAAATACATGAACCTTGCCAAAAAGAAAGTTCAGAAACAAGTTGCAACAAGTTGCAGTCTTGGAACTTGTACATAAAGTAAAAAGAAATACTAAAGTATTAAACTACTGATATACAAGGGCGGTGGAAAAGATCTTCTTTAAGTACTAATGAATGACAAACTACTGATGAGTAGTTTGTCTTCAGCAGTTCTTCAGTTGAAGTGTCTGGTTTGAACTTCAGAACTTCTGATGACTTCTTCTTCAGTACTTCTGAATCTCTTCTTCAGCAGTTTGATTCCTTGTCTTCAGCAGTTCCATACTTAGAGTATTTTGACAGAAAGTGAATTAGACTAAGGTTTGCAAAACTGGTTTCACCAATCCTTTTTGTCCTAACAGAGTGAAAGATGTGTGTGTGTGTGTATATATATATATACAGAGAGATGAGGATAAAGGTAAAAGAAAAAAGATAGGAGTAAAAAAGCTTCGGTTGAGACACAATACAGAGAAACACAGAGAACCGAACAGAGAGAGAGAGAGAGAGAGATAGAGAGGGGGAGAGAGATTTTTCGAGTTTAGTAAGCACACAGAGAAAACTCCCTGTTTGCTGTTTGATGATAAGTGAAGTCTTTATAACTAACATGATGGCCGAGTACCACTACCACCCACTTATCATCATCTTCTTCTCATTCTCAGTTTATCATCAAAATGAGATTCATAACGTTCTTGTTGTCTGCTTAGAAACACAACCATTTGATTGCCAAACCTCATTGAAGTGTTTATTAAACAATGTATATTTGTAAAAAATCTAGCAACAGTAAGTAAGTAAGTAAGTAAGTAAGTAAAGAAAGAAATACAGAAAATAAAAGTTATAAAAGCTTGGTTATAATTATAGAAAAAAGAGAGTTCATTTTTTTTGTTTTTTAAGAAAAAAGATATTACAAAACATATATAAGACTAATAACGTTATTTGATATCTAGGAATAATAAAGGTCAATTAAAATAAAAATGTTCTATCAAGGGAATTCATATTCTTCACTGGATGTAGTTAGAAAATGACATAATATTATTTGGTTATTAGTTTATTATTATTATTATTTTGCTACGAAACGGATAAATGTCAAGAGTGTAGTAAGTAAAGGGTACATATATATATATATATATATATATAATAGATTATTTTTTAAACCTATGCTATGGTTCAAATCAAGATGAAATAAAATAATAATTAAAATTGTAGGGACATTTCATATATAAAAAATAAATAAAATAAGTTGATATGAAGTTTAGAGTGAGAGATGTGTGTGTATATATAGAGAGAGAGAGTGAGAGATGAGGATAAAAGTAAAAGAAAAAAAATAGGAGTAAAAAAGCTTCGGTTGAGACACAATATAGAGAAACACAGAGAGACAAACAGAGAGAGAGAGAGATTTTCCGAGTTTAGTAAGCACGCTGGGAAACCTGTTTGATGATAAGTGAAGTCTTTATAACTAACATGATGGCTGAGTACCACTTCCACCCACTTATCATCATCTTCTTCTCATTCTCAGTTTATCATCAAAATGAGATTCACAACGTTCTTATTGTTTGCTAAGAAACACAACCATCCGATGGCCAAACCTCATTGAAGTGTTTTTTAAACAATGTATGTGTGTAAAAAATCTAGCAACACTAAGTAAGCACGCTGGGAAAACCCTCGGTTTCCTGTTTGATGATAAGTGAAGTCTTTATAACTAACATGATCGCTAAGTACCACTTCCACCCACTTATCATCTTCTTCTTCTTATTCTCAGTTTATCATCAAAATGAGATTCACAACGTTCTTATTGTCTGCTAAGAAACACAACCATCCGATGGCCAAACCTCATTGAAGTGTTTATTAAACAATGTATGTTTGTAAAAAATCTAGCAACAGTAAGTAAGTAAAGAATGAAATAAAGAAAAAAAAAGTTATAAAAGCTTGGTTATAAATATAGAAAAAAGAGAGTACATTTTTTTGTTTTTTAAGAAAAGAAGATATTACAAAACATATATAAGACTATTAACGTTATTTGATATCTAGGAATAATAAAGGTCAATTAAAATAAAAATGTTCTATCAAGGGTGTAACACCCCAAAATCCGTATAAACACTTATTGTTAAAACGTGACTAATCATAATTATACATTATACGGGGCTTAAATCGAAAGCAAAACGAATATTAAATTATATAAGTTAAATAATGGTAAAACCTTTACAAGAATTTACTTGGTTAATAATTTACCATTATTTATACCATGAAACAAACTAAGGGGGGACCATTTGTGTCAATTGGCTAAACTACTTAAGAGGGGTTTATTATGTTAAGAAAAGGAAATCAGAATTCCATTCCCTAGAATCGATTAAAACACCTCAAATACACACTATTCTCACACACTAGCTCACTAACAAGAAAGCAGCCCCAAATCAGCCATGAATCAAGTTGTTGCAACCTGCATGATACGATTTCCAGTCATCTAAGATTCCCTAATCATCAAGGTAACCTTTGTTTTATCCAATTTGATGCATTGTAGTCTAGGGATGATGCGGAGAATTCTAAGATTCTTGAATCTTGCAATTCGATGGCTAGGGAAGGTGACTCTAGTGCAAGAGGGCCTTAAAAAAAATAATTCTGAGTAAAATCATAATAACATAACCTAGATGGTGAAATCTTAGAAGTTTATGATATGAACTTGGTGGTTTTATACATTGTAAGTGAACCTAGGATGCTTGGTAATATTTGGAATGCTTGAAATTTTAAAATTCTGAATATTCAATAATTAAATGTTTATTGAATGAATGATATCAACCTTGAGAATGAATTGAGAATGGATCTTGGTAGTCTATATGGTCAATAAATGATAATTGTAAAATCTCGTCCGCCAAGTGTTTGATAAAAAGCCTCAATGAAACTCGATTTCATTCGGGCATAGATAAGCTTTGATAAGTTGATGAAAACTTGTGTGGTTGAATGAATGATGTCTATGCACATATATTTAATCATCAACAGTGTTAAAGGCTTCGGATTGTCAAAAGGTCTTGAATTGAAGTAAAAAGGAAGCGCGCATAAGGTAAGTCACTCGATGACTTAAATCTCAATATATTCCTAGGCTGTTTATATGCTTATTTATACCTTTGTATATATTCGGAAGCTAGTAGTTGGAGTATCACAAAAGAAGCTTAAACGAGATTCATAATACATAGAAAACGGCCTTAGAGGAAGGCTGTCAAAATCCCAATTAGGCTAACGGGTCAATTGGGTAAAACACTAGTTAGTTAAGGACCTGAGCCGAGGGTCAACATTATGCCGATATCGATTTTGGTTAATTTCTTGAGTATATCCGTAGACTCTATGTTATCAATCTCAAGCTAGTCTATAAGTAAAAAGGGGCACGAACTAAGGTAAGTCATAACTATGACTTTTAAATATATGCATAACTTAGAAATTATACCAACAAAGTGTCGTAGGAATCAAAGTTCTATCATAATTCCCAAGAGGCTTGAAAAACCTTGAAAATAAGCCGTGTCGCGAGTCACATGGGTCGCGCGAGTAAGACCGAGAGAAGTGGCACATGTGGCCATGGACACGAGGCGTCGCCATAACGACGAAGTGACTTGGCGAGTAAACACCTTATCAAGTTGATACTTGATTTGTCGTATGCGAATCACAACCACGAACTTGGAAATTATAAAATTTCATGATTTTAACCTCTATGATCCTTAACGGGTCAATTTGGGTAAAAACATTTCTTAACCGAACCAAAGTGTAAATTGAGGACAAATTTGGTTTCGGGCAAAGGTTTGAAATTGAAAATAGGATATGAGAATAAGTCCTAAGTGTAGGGACCTTAACTTAGCCAAAATGGTTGAAAAATCTTGAAAAGGGTGGAAATTTAGCAAAGACATATAACACAGCAGAAGATGCAAGAATTCTGAGTAAAACACTCCGTCGTGCTACGCGACGGGGAGAGGCTACAGGCGTCGCGTGACGAGATGACCCTTCGTGCTACGCGACGAGGGAAGGACTTTCCCGTAGCGTGATGCGACGAGCATCAGGACCCATTTTTCATAATTTTTATCATTTCCATCCAATCCTATTCAATCCTATATATGTTTAATGGGTTAAATGTTTTGTAATACTCTTAGGTAAGAAGACTTTGATGTCGGAAGATGATCAGACCATAAATCAAGAACCGAACGCTCGAGACTCGATCGCTTCTGCGACTTTTGAAAACGAACTATTATAAACCTATTTTTGGAAGGTGTTATTGTTACCGTTTTCGATAATAACTTCTTCTTGCGTACGTTTTGAACCATAATACGTATGTACTAAAAGTTGTAAATCTTGTTAAGTATGCAATGTTTTGAATCCAAACTTCCAAACTAAGTTTATTAACACGTAAATTATGATATAATACCCGTTTATCGGGTAGGGCCTTACAAAGGGAATTCATATTCTTCACTGGATGTAATTAGAAAATGACATTATATTACTTGGTTATTAGTTTATTATTATTTTTTTTTTTGCTACGAAACGGATAAATGTCAAGAGTGTAGTAAGTAGAGAGTACATATATATATATATATATATAATAGATTATTTTTTAAACCTAAACTATGGTTCAAATCATAATGGAATAAAATAATAATTAAAATTGTGGGGTACATTTCATATATAAAAAATAAATAAAAAAGTTGATATGAAGTTTAGAGTGAGAGATGTGTGTGTATATATAGAGAGAGAGTAAGAAATGAGGATAAAGGTAAAAGAAAAAAGATAGGAGTAAAAAAGCTTCGGTTGAGACACAATACAGAGAAACACAGAGAGACGGACAGAGAGAGAGAGAGAGAGAGAAATTTTCCGATTTTAGTAAGCACGCTGGGAAAACCCCCGGTTTCCTTTTTGATGATAAGTGAAGTCTTTATAACTAACATGAGGATTGAGTACCACTTCCACCCACATATCATCATCTTCTTCTCATTCTCATTCTCAGTTTATCATCAAAATGAGATTCACAACGTTCTTATTGTTTGCTAAGAAACACAACCATCCGATGGCCAAACCTCATTGAAGTGTTTATTAAACAATGTATGTTTGTAAAAAATCTAGCAACAGTAAGTAAGTAAATAAAGATAGAAATAAAGAAAAAAAAGTTATAAAAGCTAGGTTATAAATATAGAAAAAAAGAGAGTACATTTTTTTTGTTTTTTTAAGAAAAGAAGATATTACAAAACATATATAAGACTAATAACGTTATTTGATATCTAAGAATAATAAAGGTCAATTAAAATAAAACATGTTTTATCAAGGGAATTCATATTCTTCACTGGATGTAATTAGAAAACGACATTATATTATTTGGTTATTAGTTTATTATTATTTTTTTTCTACGAAACTGATAAATGTCAAGAGTGTAGTAAGTAAAGAGTACACACACACACACACATATATATATATATATATATATATATATATATATATATATAATATTATTTTTTAAACCTAAGCTATGGTTCAAATCAGGATGGAATAAAATAATAATTAAAATTGTGGGGTACATTTCATATATAAAAAATAAATAAAAAAGTTGATATGAAGTTTAGAGTAAGGGATGTATATATATATATATATA